>CM055271.1:7001498-7486972 GCA_029237695.1 Conchocele bisecta | reverse complement strand
AAGGCCGCATGGGTGTGGTATGGAATGAAAATATGGATGACCAATCCGACTTCCCATTACAGAGATTAAATTGGACGGACAAACGGACGGACGGAATTACGAAAACTTTGTGTGCCTGGGGTATAATGAAAGGTGTTACTAATGTACGTACGCACATGAACTAACGATATATCCCCTGAGGCGTATCGTTGAAGGGGTAATAACAGAACGTGGGAGTATACTAGCATATCAGAAGCTAGATTGGCCAAAAATACCATAAGCGCCACTTCTCCAGTCAGTCGGATATTTACATGTAATAATAATTGCTATATTATATACACTATACTGGCCATACTATCAAATTGGCTGTCCGACGACAATAGTACCTTGTAACACTGGGTATTGAAAAGTGAACATTAAATAGGCATTAACGCTTTCAACACTACAGACCTCTTTAGAAAAATTTGACATACATTTCTATGGTGGCCATCTTGGATTGAGTGACGACCTCATTTTTAACAAATTATGATATGAAAAGACTACTCACGGGCCATAACTTTGAAGTTTGGCTAATATTGGTCAAGCGGTTCACGAGAAGAATATGGTTGAAATATCTATTAAAATAACGAGCTTTTGGCGGCCATCTTGGATGAGATAATCATCTGATTCCGTAAAAAAATGCTCCAGAATCAATGCATATTTTCACTTTGCTGTGCGTATTTTGTACTCCCACTTTTGATAATCAATGCGTATTCAGCTAAAATAATTGCGTAAAATACGCCAATACGCACCTTATCTGGAGCTCTGTATCTAGCGGTGAAGAAGAGAAGGACTATTGTCAATCGGCAGCCAAACACACCTCACAACATAAACTACAACCTTGCTATTGTAGCTACAAGCTGACCGATCCATTTGACCTTTCATTACATTTGACCTTTCATTAATTACGCGGCAACCAATGATTTTTGTAGCAATACAATATTAACCCATAGACGGCTATCTTATTTCTTTTTTTGTCTGCTGTTTATTTTCTATTTTCCATTTTTATCATCAAAAACATGCTTTGACAGCACTTTAGAATAATTTACAACATGCTTTGACAGCACTTTAGAATCATTTCCATTGGAAATGATTTTGAAGTGCTGTCAAAGCATGTCTTTATTGAGAAAAAAGGCAAGGTATAAAAGCAACAGCAGACAACAATTGTTGTGAGTAGCGGTCTAAGGGTTAACGAAAACCAGATGGCGCCACGGCATGTCGAGCCCGTCGAAGTATTTGATGGTCTCGTAGTTAATTTATTTGAAGTTTGAATTAATGGCTGTGGAGATGTAAGGAATGTAAAAGCTTTAACGCAAATTTTAAAGTCATTTGACCTTGATCTTAGGCATGTGGACCACATGTGCAGGTTATACAATGAAAATATGGATGATGAAAAGGAAATATTGGAAGTTTGAAGTAAATTAGAGTAACGCAGATTTTATAATAACGCAAATTTCTAAGTCATTTGACCTTGACCGCATGAGTGGGACACAGAATGAATATATGGATGATGACCATTAAGCATACAAACTTTCAAGCAAATATGACTTATGGTTACAGATATAGTAAGTATTTGAAAACTTTAACGCAAATTTTTACAAAGTTTCAAGTCAATGCGACTTAGGACAGCTGAGATGTAAGGTATACTATGTCTCGCTTTCCACAAGCGGGCTCGACAACAAAATAATTCAGCCAAATTTGTGACTGAAGAAATGGGGCTTATGGGTTTTGTGACCAGTGTAGATCCAGATCAGACTGCGCATCCGCACAGTCTGATCAGGATCTGCACTGTTCGCAACAAACAATATAGATCGCTATCAGGCTACAGGAGTTTGCTATTTGATTTTGGTCTACTCACAAATCCCACAAACCCCATTTCTCCAGTCACAGTCATATTTATTCCATAAATCACGTCGTGAAAGGTCCAACAGAGATAAGAACAGCTTGAAGCTACACTATTTGTGATATGCTCGTCACTGCAACAAATTCTAACCTTTGGTATTGCACAATAATGTGGGTCGTAAACAAGTTATAAATTGCTAGCAAGATTATGGAGCGGACATTTTAACTAGAATCGACACAACCATTATGCACAACCAGTTTAACATTTCATCAGGTAACATGTATTGTCTTGGTCAAATACGTACAGACCTGGGGCCCGTTTCATTAAACTTTGTACGACTAAAATGTTCGTAGGTGCAAATTTAGGATCGTCAGGAAATTTAACAATTGATGGATTTACATTTATTGAGCATAGGCTGCATATGCAACCTATGCTTACTAACGTAAGTCCAATAATTGTTTACAAGAAACCATTGTTAATGTGAAGTTTACAGACTATCAAAATTTTGCACTTACAAACATTTTAGTCGTACGAAGTTTAGTGAAACGGACCTGACATTGACCTAATATGAATATCCGGGTTACAATGAATTGAAAGCGAACGTTTCATTGGTCGAACGGTGTCGCGTGACGTTACCGAATGACGTCAGTGTAATGACACGACATTCTTTTCTACGAAAACCACGTCATAACTGCTGATTTTGTAGCGTAAAATGTTACCTGATAAATAGAATAGCATGCTAGTATCTTTTGTAGCCTATTTCACCAACATTGAAAATAGCCTATTTCACCAACATTGAAAATAGCCTATTTCACCAACATTGCAAAGTATACGTATCTATAAAGTATACTTTGAGGGACAAATTTTCAATCTTTTTTTAATTTTTATTATACTGAATTTATTACATTATCACAGCCATTTTGGCTGTGATAATGTAATAAATTCAGTATAATAATTCTGCATACTTTTAATCCTCAAATATATGCAGTCGTTATCTCTATATGAAATAATGCATTTCAGGAAAAATAAATGATTACTCCCTCAAAGTATACTTTAATAGAAAAGTAAACTTTGCAATTTTATTTTGATGAAATCGGCTACTGATAAATCAAATACTATGCTAGTATGTTGTGATATCAGGCTCGGCTCAGAAATGGTACGAATTCTTCAGTGAGCCTCGGAATTCCTACGCGTTTCCTGGAGTTTAAATTGTTTGATCCAGAGAAGACTAATGCATGTATTTGTTTAAGCTTTATGAAAACATCGTGAAAGTTAGGGACCAAGGAAACGGGGTAGGAGGCGGCATACGCAGCATATTTACACAAAACAACAACACATCTAGAGTTGGATAGAACCTGGCACACGTCACTTGTTCTCGAGGGCTATTCGCCGTCGCTCACTAACAAATCTATCGCGAAACTGAACCAAACACAAACACAACACTTGCACACCTCGTTATCAACTCCATAGCGACACTTCATAAAGGTACCAAACGTCCCTCACATGCCCTACTGCGCGTTGGGCGTTTCAATATCAATATTTTTAAAGCAGCCGACGGGCAGAGATTCCATGATTTCGCGTACGTTATTCACGTCCGCTTCAAGCCCGCTAATATCCTGTTGGTAATCGGCGACCCACTTCTTCAACTGGTTATTGGTGCCGGTCAGTTTGATGAACTGGGCCTCGAGGTCGGCGTCCTGCAAAGTCTGCTCCGCGGCCGCCAGCTCAATTTCCAACCGATCCAGTTCATCAGTGTCGAGGTCAATCAAGGAAGCTGCAATATAAAAATGTATCTTATTGTTCACATATTGCAGGTTTAACCCTTACACTTAATTTTTCTTAAATTGTCGTCAGGCTCGGGCTTAGAAACCTGCATTCCTACGCGTTCCTAACCTTGCCTGATAAACGCACATGTTTTTCAAGGCAATTCATGTGTTTTTCAAGGCTATTCATGTGTTTCCGAGGCTATCCATGCATTTTCCGTCGGCACATGAATGCTGCCGGTACAACTGTGGCAAAGTCCTGCTCCAAAGTGATAAGTATTCACAAGCATTTATGAAGGTCAAAGGTCAAGGCCATATTACGGGTAGTGTTGATGTGTGGAATTTGTCCACAAGTATGATGTATTGAAATATTAAAATAATCCATCAAGGGATATAAGTTATGACAGAAATGAGAAGCTCGGCAAACTTATTAACGTGTGAAAAAAGTTCAAAATTATCAAGGTCAAAATGTCAAGGTCATATTAACGACAGCATGGATGTGTGGCATGTGTCCACAAGTATGCTGTTTTGAATATTTAAGTAATCCTTCAAGGAATATAGAAATTATGACAGAATTGACAAACCTCCGGCGAACTTCTTAATATGGGAAAAAGGTCAAAAGGTCAAGCAGGCACGAAAATTCTTGAAATGTTTACTCGTCCTTACTTTGACAGGAATGACAACATTAAGAAAATTTAATTTCCACTCGTCCTGCAGGCATTTCCACTCGTCAGGACGTGTGGAATTTTCTTTTGTGCCCTGTCAAGGTCATATTAAGGGCAGCATGGATGTGTGGAACTTGTCCACAGGTATACTGTGTTGAAATATTGAAGTAATCCTTCAAGGGATATAGAAGTTATAAAAGCTCTCGAAACTCTTGGCTAAATTCTTAATGTGCCGGACACATGGACGGACGGACGAACAGATGGACGGACACATGGACACACAGTTCAAACACTGTATGCCTCCGGCTCTACCGAGACAGGGGGCATAAAAACAATAAACAGGGACTTACACAATATACTGCTGATGTTTTCCACCTTGGCCAATGCGTCGGCCACCTTGTCAGCTGCTTCCTTAGCCGTCTGCTTTGCCTGACCCGCTTTCTGGAGAGCCTGCAGACGGACAGAATTGTGATCATCAACATATTTTAATATTTATCAAGGAGCCGTTTCATTAAACTTTGTACAACTAAAATGTTTGTAAGTGAAAAATTATGATAGTCTGTAAATTTGACATTAACAACGTTTTCTTGTAAACAAGTATTGGATTTACAGTTATTGAGCATATGCTCAATAAATATAAATCCATCAATTGGAATTTACAGTGAGTGAGTGAATAGGGTTTAACGTCCGCTTTTCTGACATAGAGGTACAAGCCTCAGGGATGGAATTTACAGACGATCCTAAATTTGCTCCTACGAACATTTTAGTCTTGAAAAGTTTAGTGAAATGGGCCCCATGTAACTAGCTTTGCATTGGCCGAATACAAAGTAAAAGTGAAAGGGCTTAACCCTTCCTACGCTGTTGACGAAAATTGCCGTCTGCTGTTTTTCATTTTTGCTTTAATTCTTAACAAAAAACTGGTTTTGACAGCACATGAGAATCGTCTTCTCATGTGCTGTCAAAACCAGGTTTTTGTCGAGAAATATTGAAAATAAAACATTTCCAGCAGACGACAACATTTAATTCAGCGTAGTAAGGGTTAATGCCCCAGTACCAGCTAAGGTCATATAGAGATGGGACGTTGGTTTCAAATCTCATCCGACGGACACATGGAAAGGGAATACATGTACTATGAGCGTATTATTCATGTTTATGGTGTAGATTGAACCCACCATATAGGAATGAATGGCCTTTTTGTGGAATTAATCGGGGTATAAACTTGGAAAAGTCGCGGGAATACTGGACGAGGCCTTCCGGCCTTCGTCCAGTATTCCCGCGACTTTTCCAAGTTTATATCCCCGATAAATTCCACAAAAAGGCCATTTATTCCTTATAATTCCAGCATTTGAAATAAATTCATCAAGAAAATGTGTTTATTTTCACAGACGGCAGCCATTTGTTTACATTGACAGCACTGACAGCGCACCTGTAGAAAGTAGTTTGGCGTGGGAGTTTACTGGGATATAAATTTTGGATACGGGCCTATCAAAATCAAAATCCCAAAATCAGAACGGAATATTTACATCGAGAACAAATATATTCAGCCCTGAAACTAGAATAACCTGACCTGGTGCCAGGTCCATACCACACCAAAGTAACTTGGCCCCTTCCCCACAATACTCACATAAGGGGTATAACCAGATTCAACTGTCACGTACAAAATGCCAAAGACTTATGTGAGGGCCAAACCAGGTCTCCAGTCGGAATTCCGGTAAGGATGAACCCCGATTGTTAAATTACCCATCGCGTGCTCCCACCTGCCACCCACACCAACCATTTAGTTCCACCATGTATTGGCAGAGAAAAGACAAATGGGCCAGCATACCTTATTGGCCAGCTTATTGTCGCTGTCCGCCTGTACATCGAGATTCGCTATCTGGTCTTCCGAGCCAGCGACGTCCTCCGCCAACAGGTCTGCGTCGTCCTTCAGATCTTCCGCTCGGCGCTTCGTGTCGTCGGCTTCCTGTCGAATCCTACTCGCCTTCTGTGTAGTTTCATAAATGGAGGAGTGAATGTGAGTTTCTGCCTTTAAAATATATGAGACGGTGTGATTTTGTACTCAACAAGATGTGCGATACTTTCTGTCAATGATGTCGAAAGTTGACGAAAGTTTCAGAACAAATGCAGAATTCTATTACAATTTGAAATTTGTACGAGTTTGTAACTCGTAAAAAAGTGACAGTGAATGGGGTTAACGTCCCAGCAACAGCTAAGGTGAAATAAAGACGTGACCACAATTTAAAGTCTCATCTGACAGACCAGTGGGATGGACACACTACGAAAGTATTTTTTAGATGGACCTTGCAACCTCCAATATTCAAATCCAGTGCCACGGCCCATCCTGTAACTCGCAAAACTTTCAAACCATAATTGCAAAAGGGGAGATAATCCATGACCCAGGGGTTGAACCAATATAGGAATGAATGGCCTTTTTTGTGGAATTTATCGTTGTATAAACTTGGAAAAGTCGCGGGAATACTGGACGAAGGCCGGAAGGCCTCGTCCAGTATTCCCGCGACATTTTCAAGTTTATATCCCCGATAAATTCCACAAAAAAGGCCATTCATTCCTTACAATTCCAGCATTTGAAATAAGTGTTTATAAATGTGTTTATTTTCCGTTTTCTTAAGAATTATTTTAACTGCGCCTCACGGTTACAGAAAGTAGTTCGGCGTAGGAGTTTACTGGGATATAAATTTTGGACGGGCCAATCAAATGTTAGGGAATTGTTCAAATATTTTTGTGCTGGAATTATAATCACTTACGTCCGAGGCATCCTGGGCTGTGGCCTCAGCTTCCTCAGCAATCCGTAGTGCATCCTTGGCGTCGTTTTCCGCGCCACTGAGGGCGTCACTCGCGTCCTTCGTGCGGCTCTCTGCCTCCTCAATCAGGGCCTCGATCTCAGGAACCCGGGCAAGCAAGGGCGTCGTCAGCTTTGTCCTTACTGTCCTGGACGACATCGTTGAACTCTGTAATCACAAGAATCGGTGCCGACGAATGCCAGAGTGCCAGAGCTCAAGTTAAGATGCGCAATTTGCCAAATATTCGAGGTATTTTTCTTAGTTCTTCACCCAAAATGACAAATTGGGAGTTAAGAATCGTCTCTAAAGCACTCCCAACTTGCCATTTTTGGTGAAGAAATAACAAAATTCCCCCAAAAGTTGATCAAATTACGCATCTTAACTGGAGCTCAGAGTGCCCTCCTGATTTTTATTGTAAAAGAAATAAATGTTTGTACAATATCAAAACAAGAGATATACATACAGTACATTCAATTACCATTTTGAAATACCGGATATATTTCCCAAAACATTTGCAAATCCAATAAAGAAACGAGTGCGGAGCACAAGTTTCTTTGTCGGATTTACTGATGTCAAGGGAAATAAACCCGTTATTTCAAAATGGTAGTGAAATAAATAATAGATTGCATGCTCTTCGAAAAAATGTTACATTTGCTCTTAAACCAGCTTATAACGTTTTGACATATAATTAAGATATAATGTGTGTAAGAGTCAAAAGTTTGCCGGCAGCAAAAACGTGGAACAGACAGTAGTCAGGTATTCTCAATGTTTTTACCCAGTAGTGTCTGTAGAGTCTGGTTGGCTTCACGAAGAGTTCTCTCGCCCATTTGTACAGCGTTCCTTGCCTTGGCCCGCGCTGCGTCTACCTCTGCCAGCAACTCGTCCGCTCTCTGTGTACGAAATTGATTAACCCTTACGCTACTGAATTACATTGTATCGTCTGCTGTTTATTTTATATTTTCAATTTTTCTCATAAAAAGCATGATTTGACAGCACTTTAGAATCATTTCCAATGGAAATGATTCTAAAGTGCTGTCAAATCATGTTTTTATTGAGAAAAAAGCCAAAATATTAAGCAACAGCAGACGCCACTTGATTAATTCATTGATTGTGGCTATGACTGAAGAAATGGAGCTTATGGCATTTGTGACCAGCGTAGCTCCTGATCAAATTGCACACTCTTGTAGTTTGATAATGATCTATATTCCTTCTCAGAATTATGATGGGTGAGGTTCATTGATGGAATGGCAAACAGGGCAAGAGATCCATAAAGGCATTCTCTAGGCACTGTGAGGATGCACAGCTGATCTGGATCTACACTGGCCGCAAAACCACTAAGAGCAGCCCCCATTTCTCCCACTAAATAAAAGTCACAGCCACAATTACTGATTCGACATCACAGGGCAGCAACAGCTAAGGTGGTACAGAGAAGGGGCCTCAGTTTTATCCAAAAGACCAGGGGGCCGTCGTTTCATTGGACTTCGTACGACTAATATGTTTGTAAGTGCAAAATTATGAGTCTGTAAATTTCACATTAACAATGTTTTGTTGTAAACAATTATTGGATTTACATTTTTGAGCATAGGCTGCATATGTTCAATAAACGTAAATCCATCAATTGAAAATTCTAGACGATTCTAAATTTGTACTTACGAACATTTTAGTCGTACGAAGCTTAGTGAAACGGCCCTCAGTGGCATGCAAATACTATGAAAGGTGAATGGGTTTAACCCTTCCTACGCTGTTGACGGAAATTGCCGTCTGCTGTTTTTCATTTTTGCTTTAATTCTTAACAAAATAAAATGGTTTTGACAGCACATGAGAATCGTCTCCACTCCACAAAAAACAAGAAACGAGGCAAAGCCACGAAGGCCAGGTTTTTTCCAAGCATAGACACTTGGATAACATAATTATACCCACTTTTTGTAGACTAGATGGCCGTGGCCTGCATGTCGTGCCTTGGGGCGAGGCATCGACACTAAAAAAATAGATATAGTAGATGGAAAAACTATAACCAAAAAACTTTAACCGGACACACGGACGGACGGACGGACGGACGGACGGACGGACGTATGCCAAAATGCCGATGATATCGCGCTTTCTGCAAGCGGGCGCGACAATGATGATAAACACACATTGTATCAAGGTAATGGGCGAAGCAGTTGCAGAGATATAGTATAACAAAAAACTTTTAACCAAAAAACTTTAACCAGACGTACGGTAACAAGTTAACGTTGAAAATGGCTAAGTTAATTACGTAGAAATAATAGGTGAAGGTAAAAAAAAATGGTCACATGTTGGATAGTTGTATGTGGTGGGCACCCCTTGGTTATGAAGTTGTGAAAGTTTGGTGGTCCTAGGTGGTACAGTACCAAAGAAATGGACTTAAACACGAAAACATAACATTGTAAACGCGAAGTCGACTGCGCGGAAAAAATGGGTCAAGTTCAAAAAAAGGTAACATGTTGGATAGTGATATGTAGTGGGCACCCCTTGATTATGAAGCTGTGAAAGTTTGGTGGTCCTAGGTGGTACAGTAACAAAGAAATGGACTCAAACACAAAAATTTAACATTTCAAAAAACCTGGCTAAAAATAGCACCACAATCTCTAGTTTCCTTTCATCACAATCTGGCCGCCATCATTTGAATTGCAACTGGTCGTATCCAATTAGTCATCGATTACATTCGCATACATTGGCACAACATTTTAAAATATTTACCTTGCCCATATCGGTCGGTGTCATATTGCACAATGCCATTAACGGTAATTCCCCGATATGTATTCTGTGTCATGTATTCCAATAGGCATAATGCAATTCCGCGTAAAACTCCATCATTAGTTGGCAAACTGTGTTTATTATAGGAATGAATGGCCTTTTTGTGGAATTTATCGGGGTATAAACTTGGAAAAGTCGCGGGAATACTGGACGAAGGCCGGAAGGCCTCGTCCAGTATTCCCGCGACTTTTCCAAGTTTATATCCCCGATAAATTCCACAAAAAGGCCATTCATTCCTTATAATTCCAGCATTTGAAATAATTCATCAAGAAAATGTTTATTTTCCGTTTTCTTAAGAATTATTTTAACTGCGCCCGACGCTTACGGAAAGTAGTTCGGCATGGAGTTTACTGGGATATAAATTCTGGACAGAGACTTGCTACGGACCAATCAAATGTTAGGGAATTGTGTAAATATTTTTGTGCTGGAATTATATGATGCTGATTCGTCTACAGTGATAAGACTTCAAACACATCACGCTTGTTCAGTTTTACTACATGTAAATTTCACCCAGCGGGGCACAGCCATATCAAAGATCAATACATGCGGTTGCTGACGTCAGTCACGTAGTCGACACTAGACTGGTACCCTGTCGGATGCGCAGCCTAGCGAAACAATACTACCGGGAACCAGTCTAAAGTGACAACACAAATGTGTTTATGTGAATTGGGTCTCGATCTCCGACAAATCCCGGCTTATTACATTAGCAGCCAGACCAGGCGGTGGATTTACGTAGTCTGCCCATGGTTTACAATGTTCGCCAATCTCTAATTAAAAACATCAATAATTATGTCAGCGGACATTGCCAATTCGTCATAGGCTGCTTAAATATTTGGGCTTGATCAGGATATACATTGGACAGAAAGCAAATAAGCCTGGTGTTCTCTGCCGGTTTGGACACCTATCTTGCGTGTGTTACTCGACTAGACACATCAATGAAATGTTTTCTTTACAAAAAAAAATTGGTTTTCACAGGCCGCGCAACATAGGCTATCGTTTTAATAAAGACTATGTGACTGTTATTAATATCAAATGATGGCGTGAAATTGAGAATAAGAAAGCAAAATACTAATGGTATTGCTAATTAAACCGCTTACATGTAATTACGACAAACTATTAAATGGTGCACCAAAGCAAGCCGCGGGATACACTTATCATGAAGATAATTACTCCCCTTTGTATATAATTTCCAAAGTGAGGCTCGGTTCAAAAACAATAACAACAAAATAAGATGACATAACAAAATAAATTTAATCGACTATTTTTGCCATTTTTATGCAATTTTTAATTAATAAATAGCAGGTCCACTCCACGATCGTGCAATAGCGAATCGTCAGGTGGAAGTGTATACAGCTAGGACGGTTTCAATGCATGCATATATATTACAATAGAATGCAAAATACATGGCCGACATTGTTGTGAAACAGGGAAAATGTTTGACCCTTGTAGCAACGGTCACCTGTAAACAATGGCCACAGGTTCGACTGTACTATGAAATTATATTTTTGTTTCTACGGCAGAGATTCAAATCGCAACATTCAGTATTGAAGTTTAATGGTCACTTTAATGGTCACTTCAATGGACTATTAAGCCAACAGACAGAGCTCCAGATAAGGTGCGTATTGGCATAGTTCACGCATTTATTTTAGCAGAATACGCATCAAAAGTGGGAGTACAAAATACTCATAGCAATGTGAAAATATGCATTGATTTTCAAATAGAGTAGTGAAAATATGGTAATAAAGTTGAAAATTTACTTAGTTGAGCTGCAAAAGTATCATTTGTTCCCTATTTAATAAGGAATAAAATCAATAATACATTTGTAAAAGTAAAATACGCATTGAATCTGAAATCTGGGGGTATAATACTCTTTAGATACAAAACTTATCTGGAGCATTGAATTGAGAAACTTTCTCAGCTTAAATCACAGTCAGCGTGTATTCAGTCAACGCACGACGAGTTACCGTTTAAAAGGTAGGTGTTACCCAGGGATTCCGCTGGCGATCGCCACTTTCGCAATTGGCGATAAAAATAAACAATTGGCGATAAAAAATTACAATTTTCGGGAAAAAAATTGGATTTTTTTTCTCGAAAATTGTAATTTTTTATCGCCAATTGTTTTATTTTTTTTGAAGTGGCGATTTTTTTATTTTCCCCAGCAGAATCCCTGGTTACCTGTTGTTTCTGAATGCCACTGTTGAGCAGTTCCCGAGCTTCGATCCTCTGCTCCGCGACGTCCGTCAGTAAGTCTTCATTCTGCGCCATCAGGTTTGTCGCCTCCTGCTTAATGGCTGCCGCCTGCAAGTCATGTATATTGCTGGTTAGACACATATTCAGAATGTCCAGTGCCATTCTACAATAATTCTGCCACGGAGGCGGTGTCGCGCCTGCCGAGGCATTTGACCATAACATGATCATGCTTAAAACACGAAAAAGGTCAAGGTTGAAGAAACTTTTTGCTTTTTGACATAAAAAAAAATGACAATGTGAAGGTTAAAGGCAGCATTAGTGTGTTCCAAATGCTCACATGTATCAAGTGTCCAAGTATTGAAGCAATCCACAAAGAAATATTAAAGTTATATGATGATGAAGAATCTTGTACAAACTTTTTGACATTGACGCAGACGACGGCGACTAGTCGTGCCTTCTGCTAAAGCACGACAAAAACGGCACAAACCAATCAAACAAGCTATGTACCATACATACCACAAAACACACCATAGACAAATTCATGTGCGACATTCTAATTTAATTTCCTAACTAATTTACCTGGTACTCAACGGTCTTCGTTGGACCGCATGTTTGGTTTATTTTATTCACCGAAATTGTGAGCGCAGCTGTTGGAAGATGTGGTGTCTATATTAAGACAGGCTTGTCTGAAATGTAGCTGTGCCTACACAGGGATTCCTCTGGGGAAAATAAAAAATCGCCACTTCAATAAAAAAAAAATATAAATAAAATCCAAAAAAAAAGAAAGGATAAAAATAAACAATTGGCGATAAAAAATTACAATTTCGAAAAAAAAATAATATTTATTTTTATTTTTTTCGATTGCGAAAGTGGCGATCGCCAGCGGAATCCCTGCCTACAGAAATGGTGCTTATGGCTTTTATGATCAGGGTAGATCCAAATCAACAGTCTAATCAGGATATACGCTGTTCGCCATTCCATCAATGAAACACCCATCATGCTTCTAAAAAGAATTATAGATCGTTATCAGGCTACAAGAGTGTGATCAGGAGCTACATTGGTCTCAAATCACATAAGCCCCGTTTCTCCAGACACAGCCACAAATAGAGGAGCGACCGTATTTTCCTGTAGATCAACTAACATGATAATACGTTGCTGCTACTGGAGAAATGGGATTTGCGACCAGTGATCCGACTGTGATCAGGATCTGCACTGTTCGCCACAAATAAAGCTGTGCGTTCAACACTACCTCGTCCTTGAGTCTATTGGACTCATCCAGTAAGGCGTCCACGTCTATACCGGGCAGTTGGATGGCCTGGGCCTGTGAGTAAAGGTCGAGCGCGGCCGTGTACGCGTCCTGCGACATATTCAGGGCCTTCTCCGCAAAGAATTTCGTCTGGTCGTACAATCTCTGGGTTACATCGGCCCTGCAACGGTAAATAGAAAACTTAACCCTCACTACGCGGGAGACGAAAATTCTCGTCTGCTGTTTTTCATTTTTGCCTTAATTCGTAACTTAAAACCTGTTATGGCAGCACATGAGAATCGTCTCCACTGGCAGCACATGAGAATCGTCTCCAGTGGAGACGATTCTCATGCGCTGTCAGAACAGGTTTTTATCGAGAAATATTGAAAATAAAACATTTCCAGCAGACGACACAATTTAATTCAGCGTAGTAAGGGTTAAACACCAAAATATAACAGAGAAGCATTCATTCTCACATCTAATCAGAAATTTTCGTAAAGATTCTGACACTAGAGAAGAATTAGAAAATGTGTTCATAGAACATGGATGCCCTCACTTAACGCTTTGATAGTTTGTTTGCTGGGGTTTAACGGCCTATCAACAACTAAGGTAATTTAAAGCCGGGTCAATGGGTTTAGTACTAAATCCCATGTATTACCTGTACAAGTACATGCACATGTTCAAGTTCATGTATCGCTTTGATAGAAAACGAGGCAAAATTCTAAGTCCAAAAATAGAGCGGGACGAACATGGATTTGTTACAGGGCGGTAGAGGACCATTAGAGCAATGTGTGCATGAAATATGAAGCAGATGCGTGAAAGAAAACATAAATTATTGAGAAAAATATTAAAAAGTAAAACGCATTTGCCTTACAAACAAGGTGAACATAAGTCCCCAGTGACCTTGACCTTGGGTGTTCAGGCGTGGGTCGTATGCAAAACAAAGCACCATCCCTAGACAGACATTGTGGGCAAATATTATTTAAATTGGTGAAGGAGTTATTGAAAACACACTTGCCTTACGGAGACAAGGACGGACGTACAGACGCACAGATGGACACGGGTAAACCATAATCCCCCCTCTCCCAATAAGTTGGCGAGGGTTAAAAAGCAATTACATGCACTAAGTTTGGCAAAAAGCAAACACATGATCACCGACATGGCTGTGCATTGAACAAATACACTCTGACGGATAAAAAATTAATTATCACAACTAATTTTGCTGATAATGGTCGAATGGTGCGACATGATAAACCTGATATCAAGAGACACGAGCCTGGTGTACTCTATGTATATGTACGTCTATCTCAATCACGGGCGCTGCACTCCACGCAGGCGTAAAATGTTTCATGTTGAAAAATGCATGGTTTTCCTGTCGGACAAGATGCTACTCAGCTCTACATACAGCTATCTCATAAACGCATTTTTGTCAAGTATTCGTCAAATTTGCGCCGGCTACTACAAGAAAATGTGTTTATGCGACATGTAACTGAATGGCAATTCGTCAGGAATCAGATGCCTACTTTTGACGAATTGCCAATTTCCATGTGAAACATCTTACTCCAGTGCGGGAGTACACTCCCGCACTGACTGGAGTAAGATGTTTCACATGGAAATCTATGTGCGACCTGTATGCAAATTTGAAAATTACAATGACATTTGACCTACAGGCGATCGATGTTGGCAAATCGTTGCTGGATATGTTCACATTTATTGATGTGTACATGCAGGTTTTGTTTGTTTGTTGGTGTTTAACGGCCTATCAACAGCTAAAATCATTTAAAGTCGGGACACATGTAGTTGGAAAATGGTAGCATTAGGGAGACGTGCTAATGTGAGAAGCAATTTTCTGAAAATCTTTGTACAAACTTTTTTATCGTACAAAATTTAGCGAAATGAAATGGTCACAGTAACAGCTAAGGTCATATAGATGGGCCCACGGTTTAACCCTTCCTACGCTGTTGACGGAAATTGCTGTTTTTCATATTTGCTTTAATTCTTAACAAAAAACTGGTTTTGACAGCACATGAGAATCGTCTCCACTGGACATGATTCTCATGTGCTGTCAAAACCAGGCTTTCAAATCAAACATTTCCAGCAGACAACATTTAATTCAGCGTAGTTAAGGCCTCATCCGACAGTCGCATGGAAATACAAAAGTATTTCTCATGCCCTAACGTAGGTTTTGAACTCGCAACCTTCAGTATTGAAGTCCTGGGGCCTGTTTCACCAAACTTTGTACGATAAAAACGTGCTCTTATGCTACCATTTTGTACCATTTTCTACCTCATGTCATTAAATGTAGCACACCCACACAATATTTTCCAAAATCGGCTGTTAGAATAAATGTTATTGCGGATTTCAATTTTGCACTGACAAACTTTTTAGAAGCGTCCAGGGGGCCGTTTCACTAAACTTTGTACGACTAAAATGTTCGTAAGTACAAAATTCCACATTAACAATGTTTTCTTGTAAACAATTAGTGGATTTACATTTATTGAGCATAGGCTGCATATGCAGCCTATGCTCAATAAATGTAAATCCATTAATTGAAATTTCCAGATGATCCTAAGTTTGCACTTACAAACATTTTAGTCGTACAAAGTTTAGTGAAACGGGCCCCTGTATTCTACCCACCCCGAGCCACAACCCACCCATCAAAGGATTAGTGAAATGGCCCCCTGTATTCTACCCCCGAGCCACAACCAATCCCTCAAAGGTTAGTGAAATGGCCCCCTGTATTCTACCCCCGAGCCACAACCAATCCCTCAAACGTTAGTGAAACGGCCCCTATGTGCGACGTCTATCCTTACTTCTGTCGGAGGACCTGGATGTCCTGCATGATGTTGCCCGGCATCTGAATCGTATCCTGGGCGAGCTTCAGGGCCTCCTTGGACGTCTCCAGGGCCTTCTTCGCCAGCATATCAATCCTCGTTGCCTCCTCAAGTTGCCTGCAACGAATATGAATGTGTTCAACGTCCTAGCAACAGCGAAGGTCATATGTGACTGTGATTTCAGAAATGGGGCTTATGGAATTTGTGACCAGTGTAGCTCCTGTCAAATATCACACTCCTGTAGCCTGATAACAATCTACATGGCTCATTTGAAGATTGGGGGGTGCTTCATTGATGGAATGGCAAAACAGTGCAGATCCTGATCAGACTGTGCGGATGCACAGGCTGATCTGGATCTACACTGGTCGCAAAACACATAAGCCTCATTTCTCCAGTCACAGCCACATATAGAGACGAGACCACAGTCAGATTCGACAGACCAGTGGGATGGAAGTGAATGGGTTTAACGTCATAGTAACAGCTAAGGTCATATAGAGATGGGACCATCCGACAGACCAGTGGGATGGAAATACTAAGTATTTTTCATGCCAAGGGTGAGGATTGAACTCGAAACCATCCGCCAAAATCATTCCTATGCACAATCCCTCGTCTATGTTGTTGTCGAAGGGTTATTATTTCATTTATTTATTTAATTATGTTTAACGGCCGATCTATCTTCCGATAATCTCAAACCCCTATTGGGAACAGACATATGTGGAAATAATTATAAAGTGCTGCCAGACCATGTTTTTGTTGAGAAAAATATACCTCATAGAAGTTTCCTTCGCTTCCGTGGCGATCGTCGTCATCTGTGCCGACTGTTGCCCGAATCTCTCAAGGGCTTCACGTGCCCTCACCAGTGCCGCCTGTCCCTCCGTGTCGATATTCTTCTCGCAGGCCTTCAGTGCCGTCTCTGCTCTATTTATAGCCTCCTCGGCCATCATTATGTCATCCATGCTCTCCTGGGCGGTGGAGCCAGCCGTGAGGATGTTGCGTGTGATCTGGCCACAGCGCTTCAGGACGTCTTGAATGTTCTTACGCAGCATCTCCAACTGTTGTCCCATCGTGTCGTTGTCAGCTGGGTGGGAGTAGATTTTATGTTTGTTCTTGTCAGGAATAAAACCATGGGCTGTCGTTTTTACTTTAGTACAAAATAAAAAAAACAATTTCCCATGTTAAATCCCCAGACATCTTCACAGAGTGAAGATGTCTATGGGGATTTAACATGGGGAAATTTTTTAGAATTTCAGAAATACTGGACCAATTTTTAAAATTTAACTTTTGTTAGATCATTTCCAAGCTATCTAGCTAGGTTTCGGAGTCAATTTCCAAAATATTTTGTTTTTTGACTCCTCCCACAACTCCTATACCTCTTTTTCCCCCCATGTTAAATTCCCATAGACAAATCAATTAAACCAATATTTGACCAAATTTCACGAAATAAAAAGAAGGTTCATTCTTAAATTTTCCTTTGATTTAATATTATCGAAAAAAATATTGTTTTTTAGTGAGCAGAGGCTCACGTATACCCCCCACCCCCCCCCCCCCCCCCCCCCCCCCCGGCCACCACCTGGACCGACCATTATAGGAATTTATCATCGCGGGAATACTGGACGAAGGCCGGAAGGCCTCGTCCAGTATTCCCGCGACTTTTCCAAGTTTATATCCCCGATAAATTCCACAAAAAGGCCATTCATTCTTTATAATTCCAGCATTTGAAATAAATTCATCAAGAAAATGTGTTTATTTTCCGTTTTCTTAAGAATTATTTTAACTGTGCCTGACGGTTACGGAAAGTAGTTCGGCATGGAGTTTACTGGGATATAAATATTGGACAGAGACTTGCTACGGACCAATCAAATGTTAGGGAATTGTGTAAATATTTTTGTGCTGGGATTATTTCTAAATAATTTGAATTGTAAGAAGTTTGAAGTCAATCTGACTTACCGTTGCATAGGTAATGAGTACCCAAACATTTTAACGCAAATATTACGGATGAAAATTTCTAAGTAATTTGAGCTTGACCTTGGACATGAAAGCCGCATGGGTGTAGTATGGAATAAAAATATGGATGACGATAAGGAAGCATATGAAGTTTGAGGTAAATCTGACTTACTGTCATTACAGAGATAATGGGTACCAAAAACTTAACGTGGACAGACCGACGGACAAACGGATGGAAGGACGGAATTACAAAAACTACATACCCCTCGACATACTGTATACCGGCGGTATAATTACGAAAACTATATACCCCTCGACATACTGTATACAGGCGGTATAATTACGAAAACTATATACCCCTCGACATACTGTATGCCGGGGGTATAAAAACATTTGGTCGGTTTAAAGTGCGTGGAGTTGGGACTCCTCACAACATTAAATGGACAGAACATTTTTAATACTACAGTAAACGCAACAACCCATGGTCTTAGTACTTATATTTACAGAGCATGTTATTTTGTCGCAATTCATGGAACAGTGACGCTGCCCGTCAATAGTGTGCCAAACTTTAACAAATCAACACATAATATATAATGTAATGCATTAGAATATAAATGCAATCCATTGAATGGGCATTTCCATTGTGAATTTATGGATCAGAGCTCCTGATAAGCTGAGTATTTGCATAAATACCCAATTAAAATTGCCAAAAACCAATTGAAATCAGAAGTAGTGAGTATCAAAAAGCAATAAAAAAATTGTGGTACCTTTATCATGCTACAGAAAACAGTACGGACCACAAATATAGCATATTTTTCTTATTTTCCATGAAAACACATCTTGGGATTTCATTAGAATTGTCTCCTTGGAGACAATTCTAATGAAATGCCAAGAAATGTTTTCATTTCGAAGCAAGCTATTCAATAATTGCTGTCTGTCGATGTGTAAACAGTAGTGCGATGTTATTTTACCCAATTAAAGTTTTGAAATACCCAATTGCTTCAGAAATGATGGAGTAACAATACTCAATTACTAATTTCTTATCTGGAGTCCTGAAATACATGGAATTGGAATTTCCATTGTGAATTTATGGATGGTGCAAATATTGAATATTAATTGACAGAATTGGGATTTTATATCCGTTCCACAGCAAGATCATACATGTACAGGGAGAAATCAGGTTAATCTTCCCAAGACGTCAACGTTTCTGAACATCTATCGGCAATATCAACTAGAAATCAAGCAGTCTGATTGGCTGAGCCTGAGCTGTAGCACAGCTCAGGCTTAGCCAATCAAACTGCTCGATTTCAAAGACCAATTTTCAAGTGTTTTGAAATTAAAACAGACAAATATTCGCAAGATTATCGCAGGAGCAGGTGATTTCAAGCACAATATTCAAGTATTTTGTAATAAACAAACACATTTATAAATATTGGCAAGATTAGCGATGGAAGTGGTGTATTTATTCACTCGAGGCAACAGCAATGAATGAAACTCATCCATGCAGACCTTTGAACTATTCCATTAATCAGGAAAAGGGGTGTTTTTGGGGAAAATTTTGGCCACATTTTGTGAAACTGACAGTAAAATCGCGGATAACATCTACTCACTGGAGGCCCCCCTGGCGTCCTGCAGCAGCACGTTGACTGTGTCGTTTACTTCGTTCATCTGTTTGAGGAACTCGGTGTCGTTGAAGACGTTCGGGTTGTTGCCGATATTCAGGATCAGGTTGTTGAGCTCGCGCAGCTTGCCACGGTGGATGTTCACTCGCTCCTGCACGAGGCTGTAGCAGGGCGGGCAGTCTACAATGCACACACAGTAGTCCAATTAGACCAATCTACGATAGTCCCAATAGAGTGCTTCCCCCATTTATAAAAATGTTCCAACATCTTCAATATCGAAAATTGATAGAAATGGTGTCGCGTGATGCGACACCATTTCTATCAATTTTCGATATTTTGCATCACTTGACACCATTTCTCACAATTTTCAACATTTTGCATCACACGACACCATTTCTCACAATTTTTAACATTTTGCATCACGCGACACCATTTCTCACAATTTTCAACATTCTGTATCACGCGACACCATTTCTAACAATTTTTAATATTTTGCATCTTTTGACAACATTTCTATCAATTTTCGATATTTTGCATCTCTTGACAACATTTCTCACAATTTTAAACATTCTGCATCACGTGACACCATTTCTCACAATTTTCAACATTCTGCATCACGCGACACCATTTCTCACAATTTTCAACATTCTGCATCACGTGACACCATTTCTCACAATTTTCAACATTCTGCATCTCTTGACAACATTTCTATCAATTTTCAACATTCTGCATCACACGACACCATTTCTCACAATTTTCAACATTCTGCATCACGTGACACCATTTCTCACAATTTTCAACATTCTGCATCTCTTGACAACATTTCTCACAATTTTCAACATTCTGCATCACACGACACCATTTCTCACAATTTTCAACATTCTGCATCTCTTGACAACATTTCTATCAATTTTCAACATTTTGCATCACCATTTTTCACAATTTTCAACATTCTGCATCACGCGACACCATTTCTATAAATTTTCAACATTTTGCATCACGTGACACCATTTCTCACAATTTTCAACATTCTGCATCACACGACACCATTTCTCACAATTTTCAACTTTCTGCATCTCTTGACAACATTTCTATCAATTTCCAACATTTTGCATCACCATTTTCACAATTTTCAACATTCTGCATCACGCGACACCATTTCTATCAATTTTCAACATTTTGCATCACGTGACACCATTTCTCACAATTTTCAACATTCTGCATCACGCGACACCATTTCTATCAATTTTCTACATTTTGCATCACTTGACACCATTTCTCACAATTCTCAACATTTTTCATCAATTGACACCATTTCCATCAATTTTCTACATTCTGCACCACGTGACACCATTTCTCACAATTTTCAACATTTTGCATCACTTTACACCATTTTCACAATTTTCAACATTCTGCATCACGCGACACCATTTCTATCAATTTTCAACATTTTGCATCACGTGACACCATTTCTCACAATTTTCAACATTCTGCATCACGCGACACCATTTCTATCAATTTTCTACATTTTGCATCACTTGACACCATTTCTCACAATTCTCAACATTTTTCATCAATTGACACCATTTCCATCAATTTTCTACATTCTGCACCACGTGACACCATTTCTCACAATTTTCAACATTTTGCATCACTTTACACCATTTTTCACAATTTTCAACATTCTGCATCACGTGACACTATTTCTATAAATTTTCTACATTTTTCACCACTGGACACCATTTCTCACAATTCTCAACATTTTGCATCACTCGACACAATTTCTAGCAATTTCGACAGTTTACATGATATCCCACCACTGTGTGCGATTCCTGCTCCTTACCGATACAGCCAGCAGTGATGTTGTACTTGTTCTCCATGCAGCGGTCGCAGTGTTTGCCCTCGATTCCCTGCTGACACGGACAGTTGCCGTACTCGTCACACTGCAGGTCCAGAGATCCCTCCGGGTCACAGTTGCATGCTGAAACATACACACACATGGATTTGGGTTCATCAGGCAAGGCTAGGAAACGCGTAGGAATTCTGAGGCCGGCCGAGCCATACCTCATAAACTGGATATAGACTAGAGGGTTGTATTTCAGACAAAGACATATGCCTGCCCCCACACCACCACTGCGTGTTATCGGGACTTGGAAAATTATAATAGGCTAGTGTCTTTTGATATCGGGTTTATCAGGCAAGGCTGGGAAATGCGTAGGAATTCCGAGGCTGGCCGCGGAATTCCTACTGTTTTCCGACACGTGCCTGATAAACTTGATATATAGAATACCAGGCTAGTGTTTTGTGATATCAAGCTTATCAGACAAGCTAGGAAATGCGTAGGAATTCTGAGGCTGGCCGAGGAATTTGTACCGTTTCTGAGTCGTGTCTGATAAACTTGATATAGAGAATGACAGGCTAGTGTCTTGTGATATCAAGCTTATCAGGCAAGGCTAGGAAATGTGTAGGAATTCCGAGGCTGACATACAAATTCTTAACGTTTCAGAGTCGAGCCTGATAAACTTGATATAGAGAGTGTCTTGAGAGGGAGATAACACCAGAGGGAAGCTCATATGTTGCTGTGACTGGAGAAATAGGGGTTTTGCGACCAGTGTAGATCCAGATCAGCCTGTGCATCCACAGTCTGATCAGGGTCTGCACTGTTCGCCATTCGATCAATGAAGCACCCGTCATGCTTCGATCAACCACAGGAGTGTGTATTTAACCAGGATCTACACCATTTTCAAATTCCATATTAAAGCCCACTTTCTCCAATCACAGCCACAAATAGCATACGACGCTGTGACTGGAGAAATGGGCCTTATGGAATTTGCGACCATGTAGATCCAGATCAGCCTGTGCATCCACACAGATTGATTCAGGATCTGCACTGTTTGCCATTCCATCAATGAAACACCCGTCAAGCAATAGACATCGCAATCACGCTACTAGAGTGTGCTGTTTGACCAGGAGCTACACTGGTCACAAAACAAATAAGCCCACTGTTTGGCATTCCATCACCCGTAGATAATTATCAGGCTACAAAAGTGTACTGTTTGATCAGGAGCTACAGTGGTAATAAAACCCATAAGCACCATTACAATCGCCTCACCTGTGCAGCCAAGGGAGGTAAATCCGTAGTAGTATCTCTCACACTGGTTACACATGCGACCAGTTACGCCTGGTTTACACTGGCACTGCCCCGAGGCGAGGTCACATGTGTTGTTGAGGGAGCCCGTGGCGTCGCATAAGCATGCCTCACACCCTGTAACAATCAGAGATTCATGTCTTAACAACAACAAAAATGCCGCCACGGACCATTTGTATTGGTATAACAAGTATTGCAATAACAAGTATTGTAATAACAAGTATTAACAAGTATTGTAATAACAAGTATTGTAATAACAAGTATTAACAAGTATTGTAATAACAAGTATTGTAATAACAAGTATTGTAATAACAAGTATTGCAATAACAAGTATTGTAATAACAAGTATTGCAATAACAAGTATTGCAATAACAACAAGTATTGCAATAACAAGTATTGCAATAACAAGTATTGCAATAACAAGTATTGCAATAACAAGTATTGCAATAACAAGTATTGCAATAACAACAAGTATTGCAATAACAAGTATTGCAATAACAAGTATTGCAATAACAAGTATTGTAATAACAAGTATTGTAATAACAAGTATTGTAATAACAAGTATTGGGTGATAGGAAATAGGAATGTTACTCTTCCTACCCATCAAACTTAATTGAGTATTTCCAATTTTCACTGGAGGAATTTAAAATTAAAGCACAAACATGCCTCACAAAGTGAAAGTGAATGGGTTTTAAAAAAACGTCCCAGCAACAGCTAAGGTCATATATGGATCACAGGATAAAATCGCAATTCCGTATCTATCTATCCTCCGGATTGGAAGTCATGGTTAAAGTATCGTCCTAAAGACTGCCGCATAAGGAAACTGACCTTTCCCGCTGTCCAGGTTCCAGTATCCCTGCTGACACCGGTTACACTGGCGACCCCGCACGTTGGGCAGACAGGGGCATTCTCCCGTGGTCGGCTCGCACGCCAGCACGCTCGCACTGATGGTGCCCGGGGGGTAGCACGCACAGGCTGCAACACAAAACCGACTCTAAACAACCACGAAGCCCTCAACAACGATATCAAATGGGATCTTTACAATAATTATGATGCTCAATTTCAGTGTTGTGCCGAGGTCTCGTTTCCAAGAGAGCAATTCCAATTTTTGGGTCCCTTCCCCATTATAAATCAATGGAGTTTTTCATCTTTTGACCCATTGCAGACAAGATACAATTATAATATAGTGGTATGAAACTTTTGAGGGGAAAAATCACTATTTTCTTTATTTATTCTCTAAATTATACGTTGTTACCACTCATTTAAACCGTCTCACGATACGGTTCAAACGAACGGTAACAACATACACCTTTATAGAGAAATAAACAACAATTATAATATCCTTAGACTGGTTAAGGGACCTTGGGCATTCCAGAGCTCCAGATAAGGTGCGTATTGGCGTATTTTACGCAATTATTTTAGCTGAATACGCATTGATTGTCAAAAGTGGGAGTACACAATACGCACAGCAATGTGAAAATATGCATTGATTTTCAAATTGAGTAGTGAAAATACTGTCATAAAGTTGAAAATTCACTTAGTTGAGCTGCAAAAAGCAAACGGTGTATGCTTTTTGCAGCTCAAATAAGTGAATGTTTAAATTGGTTACATTTTTTTTATAATTTGTTGCCTATTTAGTATTAATGAAGAAAATCAAAAATCCATTGATATTGCGCGACTTTAGGGAGCGTAATATCGTTCTGCGGCACAACGAGTGGCATATATCCACATACAAATCAAATAACCTTTTCATTATATACGTCCATTACTCATAATTCATATGCGCCTCAAAAATTTACCAAATGTAAATGAAGAAAACAAAATTTGTTACGATTTAGAGGAACTATTTTATGAGGTGAATGTATTTCCGACACTGACAAATATGAACTTACGAAACATCAATATGGAAAAATATTGACGACTGGCATTCCATTTCGTTTCAAAGGGAAACAAAAGTATGTATATAATAAATAATAGTTCTTGATTAGGACAAAGAAACAGCATCAATTAATCATCATATGCTTAATTGGTAAATCAGTGTTCTGAAGAATGATTGATTGATATAGTAGGTTTTTACGTCCGATCAACAGCCGAGATATATGTGGCTGTGACTGGAGAAATGGGGCTTATGGCTTTTGTGACCAGTGTAGATCCAGATCAGCCTGTGCAAAGGCAGTCTGATCAGGATCTAGGGCCTGTTTCACTAAACTGTGTACGACTAAAATGTTTGTAAGTGCAAATTTAGAATCGTCTGGAAATTTACATTTATTGAGCATAGGCTGCATATGCAGCCTATGCTCAATAAATGTAAATCCAATTAACATTGTTATGCTCAATAAATGCTCAATAAATGTAAAACCAATAACATTTTACAAGAACACATTGCTAATGTGAAATTTACAGACTATAATAATTTTGCACTTACAAACATTTTACGAAGTTTAGTGAAACGGTCCCCTGCACTGTTTGTCATTAAATAAATGTCACACCTGGCATGCTTCTAACAAGCAATATAGATCACTATCAGACTACAGTAGTGTTGCTATTTGATCAGAAGCTAGCTACACTTGTCACAAATTACATAGGCCACATTTCTCCAGTCACAACCACATATATTGGTGCCACCATGTTACTGTGAGACTGCGTACCTTGACAATTGCCCTTGGGTAGAGAGAGGGCATCCCCAAAGTAGTTGGGCAGGCAACTGTCACAGTTGAAGCCCGCCGTGTGGTCGATACACTTCTTACACTCACCACTCGTCCTGGAAAATGGGAAAAAAAGTGGAAGTGTTCACCGTCACAGCATCAGTAAGGTCATATAGACCAGGTCCTTAGTCAAATTAGTGATAACTCAAAGTCAAAATAGTGATCACTCAGTCAAATTAGTGATAACTCGAAGTCAAAATAGTGATCACTCAAAAGTCAAATTAGTGATAACTCAAAGTCAAAATAGTGATCACTCAAAGTCAAATTAGTGATAACTCAAAGTCAAAGTCAGATAACTCAGTCAAATTAGTGATAACTCACAAAGTCAAATTAGTGATAACTCCAAATTAGTGATAACTCACAGTCAAATTAGTGATAACTCAAAGTCAAATTAGTGATAACTCAAAGCATATCTACTACAGCTAAGGTCATTTAAGGCCCGGCCAACAGGTTCGATCCCATATTTAACCTGCTGCATTGGGGGGAAATCCCAAAATCAGAACAGAATATTTACATTGAAAAATATATATATTCAGCCCCGAAATTAGAACCCGACCTGGTGCCAGGTCCATACAACACCAAAATCACTTGACCCTTCCCCTAAAAATAAAAGGATTAGGAATAATCGTATTACTCATATAAGGGGTATAACCAGATTCAACTCCAGAGTCGCGGTTCCGGTAAGGATGAATCCCGATCGTTAAATTACCCATTGCATGCTTCCAACCAACCACCACATTTTTCCAATGAAAACATGTTGTTGCTTGAGAATTGCTGAGATTTTCATGTGCTGCTAAAACATGACATTTCCTAAAATAACAAGTTAACAACAAAATACGGCATACCCAAACACAAATAATCCCGGTGGCAGGCCGGAGAAACTTAGTCTAACTTCTTAACCGTGCACACTAGCACACACACTTTAACCCTTTCACCACTACATACCTCTTTAGTAGTGTTTGCAAACAGTGAAGATCCAGATGAGCCGGCTCGTAACGAGCCGTCTCATCAGGATCTGCACTTTTGCAAGTAATTTTTATATTTTTACAAAAATATTGTGAAAATATTGATAAACATTGTGAAATATAAAATGGATGCCACTTAGCATTTAGTACAAACAAATTCCTTATTAAAAAAAATGCCGAAACGTTGAAAAGAGTCGGTTCTTGGTTACTGAAGTATTGTTTAAAAAAAATATCACACCCTTCTTATAAATGTACTAGTCTGAAAATCATTGTGTGACACTTGGATTGGTTCTTAAATTAAAATATCAGTCCATTCCAGTTATTTAGGGTTTAACCCTTTCACCCCTAAATAACTGGAGGAATGGATTTTTATATATTAAATAATCAAGACCAATCCAACCGTCACAAAATGCTTTTCAGACTAGGGTGTTTTTGTTCTTAAAAATATGAAAATTACTTTCAAAAAGTGCAGATCCTGATGAGACGTACGGCTCTGGCTGATCTGGAGCTACACTTTTTGCCAATACCACTATACAGGCCTGTGGTGTTGACAGGGTTAAGGGGGTTAACTTATACACAGTATGATGCAAACCTGTTGCAGTTTCCGACCGCGTTGGGGTCGATATTGCCGTTACACTCACACCCTACACACGGCTTCTCTTCTCCGTACCAGCCCTTCGGGTCGCCATGGAATCCATCCAGACAGATGTCGCACAGGTTACCTTGGAAACAGATGGAAGTGGTGATGAGCGACAATCAACATATTCGCACAAGATATTATCTTTAATACACAATATTACTGGAATTAGTCACATAAAGCATAGGCGAGCGAATGCTGAGGATGCATGCCCTGTTGCCTCGTATCCAACAAGCAAAGGAAAGACTTAAATTTACAGTTACCTAATGTTCTCACAGAGCTCCAGATAAGTCTGGTATCTAAAGAGTTTTATACCCCCATATTTCAAATTCAATGCGTATTTTACTTTTACAAATGTATTATTGATTTTCCTCCTTATTAAATTAAAATTGGGAACAAATGATAAAAATAAATGTAATAAATTTAAAAATTCACTTATTTGAGCTGCAAAAAGCGTTTGCTTTTTGCAGCTCAACTAAGTAAATTTTCAACTTTATTACAGTATTTTCACTACTCAATTTGAAAATCAATGAATATTTTCACATTGCTGTGCGTATTTTGTACTCCCACTTTTGATAATTAATGAGTATTCTGCTAAAATACGTGCATAAAATATGCCAATACGCACCTTATCTGGAGCACTGTTCTCAGTACCCAACAGGTGCCCTGCCGCACGCTCGTACGGACAGACAGGGTGGCGACTACATGTACCCAAATACATTCATGATACAGAACCAGACATTATAGGAATGAATGGCCTTTTTGTGGAATTTATCGGGGTATAAACTTGGAAAAGTCGCGGGAATACTGGACGAAGGCCGGAAGGCCTCGTCCAGTATTCCCACGACTTTTCCAAGTTTATATCCCCGATAAATTCAACAAAATAGGCCATTCATTCCTTATAATTGCAGCATTTGAAATAAATGCATCAAGAAAATGTGTTTATTTTCCGTTTTCTTAAGAATTATTTTAACTGCGCCTCACGGTTACGGAAAGTAGTTCGGCGTGGGAGTTTACTGGGATATAAATTTTGGACAGATACTTGCTACAGGTCAATGAAATGTTAGGGAATTGTGTAAATATTTTTGTGCGGGAATTATTAGGTTTGTAAAACATTGGATATGCCTCCATGGCATACTGGACTCTAACTGGAGAAGCTCTTACAAACTGTAAATTCAACGTAAATGTTCACGAACGGACGGACGCACGAACATACGGGGGGCATAACAAACATTCTTCACCAACCTCCGTATCCATGGTCACACTGTGTACAGATGATCTCGCCGGTTCCCAGCTGGATACATGGGCCCTGGCCAGGGCAGGGACACGGCAGGCAGTCCTCCGGGTCGCCACCACGCGCTTCGCCATAGTAACCCTCGGCACATCGCTCACAGTTCTCGCCCAGTGTGTTGTGGTTACAGATACAGCGACCTGCGCAAAAATACAATCATGGTCTTCACACCTAATACAGCGAATAGTAATCAACCTGAATATTCAAACACAATGTATTACAGGAAATACACATACATATCTGGTTTCCCACAACAAAGAGTGTTATACAGTTCAGGCCCGTACGTAGAGGGGATGCGACGGGTGCGACCCCACCCCCCCCCCCATAACCATTTAAACACCACCGGTCTGTATAGTGGTATTGGGAAAAAGTGTAGATCCTGATGAGCCGGCTCGTGACGAGCCGTCTCATTTGGATCTGCATTTTTTGCAAGTATTTTTCATAATTTTGAGAACAAAAACACCCCATGTGAAAATCATTTGTGATGATTGGATTGGGTTGCAAAATTAACATATAAAATTCCATTCCAGTTACTTAGGGATGAAATGGTTAATCTGCCGAGGTCTGTCCGTGGATGTGCAAAAAAAGTGTTTAGCCCTTTGCGACGTCAATAACGCACCCCCTAAATTAATTTCTGCGTACGGGCCTGCTGTTTATGGTCAATATGGATGTATTGGTTTATCGCAATAACAATATGTTCAGATACAATTTGTTTTGGGAAACCACGGGTTTCCCCAACACAAATGGTGTCCGAATATTTAGGATTATTACGGTAGTATACTTCATAACAGGCTGCTAGACAGTTTGCTTGCTTACTGGTGTTGCTTTGCCTGCCAATAGCTAGGTCATTTTAGGTCAAGGGGGTCAGTATTTCCCCTGTACAGATGGGTGGAAATCGCAAAATCAGAACTTAATATTTAAATAAACAAGAAAATGCAGAGATGCCAACATTGGACAAAGCCAAAGAGTAATGATTGTGCGCGGCCGGCATCGATACACGGCCTAACAACACTGGCCGCCGGACATTCGAAGGCATATATCTCGCACCCACCCTCAAAATTTGGAAATTTGTTGTTGTTGATTGTAAAATTACGACTAGCCGCTTATTTTTCGTGGACGGGCGTAATAGCGAAGTGGCCGAATGAAATAGTAATCCTTAAATCGTAATGGTTGGCATCTCTGGAAAATGTGGCCTGTCAGCACACAAATGCCCCCATTGGCAGATTGAAGAAACTCCGGCACACTTCTTAACTATACCCACGAACGCGGACACGCAGTCTAGTGCCTACAAGCACTACAAGCCTCCCAGCTCTACGGAGACCGACAGCATGAAAAATATAAATTCAGCCCTACAATTAGAATAACCTAGTGCCAGACAAACAGCAAGTTTTACAGATCCCCGTTGTCTTGTTGTACCCTCAGTGGCCACACTTTTATCAGGCTTTGCATTGACTGATACCTGTACTGACTAGATATGCATAGATGGAACCGATTCAAAGTCTTTTAAACCCATCTTATAGCATAAAATGTTACCGGATAAATAGAAAAAAAAGTGAAAGGGTTTAACGTCCCACCAACAGCTAAGGTCATAGAATGGAATGGAATGGTGCTTAACGGCCCACCAACACAAAAGAGTATCATTTAGGGCCAAGCAATTCTAAGGTCATATAGAGACGGGACCACAGTTTAAAGTCTCATCCGACATTTTTGATGCCCTAGGTGAGGTTTGAACCAACAACCTCCGGATTGGAAGTCAGGGGTTCTAACCCCTTGGCCACAACCCATCCCTACCTGATAAATAGAATATTACTGTCTTTTTATATCAAGTTATCAGGCTCGGCTCAGAAATAGTAGGAATTTCCTTTTGTTTTGCTTAACTCTGCATGCTAGCGGCGAAAATATCCGCCAAACAAATTACGAGTATATGTTTTATTTCTCTCTGTAAATATGTCTTGAAATTCATTAGAATTGTGTCCTCCTCCGGACACAATTCTAATGAAATTCCAAGACATATTCATGACATTTATAAGGAGAAATAAAAGAAAATATAATGAATTGTCATCTGCTATTTTTGAACTATTTATAGCCCACAAATTTCCCAGCATGCAAAGAGTTAACTTCATATCAAACTAGATTGGTCAGTAAGCGAGGCTTACGGAATACCCCCCGCGTGGGCCCAGGTACCCCTAAATATGTAAAATTTTCCAAGTGTGTGGGCTTGTGACAATGACTATGGGCTTAGCGGGGGCGGCACGAACGTGAATGTGAAGCAGATCCGAGCAAGGAAATAGAAGTTATAACCAATTTCTCTGATGTTAAGTTTTGTAAAGAGACTAAGTATGTGATCTTGACCATGGGATCAGCGGGGATATGTCACAGCATGATAGTAGAGCCTTAGAGGAATGCATGCATGAAATATTAAGAATTTTAGATGAAGTTATAACAATATTTCTCTGATGTTAAGTTTTGTAAAGAGACCATGTATTTGACCTTGACCTTGGGATCAGCGGGGGTTGGACGGTCGTGGATTTGGCACAGCATGGTAGTAGAGCCTTACAGGAATGCATGTGTGAAATATTAAGCATTTTAGATGAAGGAAATAGAAGTTATAACAATATTTCTCTGATGTTAAGTTTTGTAAAGAGACTATGTATTTGACCTTGACCATGGGATCAGCGGGGGTTGAACGGTCATGGATTTGGCACAGCATGGTAGTAGAGCCTTACAGGAATGCATGTGTGAAATATTAAGCATTTTAGATGAAGGAAATAGAAGTTATAACAATATTTCTCTGATGTTAAGTTTACGGACGCACGGACGGACGCACGCATGCACGGACGGATGGACAACCCGACTCCAGTATACCCCCCACAACTCATTGCGGGGAGGGGGTGGGGGGTGGGGGGGGGGGTGGGGTGGTATAAATACACTAACCTGTAGCCTATTTCACCAACATTGCAAAGTATTCTTATCTAGCAAAGTATACTTTGAGGGAGTAATAATTTATTTTTCATGAAATGCATTATTTCATATAGAACTAACGACTGCATATATTTGAGGATTAAAAGTATACAGAATCATTATACTGATTGTATTACATTATCACAGCCAAAATGTAGTATAATAAAAATTAATAAATTTATCCTTAGATTGAAAATTTCTCCCTCAAAGTGTACTTAGCAAGATAAGTATACTTTGCAATTTTGGTGAAATAGGCTACAGGTATTCTCTCTGTCTAATAATAATGGCCTCATGTGTAGATTTGATTACATGTAAGCATAGGCTTATGAACTACGGTTTTCTACCAGCTTTACATGTTTAGTAACTAGAAACAAGGACAGTGTTATCACCAAGCTAATCCCCTCGCTGGCAGCCTTGATAATAAAAAAAAAACATTTGCCTTACAAACAATGTATAAGTAATAAGTCCTCAGTGACCTTGACCTTGGTCGGTAGGACGTGGGCCATATGTAAAACAAAGCACCATCACAACACACATTGTGGTCAAATATTATAAAAATCGTGAAGAGGTTCATAAATTATTGAAAAATGAAAGGTGTTACCAACTTACATACGCACGTACATGGTGTTACTAACTTACATACGCACGTACATGGTGTTACTAACTTACATACGCACGTACATGGTGTTACTAACTTACATACGCACGTACATGGTGTTACTAACTTACATACACGTACATGGTGTTACTAACTTACATACGCACGTACATGGTGTTACTAACTTACATACGCACGTACATGGTGTTACTAACTTACATACGCACGTACATGGTGTTACTAACTTACATAGCACGTACATGGTGTTACTAACTTACATACACGTACATGGTGTTACTAACTTACATACGCACGTACATGGTGTTACTAACTTACATACACGTACATGGTGTTACTAACTTACATACGCACGTACAGGTGTTACTAACTTACATACGCACGTACATGGTGTTACTAACTTACATACGCACGTACAGGTGTTACTAACTTACATACGCACGTACATGGTGTTTACTAACTTACATACGCACGTACATGGTGTTACTAACTTACATACGCACGTACATGGTGTTACTAACTTACATACGCACGTACATGGTGTTACTAACTTACATACGCATGTACATGGACTAATGCTATATTCCCTCTTGCCTATCGGTGAGGGGATAATAAGCTGGTTATAATGTCAGAATATTGATTAATTGTACAGCCTGAAATTGGAAGTGAAAGGGTTTAACGTCCCTCCAACAACTAGTGTCATATAGACACTGGGACTCGGATTCAAGTCTCAACCGAAAGACCAACATGATGGAAATACATGTAGGAAAGTATTTGGTCAATTGCGGGGTTTAAACCCACAACCGTCGATATTGAAGTCCAATGCTCCACACACTAGACTATCAAACCATCCATCTGAAATTGCAAATGCCTAGATACTATATTTGGTTACAGTCATGAAGCTGAAAATATAATGTATACTACTAAATTACAAAGCTGTGGTATATGTTCACCTTCTATATTAACCCTTTCAACACCACAGGCATATAAAGTGGTATTGGCAAAAAGTGTAGATCCAGATGAGCCGGCTCGTAACGAGCCGTCTCATCAGGATCTGCACTTTCTGCAAGTAATTTTCAAAATGTTTAGAACAAAAACACCCCCTTTTCATAACTGGACTGGTCTGAAAATCATTTTGTGACGATTGGATTTGTTGCAAAACAAACATGACAAAATCCATTCCAGTTACTTAGGGGTGAAAGGGTTAAGTAATAGGCAAGGGTTTGTACATAAATAGATTATTGAGCAGTTGAAATTTTGTGTTGATTGGAAATTTCAAATGCGATAAACGTAATATTACGATGAAATTACCTACATTTGTTTGTTTCCATTTGCTCAGAAAAACGTTCTATTTACAACTATATGCGGCCCTAGTTTCAATCCTCGGCTGGGGCAGTATGTGAGATGGTATGGTGGTCGCCAGATCGGACAAGTGGGTTTCCTCCGGGTTCTCCGGTTTCCTCCCACATTAATGACCGCCCTTACGCCTTCATCTGTGCCAACGAAAGCAGTTGTATAAGTGCTCTCGCGCTTGTTTGTAATCATTGTAAAATAAACTATGAACTATTTGTTATTTAGACGTTAGATCATCAATTTTGACAGGAAATGAAAATCATGCATGTGTGCATTGGCGTACAGATTTGTTAGAATGTGGACAAGGTATGAAAAATAATATTTAAAATCATTTAAAGGTACATGCCCACTCACAGGGATTCCGCTAGCGATCGCCACTTTCGCAATTGGCGATAAAAATAAACAATTGGCGATAAAAAATTACAATTTTCGAGAAAAAAAAGTGGCGATTTTTTTATTTTCCCCAGCTTTCCCCCTGCACTCAGTAGGCACACACTGTTCTCTATAGAAATAAATAAGTGTGTAACTGTGTCACTATTCCACCAGTTCTAAACATTACGAGTGCCCAATATACAGACAAATCATTTAGTAATATTTATTTTACTGATAGTGACTTGCGGTGGTATCAGGCTATTTTCATATGCAAATTAGGCATGATAATTTACGTCATTATAATAATACCAATCAATACATGGGGTAATGGTGCATAAATGTTTATGTTCCCAAAAAATGTCTCAGATGATGTCTCTGATATTAAGAACATTTTGTGCCTACTGAGTGGGCATGTACCTTTAATGATCTTAACAGAATAGGGTTGGAATTATAACAAAAAAAAACAGTATTTTTTTAGGATTTATCAGGGACATAAACTTTTAAAATGTTCAACAAAATTGGACTTTTAAAAGTTTATATTCTGATAAATTCTGTAACTATAGACATTACTAAACTTCTAATGACTAAAATGTTCGTAAGTGCAAATTTAAGATCGTCTGTAAATTTCAAATTATGGATTTACATTTATTGAGCATAGGCTGCATATGCAGCCTATGCTCAATAAATGTAAATCCAATAATTATTTACAAGAAAACAATGTTAATGTGAAATTTACAGACTATCATAAGTTTGCACTTACGAACATTTTAGTCAAAGTTTAGTGAAATGGCCCCCAGGTGCTGTTGATAAAACTAGACATTAAGTTTGTAAAACATGGATATGCCTCCGTGGCATACTGGACTCTAACTGGAGAAACTCTTACAAACTTTTTGACTTTTGACGTAAATGTACACGGACGGACACAGGAGGAGTAAAAATAAATCTGGTTTATTCCGTATGTTTCACACCAGACTCTACCGCATACGCTTATACAGTGAAACCTCTCTAAACCGGACACCAATAAAACATATGTGATCTTATTTTTTATGCGTTTCTCGGTAATTCATCTCGGGTGATAATGTTTGTTATTTATCGCATAGCTCTCAAATTTGTCTTAGAATGGTCATATTCCTGATTTACAGTGAAACATCTCTAAACCGGACACCCTGGGGACCCAGGGTGTCCGGTTTAGATAGGTTTCACTGTACAAGGTTTTGTGTATTATCACAATTGTTATCACTACTATCACATACTATCTCTACTACATAAGCTGCAATAATGAATTAGATAACACGTATGCACTGTATCATCACACGTGTAGTCACTATGGCCACTTACTACTACATCGGGGCTGGTCACACATATAGCCTGAAATATCAATTCATATTTACAATTCAACGGCAACAAGAAAATGTGCCCTGCCACTGCAAAATTGTCCCTGTTGGCAGACTGGAGCAACTCGGTAATTTGTGTAACCCTTACTACGCTGAATTAAAGGTTGTCGTCTGCTGGAAATGTTTTATTTTCAATATTTCTCGACAAAAACCTGGTTTTGACAGCACATAAGAATCGTCTCCAGTGGAGACGATTCTCATGTGCTGTCAAAACCAGTTTTTTGTTAAGAATTAAAGCAAAAATGAAAAACAGCAGACGGCAATTTCCGTCAACAGCGTAGGAAAATTAAACTGCACACAAACAAGGACGGACACTCAGTCCAAACACTACACAGGCCCGTGGCCAGGGGGGGGGGGGTGGGGGGGGGGGTCGGAGCGGTCGACGCCCCCCCCCCCCCGCCCAGCCTTGAGGTCCATTTTTTTAGCAAAAAAACATGCCCCCGGACCCCCCTAGATACCTCAGGCCCCTTGGGCCTTCGAAACGACCCCCCCTTCAAATAGGTCTGGCTACGGGTCTGCTACAGGGGTCATACCAATTATCCAGACAATCAGTTTATCAGACAAATGAAAATGCCTGTTAATTAATCGCATTCATTTGATACATTCTGCAACAAACAGTGCTCCAGATAAGGAATTAGTAATTGAGTATTGTCACTCCATCATTTCTGAAGCAATTGGGTATTTCAAAATTTTAATTGTGTAAAATAGAATCACACTACTGTTTACACATCAGCAGACCGCACTTATTGAATAGTTTGCTTCTAACTGAAAACACATCTTGGTATTTCATTTCTAATGAAATACCATGATGTGTTTTCATGGGAAAATAAGAAAATATGCTATATTTGTGGTCTGTTTATTGTTTTCTGTAGCATGATAAAGATACCACAAATTTGTTATTGCTTTTTGATACTCGCTACTTCTGATTTCAATTGGGTTTTTGGCAATTTTAATTGGGTATTTACGTAAATACGCACCTTATCTGGAGCTCTGAACAAATACATCTAAGTCACTCAGGTGCTTGCTGTTTCCATGCCAGTGAGAATACAAGTTAAAAGACGATTATATGTTTGTCCGGATAACTGATTGTCGATGTTAATTTTGGGGCAATCTTACGACTGATGATTTGACCCAATTTTAAGTGAGAAAGATGGCACATTTTGCTAAATAATTCGCATGCTTTGATAAAGCAAGAACCGACGATTGTTCTCATAAGGCCAAAAAAAATAAATGTTGTGTTTCCGGTAACCCGACCGACCCTGCTGAATTACCGCCGACCCAATTTTTTTTTTTAGGAAAATTCACCGATTCCGAGGTCCCATTTAAATTGTCCGTGTTTCTTTTTAGTCACGATTCTGAGGTCCCATTTAAGTTGTCCGTGTTTCGTTCCTTATAGCGATTTTCGGATTACTCGCCACTCGGCTTTTATCGTTGTACGGAACAGAAGATGGCCGACAAACGGATAATCGCCGTGAAATACGGTGATTGCCGACACATAAAGGCGGCCAAACGGCTGTTGTGTGTGAATATAATACAGATTCTGGCAGATGTAATTAGTGAGCACCACCCGGAAGACCCCGGGATGCTAAACGTCTGTAGTTCCACCTCCATAGACGAAAAAGAATTGTTTGAGGTTCGAAAAAAAATAAAAATATAAATTCATAATCCATCCCGTTGACCCGGCCTTACATGACCCTGGCTGTTGATAGGCCGTAAAACGTTAATAATCAATCAATCAATCAGTCAGAGGAACATATTGCATCGAATAATAATAAAAAAAAAAATAAATAAAAAAAAAATAAAAAATCCCTACCTACCGACCCTACTTATTTTTGGAGGCGTTACCAGAAACACAACATTTTTTTTTTTTGGCCTAAGAAAAATATCGTAAAAAAAAACTGCCATTTTTGTCCAATAATATGGAGGATCCCTGTATCTGCTTCCACGCTCTACCACGAGTGGAGGTATACCAATCCAGCAGAAAATGTATGATGCATAATTTTCGTAGCGGAAGTATTGCTTCTTATACTAGCTAGAAGTCAATATTTCTTTTTACTGTGTTACCCCCTGAAAACGACCAAAAAATTCTAACAAGATGGCTGTTGCTCTTATGTCACGCCCGCCGAGACCTTGATACTGTACCCAAAAATTTTAACCCGGACGCACGTACGTACAGATGTACGTTCTTATGCCGAAATTGGTAATTTCCTTCTTTGCCGCTAAAACAATTCCTGAAATTTTCATAACAAGAAAATGAGGCATGCAGGAAAACTTCTCACTCGAACACATAAGAATCGGGCAGAAAATGTATAATGCACGACTTTCACCATCAACGTATACAAATATGATTATTGGTATTGAAACTACAAACCACATGCACCCAATTAAGTGCTTGTGACTGGAGAAATGGGGCTTTTGGAATTGTGACCAGTGCAGCTCCTGATCTAATAGCACAAATAACACAAATAATATTGGCGAACAGTGCAGATCCTGATCAGACTGTGCGGATGTACAGTCTGATCTGGATCTACACTGGTCGCAAAACCCATAAGCCCAGTGACCAGTGTAGCTCTCGATCTAATAGCATAAATAATATTGCTTGTTAGAAGCACGACAGGTGTTTAATTTATGGAAGGCGAACAGTGCAGATCCTGATCAGACTGTGCGGATGCACAGTCTGATCTGGATCTACACTGGTCGCAAAACCTGTAAGCCCCATTGTCCAGTCACAACCACGTAAGTTGAATTTCGATTTACAAAGTGAACCTAAAACATTCTATTAATTCTAGCATGCATAAACACATTCTATTTATTTATAAACATTCTGTAGTAATATGACAAGTTGAATGTCAGAGGTTTAATGAACAACAAACCCAATATTCTAACAGTTCAACCTGAGGCCTTTATCAAAGATTTAGTAATTTTAACTCATATGTGTCTGTGACTGGAGAAATGGTGCTTATGGTTGGTGCGACAAGAGTAGATCCAGATCAGCCGGTGCATCCACACAGTCTGATCAGGATATGCACTGTTCAGTTCTATCAATGAAATACCCGTCATGCTTCTAACAAGCAGTCGGGCTACAGGAGTGTGCGGTTTGATTAGGAGCTACGCTGGTCACAAATCACATAAGCCCCATTCAGGGATTCCGCTGGGGAAAATAAAAAATTACAATTTTCGAAAAAAATATATAAAAAAAACAACAAAATTTTCGAAAATTGTAATTTTTTATCGCCAATTGTTTATTTTTATCGCCAATTGCGAAAGTGGCGATCGCCAGTGGAATCCCTGCCCATTTCTCCAGTCACAGTCACATATCAGCTAAGTGGCGTCCATTTTAGATTTCACGAGGTCTTTATCAAGGATTTAACCGACTCCTATCAATCATTTCAGATTTCACAATAAAGCCTTTTTATCAGGTAACCTGCCCTGTATTGACCGAATACGCACCGACTGATAACATATTGTTGTATCAGGCATTGCCCTGATATAAACATCCGCAAGCCTCGGAATTCCTTCGCGTTTCCTAGCCTTGCCTGTTAAATCCTTCATAGAGGCAAAAATGTTAGAGTACTGGGTTTGCGGTTCATTAAGTAACATTCAACATATTTATATACTAGAACTTACCACTGTCAGCGTCACAAAGGTCAGAATGCCCGTTACATTCGCACGGCACGCATGTCGCGAATGGGCCTCCGTTTTCTGGATCGCGTTTATACCCCGGGGCGCACGACTCACAGAACTGGCCCACGTACCCGGGCGGACAGGTGCAAGTCTCGACCCACGTCGCTTCATAGTCCCCGGTGAATCCCCGCCGGGCAGTTTCTAGGTGGATGTCGTCTATAAAACCCACTCCTGTAATAGTAAATACAGTTTGCCGTTACAAAAGGCGAAAAAGGTTAATTGAACAAGGACATTGTTTTTACAAGGTACAGCACTGCTTTTACAACAAGCATTTCACCATGGAAAGGGTGTCATGCCTGTCGAGGCATTTCTTTCACGGAGTCAGAAAAGATCTATGCTTTATTCCTAATTGTTTTTTATATGTAATTTCACATTCAAACAGTTTTATTTTGGCTACTTTACTATCGGGAAATCAAAATTTGGAAAGTTGTTGTTGTTGATTGTAAAATGACAACCAGCCGCTATTTTTTGCGTAATTCTAGAGGGGACGGGCGTAATAGCGAAGTGGCCAATTGAAATAGTAATCATTACGCACAAATCGTAATGGTTGGCATCTCTGCCAGTATGGAGACAAACGGCACTTACCATTTTTGTTGTTTACAAGTGGCAAATATTGGCCGAAATGGAGACAAACGGCACTTACCATTTTTGTTGTACGTGGCGCGTACTTTGATGGCAGTGATATTGGAGAGAATGGAGATAAACGACTCGGCCTTGAGCCGCGGGTACCACTGGTAGTTCTGGTGTTCGTTGAGGCGGAACTTGTACTCCTGGCCCTCCAGCCCGGGGGTGGGGTTGCCCTGGGCGTAGTAGGGCGCGGAGATCCGTTGCCCCGCCCCCTCGATGATTATGTCCACGATGGAAGCCGCCGCCAGTTCCTCCCCAATACGGAGTTTGTAGCTTAGCAACTGGTTGTAACTAAATCGCTGGTCGCCAAGGTAACGAGCTGGAAAACATTTGTTGATGGATTTATTGGTGCTTAACAGCCCATCAACAAGGTCATTTAAAGCCGGGATCAAATGAACCTAGTTTAGTATCTTCGGCTTGATAAATTAATTGATTGATTGCTTGACTGATTGACTGAATATTTCATTGTAGAAAATGAACGACGGGTTCTTGACATGTTTGACAAATAGGGTTTCGAGTCCAGTGTGGATCCAGATCAGCATCTGCACTGTTCGCCATTCCATCATGCGTTTTGTTTCAAACAAGCAATATTGATAGTTATCAGGCTACAGGAGTGTGCTATTTGATCAGGAGCTGATCACAAAACCCATAAGCCCCGTTTCTACAGTCACAGCCACAAATAGAGGAGCGACCATACTTTCAATGTAGATCAATGACTAACGCGATAATACGTCGCTGTGTCTTGATAAATTGGATTTGCGACCAGTGTATATCAAGATCAGCCTGTGCATCCGCACAGTCTGATAAGGATCTGCACTGTTCGCCATTCAATCAATGAAACACCGTCATGCCTTTAACAAGCAATATACAGTCACAAATGAGAGCACTGTACGTTTGAACATGGCTGTGAGCGGTGTCAAACAATACTGGTCTATTCATTATTGATTGTTTGACTGAATATTTCACCAATGCAGTGCTCCAGATAAGCTGCGTATTGGTGTATTTTATTTTAGCTGAATACGCATTGATTATCAAAAGTGGGAGTACAAAATATGCACAGCAATGTGAAAACACGCATTGATTTTCAAATTGAGCAGTGAAAATACTGTCATAAAGTTGAAAATTCACTCAGTTAAGCTGCAAAAAGCAAACACTGTTTGCTTTTTGCAGCTCAAATAAGTGAATGTTTAATTTTTTTATATATTTTTTTATCCTTTGTTCCCTATTTATTAATGAAGAAAATCAATAATCCATTTGTAAAAGTAAAATACGCAATGATTTTGAAATCAGGGGGTATAGTATGCTTTAGACACAAAGCTTATCTGGAGCTCTGCAATGGAGACACAGTAGAAGTATTACCGGGTGCACTGAAGTAGACCATGTCGACTCCCTCTGGCGCCGATATTCCGAGGTTCTGTAGAATGCCATTATACTGGGTTTGCACGTCATTCAGTGCACGATCCACGCCAACCCAGCGCTGCTTCCCTGTACATAGGACAATGGATTGATTGATTGGTTGATTGATTGTTTGATTGGTTACTTGATTGATTGATTGATTGATTGATTGATTACTTGATTGATTGCTTGCTTGATTGATTGGTATGGGTATTGCAAAGTATACTTATCTAGCAAAGTATATTTTGAGGGAGTAATCATTGATTTTTCCTAAATGCATTATTTCATACAGAACTAACGATTGCATATATTTGATGATTAAAACTATGTAGAATTATTATACTGAATTTATTACATTATCACAGCCTAAATGGCTGTGATAATGTAATAAATTCAGTACAATAAAAATTAATACATTTATCCTTAAATGGAAAATTTCTCCCTCAAAGTATACTTTGCTAGATAAGTATACTTTGCAATGTTGGTGAAATAGGCTACTGGATAGGACAGTGAATGGAGGTTTAATGTCGGTCCATTCAACAACAAGGTCATAAACAGATGATTTTGTTGACTGGTTGATTGTAGTTTTATAATTCCAGCACAAAAATATTTTCACAATTCCCTAACATTTGATTGGCCCGTAGCAAGTCTCTGTCCAAAATTTATATCCCAGTAAACTCCCACGCCGAACTATTTTCCGTAACCGTGAGGCGCAGTTAAAATAATTCTTAAGAAAACGGAAAATAAACACATATTCTTGATGAATTTATTTCAAATGCTGGAATTATAAGGAATGAATGGCCTTTTTGTTGAATTTATCGGGGATATAAACTTGGAAAAGTCGCAGGAATACTGGACGAAGGCCGGAAATACTGGACGAGGCCTTCCGGCCTTCGTCCAGTATTCTCGCGACTTTTCCAAGTTTATACCCCGATAAATTCCACAAAAAGGCCATTCATTCCTATAATGTCTGTCATATACAGACGTGACAGTCAATATGGGGGGAGGGTACCACTGATTGATTGGTGTTTTACGTCCATTCAATACAGACGTGAATGCACCTGTATAGTTTTATTGATGGGTCGATTGACTGATTGATTGATTGCTTGATTGGTGTTTACATACATTCATCAGCAAGGCCATAGGACAGGGATACACTTCCACTTGTGTTGGGGGTGAAGTGCAAATTCAGCTCCAATATTGCATAGAGAATACCAGGTTTAGTGTCTTGATATCAAGATTATCAGGCAAGGCTAGGAAACGCGTAGGAATTCTGAGGCTTGCCGAGGAATTCATACGGTTTCCAAGCTGAGCCTGATAAACTTGATATCAAAAGACTGTAGCCTGGTATTCTATTTATCACATAACGTTTTATGCTAGAAAATGACCACAGAATGATGACGTCATTATCTATGGAGAGAAAGTGGACTTGTTTACATTGCATCATTACACCGACGTCATTCGGTAACGTCATGTGCGTCATCGGACAAATGGAACGTCAATTTTTACTTTGTTGTAACCCGGATGTTTGTATCAGGTCAACGCCTGATTTCAAATATGTTATCAGTCAGTATGTATTCGGTAAATACAGGGCAGGTTACCCGATAATATATCAACACCAGAACACTTGGCCCAATAAGAATAGATGGGTGTGAAAAGGTGAGAAAAGGTTTAATGTACCAGCAACAGCTATTCAAGTCAAGTTACATACCAGTTTCAAAGTCGGTGGTGATGGTGCGTGGGAAGTAGTCGGTGGCGTTGCTACAGATGGACGAGTGGCCGTAACAGAAACACGAGATACAGCCGTACGGGTTGCCCGGCTCCAGTCCGAAGTAGCCCGGCATACACCTGAAGTAATTGATTAGTCAGTTGATTGATTATTCACCCTTTCAATACCACAGGCCTATATAGTAGTATTGGCAAAACGTGTTGATCCAGATAACTCGTGACGAGCCGTCTAATCAGGATCATATGAAAATCATTTTGTGACGGTTGGATTGGTATTAACATATCAAAATCCATTCCAGTTACTTAGGGGTGAAAGGGTTAATTAATTGACAGATGGCAGGTTGGTGGTAATTGAGGTGGGTGGGCCGTTAGGTTTGGGTCTTACAAATTGTGTTTATGTGTCTACGAGCCCCTTAAGGCCCCTCTGAGAACTACGGAATAAGCCACATTTTTTATTTTTTTCTCGAAAATTTATTTTTTTATCGCCAATTGTTTATTTTTATCGCCAATTGCGAAAGTGGCGATCGCCAGCGGAATCCCTGCATTACTAAGTCCATCCCTGTAGGGGCTAGCCACATATCCCCTATACACGGACGGACGGACACATGGAATCGGGTTTGGGTATCAAATGTTTTGGACACAGCGCTCCAGATAAGGAATTAGTAATTGAGTATTGATACTCGATCATTTCTGAAGCAATTGGGTATTTCAAAATTTGAATTGGGTAAAATTAAATCATACTACTGTTTACACATCAACAGACAGCAATTATTGAATAGTTTTCTTCGAAATGAAAACATATCTTGGAATTTCATTAGAATTGTCTCCTTGGAGACAATTCTAATGAAATACAAAGATGTGTTTCCACGGAAAAATAAGAAAAATATGCTATATTGGTGGTCTGTTTATTGTTTTCTGCAGCATGATAAAGGTACCACAATAGGTCTCATTGCTTTTTGATACTCACTACTTCTGATTTCAATTGGGTTTTTGGCAATTTTAATTGGGGGTATTTACGCAAATACGCAGCTTATCTGCAGCTCTGAGGCAGATGGGTGGGTTTGGGAAATGAGTCTGGTGTTTGGATTGACGGATGGACGGTTGTGATTATGGATTAATGGAATGATTGTTTGATTGCTGAACTGACAACATGAGCGACAAGTTTGTCTAAACGGGTTGAACTACAGGCAGCACAATTCGATGGCACTTACGACCTTATGTTACTAGACCATCGAATTACGAACTAGTCACAGATCAGCAGAGAACATGTTTATGGCATATTGTGTATCAGTCTAGTTTGATACCAAGTTTATCAGGGGCAAGGCTAGGAAACGTGTGGGAGTTCCGAGGCTTGTCAAGGAATTTCTAGAGTTTCCGAGCCGAGACACTAGCCTGGTATTTTATTCAGGCAACATTTTATGCAAAGAAATGCGCAAGTTTGATGTTGTTTTGTTTTCGCTGAAAGGAACTTAAACTTGTGACGATGTATGGTCCTGGTTGTCATAGCAACAGATGTATATAGCGTACCTGTCACAGTTCTGGCCCTCAACAAACTCCTTACAGGTGCAGTCCCCGGTGCCTGAGTCACAGTGGGGGTGGTTGTTAAGGCTGCCTTCCTCCAAACACCCGCACGGCCTGTCGATTAGAACGGAAATAATGATTATTCAAGTAGAGGTCCGCACGGCCTGTCAAAGACGTAAAGTCATAAGTAGCATAGGAATGAATGGCCTTTTTGTGGAATTTATCGGGGAAGGCCTCGTTCAGTATTTCCGCGACTTTTCCAAGTTTATATCCCCGATAAATTCCACAAAAAGGCCATTCATTCCTTATAATTCCAGCAATTGAAATAAATTCATCAAGAAAATGTGTTTATTTTGACAGACGGCAGCCATTTGTTTACCTGTAGAAAGTAGTTCGGCGTGGGAGTTTACAGAGATATAAATTTTGGACAGAGACTTGCTACGGGCCAATCAAATGTTAGGGAATTCTGTAAATATGTTTGTGCTGGAATTATAAGTTCATAAACTACTGACTGTGTCACGAAACCTACCCATATGCAGAGCTCCACTTAAAGTGCGTAATTTGGAGGTAAATTTCTTATTTCTCCATCAAAAATGGCAAGTTGGGAGTGCTTTAGAATCGTCTCAATGAAACGATTCTAAAGGACTCCCAACTTGCCATTTTTGATGAAGAAATAACAAAATTTCACCCCAAGTTGGTCAAATTACGCACCTTAACTGGAGCTCTTCATATGTTATGGCCATATAAACAATGCAAAAAACTTTTTTCGATAATATTAAATTTAAAAGGCTTGTTTTTGCATTGTTTATAGTCGTAAAATTTGGGCAAGTTTCGTGAAACAGAGAGTAGTCTATTTCACCAAATTCCAACCAAATATAACGATATAACTATAAATTTATGTTACAATTTAATCAAACAGCATGTTGTATGTGATACCACTGCTGGAAACCATATCTCAATTACAAGAATTCCGCCACGGAAGCGGTGTCGCGCCTGCCGAGGCATTTGACCGTGAACATACAAGTAAACAAGTAAATAAATGACCTTGACCTTGAGAATTTGGATGTGGGGGTGTGCGTAATGAAGCATCATCCCTAGACAAACATTGATGTGAAATATTATCAAAGTCTGGAAATGGGTTAAAGAGATATTGTGAAAAAACAATAACTTTAACGCATTTCTGTTACAAAACCGGTGAACATTACAAGTAAATAAATGACCTTGACCTTGATAATTTGGATGTGGGGGTGTGCGTAATGAAGCATCATCCCTAGACAAACATTGATGTGAAATATTATCAATGTCTGGCAAGGGGTTAAAGAGATATTGTGAAAAAACAATAACTTTAAACGCATTTCTGTTACAAAACCGGTGAACATTACAAGGAAATAAATGACCTTAACCTTCAAAATTTGAATGTGGGGGTGTGCGTAATGAAGCATCATCCCTAGACAAACATTGATGTGAAATATTATCAATGTCTGGCAAGGGGTTAAAGAGATATTATGAAAAAACAATAACTTTAACGCATTTGCCTTACAAAAAAACCGGATGACGCGAACGACGCGGACGATGACGACGACGACGCGGACGACGACGGAAAAAGCGCCGACTATAGACGACAATAAAATGGATAGTCCGCATTTTTATGTCAACCTTTTTTGTCCACCTTTTTTCAGTCTGCGTCTTTTGTCCGCAATATTTGTCCAACTCCAACAGTACTTACCGACAGCCGTATATACCAAAGTCGTAGTAATTGTCCTCACACTGGTTACACGTGCGACCAGTCACGCCCGGCTTACATGTGCATTCGCCACCGTCACTGCACTGCAGATCATCCGACCCTATAGTGGTAATATGTGAATGTGAATTGGTTTAACCCTTTCCCTGTTTTGCGATATTTCGACTCATCCAAATCCAAAACATCTGAATAAAAGAATCAAATGCTGGGTATAATGATGGTTAAATTATCTGATAGAGTAGAAAACATTGTGGGAAAAGGAGAAATTGCTTGTTACAAGCAATTTCTCCTTTTCCCACAATGTTTTCAAAAGACATTTTCTGCAGAGGCGTGAAAAGTCGTCTCTATCAGGGAAAGGGTTAACGTCCCAGCAACAGCTAAGGTCATATAGAGACAGGACAACAGTTTATTTAAAGTCTCATCCGAAAGACCAGTTAGGCAGTGGGATGGAAATACTATGAAACTATTTTTTGATGCCTAAGGCGAGGTTTGAACCCACAACCTCCAGATAAGAAGTCCGGTGGTAACACCCATAGGCCACAACCCATCTCTTAGTAAGCATATTGATAAGCCTTAACCCTTTCACCCCCAAGTAACTGGAATGGATTTTCATATGTTAATTTTGCAATCAATCCAACCCTCACAAAATGTCTTCGAAAATATGAAAAGTACTTTAAAAGTGCAGATCCTGATGAGACGGCATAAACCGCTATAGCAGGCTTTAGGGTTCAAATGGTTAATACTTGGCTATAGGCTATTTTAGGCTATCAGGGTTATATTTCATAGGGGTTTCCCAAAACAAATTGTTTCCAATTATTTAGGAATATTACACGCTACCCAGTGATTTACAGTGAATCTGGAGGGATTTATTTCCTTGAAGGAAATATTTTCTCCTAGACGTTCACGAGACGTAATTGACATCAAATTTTGACGTCATTTCCGGCGAAGAAACAATTCATACTCTAACGTCAAAATTGTTAATTTTGTCAACGTTATAAGCTGGTCTTAGAACAAATTTAACATTTTTCGAAGAGCAATATAACAATACGATTTATTCCACTACCATTTTGAAATAACGGATTTAGTATTTCAAAATGGTAGTTGAATAAACCATATTTATTACACCTACCTGTTTCATCACAGCCACACGGCGTGCACCTGTTCGTCCTCGCGTCTATGTAGTGGTTCGGCAAGCACTGTTCGCAGTGGATACCCCCGCGGTTGTCATGGCAATTATCACACACGCCACCGTGGCCCGTCTCGCGGTACTGGTCCGCATCAAAGTGGCACTCGTTGCTCATGTGGTTGCAGTCGCACGCTGCACGGGGGATAGAAAATTATGGAAGAAAGAGTAAATATAAGGTTCGACAATGTCCAGCCGTGGGTAAACGGTTGCTGTGGCACTCGGGAACTGTTGGAACCCGAAGGCCGTAAGACGTTGGTTCAAACAGTTGATTGATCGATTGAAGTGTGATCATATAAAAGCAAAATTTCAACAAAGGCATCGTTATTACGAAGCTAATCCCCTCGCTGGCAGCCTTGATAATAAATTTCTTTTTAACGCATTTGCCTTACAAACAAGGTGAACTGAAGTGCTCAGTGATCTCGATCTTGACCTGGGGCGGTCAGACTGGGGTGTATGCAAAAGAAAGCGCCATCCCTAGACACACATTGTGTTACTTATGTACGTTTGCACGTATGTACGCACACACATACATACAATGACTAACGCTATATCCCGTTAGGGGATAATAACGGTGAGGTGAAAGTGATAAACGTCCCACCAACAGCTATGATCATATGTGACTGGAGAAATGGGGCGTATGGCATTTGCGACCAGTATAGCTCCTGATCAAATAGCAAACTAAAGAAGCCTGTTTTACTTGTTAGAAGCATGACGGGTATTACATTAACCCTCAGACTGCTACACACAACAATAGTCGTCTGCTGTTGCTTTTATATCTTGCCATATTTCTCAATAAAAAACATGGTTTGACAGCACTTCAGAATCATTTCCAATGGAAATGATTCTGAAGTGCTGTCAAAGCATGTTGTAAATTATTCTAAAGTGCTGTCAAAGCATGTTTTTGATAATGAAAATATAAAATAAACAGCAGACGACAAAAAAATAAGATAGCGGTCTAAGGGTTAAAGGAATGGTGAACAGTGAAGATCCTGATCAGACTGCGGATGCACACGCTGATCTGGATCTACACTGGCTGTAAAACCCATAAGCCACATTTCTCCAGTCACAGCCACAAATGGAGACAGCTTACGTAGACATTCGTTTCCATCGTCCTCGTTCGCGCGGGCCCAGGGGCGATCGTTGTAGAACGGCAGGCACACGTTACAGTCGGGCCCCGTCGTGTTGTGCTCGCACTCACACACCATGTCACGGTTATAGCCGATACGGCACAACCGCGCATGCCCGTTGCATTTACACCTGCACGCGTAAATATAAAGTAATTTAACCATCGACTGTTGCATTTATTGTGGTACGGAAAACATTTGGTCTGTTTAAAGTGCACATTTACACATGAATGTGTCGATATACGTCATACAGAGATATACATTTCGGAAGACACCTTTACGGGTATGAAATTTATTAAATATTTTATTTTGATTTTTGTTGTTTCTTAATAAAAGTATATATTGTGACCACTCACTTGAACCGTCTAGACAAGACCGTTCAAACAGTGGTTGCGACATATACTTCTGAGTGCATAGAAAGAAAATATTTAGAATTTTCCGCAAACATAATAGCGTATCCTCAGCATGAAAAAGGTTAACTAACGTCCATGCATTACCAGGAACACATGATGTTTCACCACACAATCACGGAGAAATAAAATGAATGGGGTTTAATGTCGCAGCAACAACAACCGTCATACAGGCACGGGACCACAGTTGTTCATCCGACAGACCTGTGTGATGGAAATACTATGAAAGTATTTTTCATGCCATCGGGTAGGTTTTGAACTCACAACCTTCAGAATTGGAATTCCTGGGGCCCGTTTCACTAAACTTCTTAACTTTCTTACGTCTACGATACTTTTCGTACGAACTTCTTGCAAACTTCTTACGTGCGTTTCACTAACATGTGCGTACAAAATTTCTTAAGTTACGAACTTCTTAAGAATTCTTCAGTATTGGAAATCCATCAAGCCCTTTGAATGTAAACATCCGGTCCGACTTTGACAACCAGACGACAGCTGTCAAATCAACTGCCTTAGTCCAGCAAGTTGAAAACCAGGAAAGTGAATTGGACTGACACTGAGTGTCCCATCCATGGCGCCCAGGGTGTTCGGAATCCTGGCCACACAATAAAAGGCTTTTTTTACAGTTGGCCAGGTCTTATTCCTCGGTTGGAAAACTGATGTTGTGCAGTCGATTATTGATGGCTGAGACAACATCATTAATACACCGAGAAACCAAACTCCTAAAGACACCATGGATGTCGCCAGCCTCGGAGTAGAACTCACACTTCGCTAGGCAGCGCAGGGTAACCAATGTCTGCAAAGTTTCAAGTGCTTGAGTCTTAGATGATCTCAAATGTGATTTTTATTTGCTTTAGTTTGTACTGTATACTATACGGGGCATGGAGTTGCCTTATTGGCCATCTTAGTATATGCAATACATCTTGTGGCGTTTTACACATACCACAAATAATTTGACATACCCATAAATACAAGTTTGTGCAACGTTCTATTGGTTGTTTTCATCACACTTATATACAAAGTCTGATTTCCTATTACATTTAGGGGAAGGGGCCAAGTGGGTTTGGTTTGGTATGGACCTGGAACCAGATCGGGTTCTAATTTCAGGGCTGAATATATATTTGTTTTGATGTAAATATTCCGTTCTGATTTTGGGACCCCCCCCACCCGAAATGCAGCAGGTTGAATACGGGATCGAACCAGTTGGCCAGGCCTTATATGACTTGTTGTATAGCTTTCTAGCATATTTATAGCACGATGTTGTCATATCTGTCTATAATGTATTGCACCACATTGTAATACTTTCTATGTCATATTATTTGCTGTATGTGTCAAACGGTCGAAGTGATGAAACTGTAAGATGGCTATACATACAAAGATGGCAGAGATGGCAACTCGATGTACCATATAGTATACAGTAACAAAAAAAAATGATATGACAACACATTACATACATATTACTTTTGAAAATATTTGATTCGTGTTTTCATCCATTTCACCCCTACACCACACTACAATTATAGTGAATCACTCCTCCTTAAACCACATTATATCAGGCTGCATTTGCTGGCTAACTGATCAGAAGGTAAAATTATAGTGAGTCACTACTCTATAAGCCACGTTATATCTGGGTTGCATTTGCTGGCTAACTGATAAGCAGCTAAAGCTAGATAATCCGGTCTGTCTATGCATTAGGGCCCCTATAAGTGATTTGAGAAACTTACAAAAACTTCCAAAAAATAAACACACGAACAGACAGATGGACAGACCAACACTTAAAAACAAAATAAACACACGAACGGATGTACGATCAGTAGTGAGGGTAATGTATTACTAAGTAATGCCAAAAATAAACGGACAGACAGACAGACAGACGGAAGTATAGGGCGAAACCTATAGGGCGAAATACGAACGGCCGATCTGACGGCATTGTTATTCATGAAATACATGTATGGCGGCTGTGACACTTGCGCTAAAAAATCTTCGTACGACAGCCCAATACCTATCGCTGACTTACGAGGAAAGTTACGAACTTCGCAAGAAAGTTCGCACGAAATTGACGTTAGTGAAACGGTAAAATGCGCCTAAGAAGTTCATACGATAATTTCTTATCGTAAGAAGTTTAGTGAAACGGGCCCCTGTATTCTACCCGAGTCACAGCCCATCCTTTAACCCTTTCAACACCACAGGCCTGTATAGTGGTATTGGCAAACAGTGTAGATCCAGATGAGCCGGCTCGTGACGAGCCGTCTCATCAGGATCTGCACTTTTTGCAAGTAATTTTCATATTTTTTAGAACAAAAACACCCCCTATTCATAAATGGACTAGTCTAAACATAATTCTGTTACCATTGGATTGGTTGCAAACTTAACATATATATCAAAATCCATTCCAGTTACTTAGGGGTGACAGGGTTAATCACGGAGAAGTCAATGGTATATAGAGCTCCAGTTAAGGTGCGTAATGTTATCAAATTGGGGGGAAAAATGGAAAGTTGGGAGTGCTTTAGAATCGTCTCATTGAGACGATTCTAAAGCACTCACAACCTGCCATTTTTGATTGAGAAATGAGAAAGTTACCCCCAAATTACGCACCTTAACTGGAGCTCTGGGTATATACGACGTACGTACCTTGCTCCGACAGCTATATCATCTATAGCGTAGAAATAGGATCGCAATACCCGCGGGTCGCCGAAGATTTCGTCACCGAATGTGTTCATGCGTGTCAGGACGATTCGGAGGTCTGTGGCCGTCACCCATTCCTGTAGCATAAACATCAGACATGTTAGTCAATACAGGCTAATCTTGGGAGATTGATTTATTGGGAGATTGATTTATTGGGGGTTTACAGGGACAATTGGCGATAAAAAATTACAATTGGCGATAAAAAATTACAATTTTCGAGAAAAAAATCTATTTTATTTTTGGAAAATTGTCATTTTTTATTGCCAATTGTTTTATTTTTTTTGAAGTGGCGATTTTTTTATTTTCCCCAGCGGAATCCCTGGGTTTAATGTATGTCCATTCAACAGAAAGGTCATATACAGACAGGACTGCACTGTATGAGACAGCAGAGTACAATCACCGTGTTTTTTTTTTGCCCTATGAATAGTGGTGGCTCCACAATACGAGTTTCCCAAAACAAAGTGTGTCCAAAAATGTATTACAGTATTTTTAAATAACAAACAATCCACAAAGTGGAACAGTGCATTCCATACGTTTGTATTAGGATTATCACAGTTTACAAACATTAGATCAATTCTCTGTCCATTATAACTCTTAGACCGCTATCTTATTATTTTTGTGTCGTCTGCTGTCAAAGCATGTTTTTATTGAGAAATATGGCAAGATATAAAAGCAACAGCAGACAACTATTGTTGTGTGTAGCAGTCTGAGGGTTAATGTAATACCCGTCATGCTTCTAACAAGTAAAATAGATCATTATCAGGCTTCTGGAATTTGCTATTTGATCAGGAGCTATACTGGTCGCAAATGCCATACGCCCCATTTCTATATATAAAAGTAACAGCTGTCATAAAGTTGAAAATTCACTTAATTGACCTACAAATCATTTGTTCCCTATTTAGTAATGACAAAAATCAATAATCCATTTGTATAAGTAAAATACGCAATGATTTTGAAATCACAAAGCTTATCTGGAGCTCGGCCCAGTAATAACATGGATATATTTTTAACCATGAAAAATGCAGTCTAGAATTTGAAATATCAGCAATGTGCGATATAGCTTGGCAGGTGTAGTTACGTTTCAAAAGCTATCCTAGAAAGTGACAGTTAATGACATATTGGCATTTTAGACTGCCTGTGTGTGCCAGAAAATCAGGACCTTTGATAGTCACAGTGTCATACTCCTTAACCCTTTCAACACCAAGTAACTTAATAGGATGTTCCATGCCAATGTTTCACGCTATTTCATTGGTCCATTCAAATTTTCAGGCTATTCCATTCTTCAGAAAGGGTAATTTTTTCAAATTTGATAACTATTAACAAACAGTGGAGATCCTGATGAGACGGCTCGTTACGAGCCGGCTCATCTGGATCTGCACTGTTTGCAAACATTGTCTCTATAGAGGTCTGTGGTGTTGAAAGGGTTAAAATACAGGAAACAATAAGAGCATGTGGCCTGTCGGCACATGAACGCACCCGGTGGCTGTTTGGAGAAACTCAAACTTTTTAACTGAAAATGGTAAGTGTTTACGCTACAATGTAAGTTGTGAAAATCAAAAAAATCAAAGTGTTAAAGGTACATGCCCACTCATTAGGCACAGAATGTTCTTTATATCAGAGACATCATTTGAGACAGTTTCTGGCAAAATAAACATGTATTCACCATTATCCCACGTATTGATTGGCATTATTATACATTTTATATCAGACGTAAATTTCCACATTGATATCAGGGGTGATAACTGTGTTTCCTTAAACTGTTAACGGACATTACAATTTATTCTCTGTGTTTATTGTTTGATGTGCAATTATCATACTTTATAATCGGTCGAAAATATGATTTGTTAGGCGACGCATTTAATCAGTAAATAATTTAAAAAATATAATGCCTCATTTGCATACGAAAATAGTCTGATACCACCGCGAGTCACTATCAGTAAAGTAAATATTACTAAATGATTGCATCTGTATAGCGGGCACTCGTAATTTTTAGAACTAGTGGAATAGTGACACAATTATACACTTATTTAATTCCTATAAAGAACATGTGCCTACTGAGTGGTCATGTACCTTAAGACATCACGGATGTGTAACATTTGTGCACAGTATGATGTACTGAAATATTAACTCTTTGCATGCTGGGAAATGTGTGGGCTATAAATAGTTCAAAAATACCAGATGACAATTCATAAAAGCTTCTTTTATTTCTCCCAATAAATATCATGAATATGTCTATGGAATTAGGAGTGTATGTTTTATTTCTCTCTGTAAATATGTCTTGAAATTTCATTAGAATTGAGTCCTGAGGACATATTTACAGAGAGAAATAAGAATCATACTCGTAATTTGTTGGATGTTATTTTCACCCCTAGCATGCAAAGAGTTAAAGTAATCCTTTGTGGTATATATTAGTTATGACAGAATTGAGAAACTCCAGCAAACATCTTAACCCTTAGACCGCTACACGCAACAATTGTTGTCTGCTGTTGCTTTTACATCATGCCTTATTTCTCAATAAAAACATGGTTTGACCGCACTTCAGAATCATTTCCAATGGAAATGATTCTGAAGTGCTGTCAAAGCATGTTGTAAATTCACCTAAAGTGCTGTCAAAGCATGTTGTAAATTAACCTAAAGTGCTGTCAAAGCATGTTGTAAATTATCCTAAAGTGCTGTCAAAGCATGTTGTAAATTATCCTAAAGAGCTGTCAAAAAATGTTTTTGATGATAAAAATGGAAAATAGAAAATAAACAGCAGACGACAAAACAAAAAAATTAAGATAGCGGTCTAAGGGTTAAGCAGTCTACCGTGGACGGAGGACACACAGTCCAAACACTATATGTCCCCCGGGGGGGGGGGGGCATAAAAATAAACAAAACGCGAAAGAAAACAACGTTGTAAGTGTTAACCCTTACTACGCTGAATTAAATTTTGTCGTCAGTTGGAAATGTTTTATTTTCAATATTTCTCGATGAAAACCTGTTTTGACAGCGCATGAGAATCGTCTCCACTGGAGACGATTCTCATGTGCTGCCAAAACAGGTTTTTTGTTAAGAATTAAGGCAAAAATTAAAAACAGCAGACGACAATTTTCGTCTCCCGCATAGTGAGGGTTAAGGGACACTCACAGTCTGAGGTAAGGAACATGTTCCCTGTGCTCGCTCTGAGCAAAACACTTAGGCATCATTTCCCAACCGGAGTCCCATTTAACAGATGCGACAACGTGCAATGGTGTCAATTTGTTAGCGGATATTTATTGAATAGTCGCCTGTAAATCTGTGTGAATCACAAGTTTACAATTCAATGATCCAATTTAATCTGTGTGACTAGAGAATTCCATATCAATGACAAGATGATATTTATGGCCCAAAATAAGAGTTACAGTAGAACCTCTCTAAATCGGACACACATTCAGTCTCTGTATCCTTAATTGATTGGGTTTCATTGGCGTATATTTATCAGGGCTCCAAATAAGGAATTAGTTTGTTTGTTTGTTTATTAGTGTTTAACGGCCTATCAACAGCTAAGGTCATGTAAGGCCGGGCAAACGGGTTCGATCCCATTTTAACCTGCTGCATTGGGGGGAAAATCCCAAAATCAGAACGGAATATTTATATCGAGAACAAATATATTCAGCCCTGAAATTAGAATAACCTGACCAGGTGCCAGGTCCATACCACACCAAGTCACTTGGCCCCTTCCCCTAAAATAGGATTCTGAATATCGTAATACCGGTACTCAAATAAGGGGTATAACCAGATTCAACTGTCACATACAAAATGACAAAGACGTATGTGAGGGCCAAACCAGGTCTCCAGTTGGGATTCCGGTAAGGTTGAACCCCGGTCGTTAAATTACCCATCGCGTGCTCCCACCTGCCACCCACTAAGGAATTAGTAATTGAGTATTGTCACTCCATCATTTCTAAAGCAATTGGGTATTTCAAAATTTTAATTGTGTAAAATAGAATCACACTACCGTTTACACATCAGCAGACAGCAATTATTGAATAGTTTGCTTCTAAATGAAAACTCATCTTGGTATTTCATTAGAATTGTCACCATGGAGACAATTCTAATAAATACTAAGATGTGTTTTCATGGAAAATAAGAAAATATGCTATATTTGTGGTCTGTTTATTGATTTCTGTAGCATGATAAAGGTACCACAAATTTTTCATTTGCTTTTTGATACTCAGCTGTAGTATATGTTGTTACCACTCAGTCTCGTTAAGACAGTTCAATTGAGTGGTAACAACATATACTTTCATTGAGAAATAAAGAAAATAGAAAAAAAGGTTTGTAAATTTATATACCTGTGAATGGGTATCTGTCATACATCGGTTAATAGTCATGTTCTTTGTGTATCAGTGCACCAGCTGTGATCTAGATCACTGCAGTTTTCATACTTTATATAGTTGATGATACAGCTGATGATCTAGATCCCCGATATATACATTATATAGTCGTGTACCAGACTAGTATCTTTTAATCAATTTCATGCGAAGATAAACTATTTTTTGTGTAGAAAAAATATTTTAATTAATTCTCATCAAAAGTATATGTTGTTACCACTCAGTTGAACCGTCTCGTTGAGACGGTTCAACTGAGTGGTAACAACATATACTTTCATTGAGAAATGAAGAAAATAGAAAAAAATGTTGTAAATTTATATACCTCTGGCATACATCGGTTAATAGTCATATTCTTTGTGTATCAGTGCACCAGCTGTGATCTAGATCACTGCCGTTTTCATACTTTATGTGAGACACACCATGTGATTTTGGACCTTAGAACATCTGCGTAATTTCATGAAATACATTTACAAAATTTACAATATTTTCAGTAAATGGCGCCAAAAGTTGACAAAATTTTCAGATTATATGCGGAATTCCGCATGTATTCTTAAAATTGTGTCTACTTTTGACTTTATTTATGAAAAATATTGTAACTTTTGTAATCATATTTAATGACATTACGCAGATGTCCGAAGGTACAAAATCGCATAGCGTGTCTCATATACATGTAGTCTACATTATGGCAGTACCTGATTTATTGGATTTAGACATCACAGGCAGACAATAGAAAAGGAATGTGGAGTGTGTACGCTAGTCAATATACTCCTACAGCAACACAATAGTCGGGTAAAGGCAACCGGAGACATATAAAGGACGGGGGAAACAATATTGTATATTGACAATAGAACATAAGAAAGTGGGGTCCAGGCAACATGAGATACTAACTAAAAGGACTGGGAGCAATATTGTTAATTGACAATTTAGAAAAATAGAAAATGTTGTCTGTTGACGCACTTAGGGCCCCCCATAGGCGATTTGAGAAACTTTTACAAAAACTTCCTAAAATAAACAGACAGACAGACAGACAGGGCGAAACATATAGAGCACGTAATAAGGAATTGTTACCTTATAACATTAACTAAATCAAATATTTTTAACCCTTAGACCGCTACTCACAACAATTGTCGTCTGTTGTTGCTTTTATATCTTGCCTTATTTCTCAATAAAAACATGTTTTGACAGCACTTCAGAATCATTTCCAATGGAAATGATTCTAAAGTGCTGTCAAACCATGTTGTAAATTATTCTCAAGTGCTGTCAAAGCATGTTTTTGATGATAAAACTGGAAAATAGAAAATAAACAGCAGACGACAAAAATATATAGAGAATAACAGGCTAATGTCCTTTGCGTCTATCAGGCAAGGTTAGGAAACCTGTAGCAATGCCTACAGTTTCTAAGACGAGCCTAATAAACTTGATTTGACGAGCCTAATAAACTTGATATGAACAGACACTAGGCTGGTATTCTATTTATCAGGTAACGTTATACGCTAGCCGATGATCAAATATAAAATAGTTTTCGTTGAAAAGAACACAGACTTGTTTACACCGACATCATTCGGTAACATTATGCGACACCGTTCGACCAAAGAAACGTGAATTTTCAATTTTTGGTAACCCGGATATTAGTATCAGGTCAGAGCCTGATACAACATCATGTTGTCAGCTTTTTACCTGATAAACTAACGTTTCACGTGTCTACATGTGTTATACATGTAGCTGTCACAATGAAAACTTGTTAGGCTATTTTATTTGTCGGACACTATCCCAAACGGAATATTTACATACAGAAAAAATATAATAATCAGCCCTGAAATTAGAATAACCTGACCTGGTGCCAGGCCCATACCACACCCACACCAAGTCACTTGGACCCTTACCCTAAAACAGGATTACGAATAATCGTAATACTCACATAAGGGGTATAACCAGATTCAACTGTCGTATACAAAATGCCAAAGACGTATGTGAGGACCAAACCAGGGGCCCGTTTCACTAAACTTCTTACGACTAAAATGTTCGTAAGTTCAAATTCAAGATCGTCTGTAAATTTCACTTTATGGATTTACATTTATTGAGCATAGGCTGCATATGCAGCCTATGCTCAATAAATGTAAATCCAATAATTGTTTACAAGAAAACATTGTTAATGTGAAATTTACAGACTATCATAAGTTTGCACTTACGAACATTGTAGTCGTAAGAAGTTTAGTGAAACGGGCCCCTGGTCTCCATTCGGAATTCCAGTAAGGATAAACCAGGATATAAATAATAAATTAAATCATCTCTATTTTTAGACCCTCTCCTGTACCTGAAGGTTTGTAACATCCTAAGGTACCATGTCTGAGTAGCAGATACAAGCAAATGCACATCAGTAAATGGACAAGATGGCAGCGTCGTAATTCTTGCCAACATAGGCCAAACCAGCCTATACATCGCATAGTCTTATCTGCGTGTGAACAGTCTCCACTCTGCTTATTTATTTAGTTACTACATAAATAGGCCGAGTAGAAACTGTTTACATGGTGGCAAACAAATTGTTGGATAAAGTCAAAGCCCCGCCAGACTGCACAAAGGAAACAAACATTGACATCTGCTCTTGTTTCTCTACAAAAACATGGTTTGACAGCACTTCAGAATCATTTCCATTGGAAATGATTCTGAAGTGCTGTCAAACCACGTTTTTGATGAAAAAATGGGGGAAAAAAAAACAAAAAACAGCAGACGACAAAATTTAATTCAGCATTGTGAGGGTTAACAAGGTGGAAATTGCCATGGCGATCATTTACCAGGAGTCTGGCAATTGTGAGATGTAAGATAGTATGGTTAGGTGGTTTTGTTGTGTAACCAGTTATCTCATTCTGATGAGTGGGGGGAATTTATTAGCAAGGCCAACACAACAAAATGTTTGTGTGGCACAATTGGGCCATAAAACAGTACTTTGGTTCTCAGACACGGGTTTGCGGAATGTGACACTGGAGGACATATTTTTTAAATAATTAGTTTTTTTGTTCGAGATGTTCGTCACTGATTTTTTTTCAGGTTGCCAGATGTATACATGTTTTAATCTATAAAGTTACTCTTTAGAGGTTAGAAGATACCAAATGGTGCGAAACCGCCCAGGGTGTATGCAAAAGTAGTCCGGTATAAAAAAATAGTGCGGGTGTTTTGAGGTCACAGACACCGTTTGCTTGCAAATCTTGATCCATTACTACCCAGTTTCACTTGAGGAACATTTTGGGGTGCCTTTAACACCAGTTTTCAGCATATTTGTAGCATTTAAAAGAAAACACTGAACCTGTTGGTCACTTGATGTACACGGAGTTTCCGTGGCCAACAAATGTACACAATATTGGAGGATATGACAAGTTTGGATTTTTCTTTCTTAGGAGTAAGTGAACCTATTGTTTAGTTCATGCAGAACCAGTACAGACTGGCTGCAGGTCATGTACAAGTGGGTTCCACAACATCCATACGAATAGTGAAAGTAGGAGAGACTGGCCTTATTGGATGGCATTCGGTTAAATTATATAGTAAAACTATTTGGTGGTGTCTAACCTATAATAGACGTGGTAGTGTTGTTTATTGATCATGTACCGAATTTATAGCAGGCGCGGATCCAGGATTTCGGGTTAGGGGGGGCGTAACTATTATGCAATACTTGACTATATTATCGAACGAGCGTAGGGGGGTCCGCAGATTTTTTTTGAAATCTACATCGCATTTCCTGCGTTCTGGCGCATTTTGGAGTAGAAACGTGCCTTGTAACAAATCTTTACTCGGTGAATTTTAGGGGGGCGCGCGCCGGGTCCGCCCCCCCCCCCCTAAATCCGCCCATGTATAGTACAATGTTATTTCTCTATGACAATAAAATACGTGACGTGCAGGGATTACTATGATGCGGCGATATCAGAATAATTTTTATAATGTTTTGAAGAAAAACAACAACACCCATTTAATAAATCTACCAGTTTGAAAATCATTTTGTGACAATTGGATTGGGTGGAAAATAACCCATCAGTTATGTAGGGTTAAACGAGTTAATGATATATTTTTATTATATTGTAACGACCATAAATATATTGTACGTTTTGCAGAGAAATCAGTGACAGTTTTAATTAGAATACACATTGTAACAATAATTCCAGCACAAAAATATTTACACAATTCCCTAACATTTGATTGGCCCGTAGCAAGTCTCTGTCCAAAATTTATATCCCAGTAAACTCCCACGCCGAACTACTTTCCGTAACCGTCAGGCACAGTTAAAATAATTCTTAAGAAAACGGAAAATAAACACATTTTCTTGATGAATTTATTTCAAATGCTGGAATGATAAGGAATTTAACATTGACATTGACCTTGCACATGAAGGCCACATGGGTGTGGTATGGAATGAAAATATGGATGATGATAGGGAAGTATATGAAGTTTGAAGTCAATCCAACTTACGGTTTCAGAGATAATGGGTACCCAAACACTTTAACGCAAATATTTCGAAGTAATTTGACCTTGAACTTGGACATGAAGGATGCATGAGTGTGGTATGGAATGAAAACATGGATGATGATAAGGAAGTATATGAAGTTTCAGGTCAAAAACTTTAATGGATGGAAAAACGGATGGACGGAAGGACGGAGGACTATATACCCCTCGACATACTTCGTATGCCGGGGGGTATAACTTTACCCAAGAATATAATATATGTACTTAAATTTTTAATATTATTCATATACTGGTTGGCAAATATCATTTTCATTCCCAGTTATGGAGACATTATCACCAATTAATACAAAGACAGCTGTATGTCGGTCCATACACATTAGTGTCCGACAAATAAATAGCAAGAAATACTTAATTCTACGAGGATTTATACGTGGAAACCACTTATTTGAACCACCTCTTTTCATCAAGATGGTTCAAATGAGTGGTTGCAGCATATTCTTTTGCTCAGACAAATAGAAAAAACATTTACAACTAGAAAATGTGGTCTGTCGACGCACTTAAGGCCGCTATAGGTGATTTGAAAAACACTTACAAAAACTTCCAAATGATAAACAGACGAACAGACAGGGCGAAACCTGTGGGGCACCACCGAATCTCTATAGATAGAAATAGCGAACAGTGCAGATCCTGATCAGACTGTGCGGATGCACAGTCTGATCTGGATCTACACTGGTCGCATATCCCATAATGGGGCTTATGGGTTTTGAGACCAGTGTAGATCCAGACCAGCATTTGAAACCGCAGTCTGATCAGGACCTGCACTGTTCACTATTCCACCAACAAAACAAAAAGCTTGCTTCCAACAAGCAGTATAAGATAGTTATCAGGCTACATGAGTGAGCTATTTGATCTGTATCTACACTGGTCGCAATACCCATAAGCCCCATTTCTCCAGTCACAGCCACATACACAGACAGGGGCGAATGAAAATAGGTAAATATCTTTCGCAGGCTAGATATCCTAGTTGTATACCCCGAATAGACATTTCTCACTGCCAAATCCTCCCATACATACAATAGAGTTAGAAAATGTCCATGTCACTACGATAGACATATGTCATTAATTCATTCAAAACATGACCTGGGTTTCTCTCTCAATTTCTCTCTCAATCTCGGGTGTCAGAATTGAAAATGGCAGCTCACTTCTGGCCAGGGTTTGATGAACATGATTAAATTTGATTTTGATGGATTGATTGAATATGGTTGTACGTAGGTTAAACAGCAAAAGGTGAACATATTTTTTTTATTTTTTATTACATTACATTATGACAATTTGACTTCGACAAGACACAATTACAGGCATTATCATTATTCAACCAAAATGATGTAATTTTCAAGAAATAAACTATTATTTCATGCTCTGAATGTGCCACTTTTTCACGTTTTACTCATTAAATGCGCCTGTTTTTCAATGTTTTACACACTAAATGTGTCATTTTTTCAATGTTTTACACGCTAAATGTGTCCTTTTTTCAATTTACACGCTAACTGTGTCCTTTTTTCAATGTTTGACAAGCAAAATGTGCACCTTTTTTCCATGTTTTACACGCTAAATGTACCATTTTTCTGGCCTTATCATGCTCCTTTTTAACCATTACTACGCTGAATTAAATGTTGCCGTCTGCTGGAAATGTTTTATTTTCAATATTTCTCAACAAAAACCTGGTTTTGACAGCACATGAGAATCTCATGTGCTGTACCAGTTTTTTGTTTAATTCTTCTCATATGCTGTCAAAACCAGTTTTTTGTTAAGAATTAAAAGCAAAAATGAAAAACAGCAGACAGCAATTTCCGTCAACAGTGTTAATCCTGTGGGGTGGGGGAACACTACATGGGGGGGGGGGGGGGGGGTGGGTAGAAAGTGTTACCTGTAGAACTGCGCTATTCTCGTAATCCTGAGCACCGGGCCGGCCCTCCAGGGTACTGAATGGCACCTCGCCGCCCGTTAGTGGTGATATGTCGCTGTACTCCTCCGTACACACCGCCACGTCCTGCGCGGATCCGGGTGAAATGTAGTACTGTTTCGAGAGTTTGTATGTTCGCTCACAAGAGGCGCTGTAGAACTGGTACGGGATCCAGTCGTCGTCTTCGCTCGTTCGCTTGTAGATCGCGAAGCTCTCTGGCCGTGGCGAGTGAAATCGCAGACGAATGTAGGTCACGTCAAAGGCCTTTCCTGAAATCAGTGATTATTTATATGATTGATTGATTGATTGAACAGGCTTTTACTTGAATACTGTACATATACTGTCTGTTCAACACTTTTCTGCTGACAAACTTCTGGCTATTAAACACATTAAATGAAAGAAAAATAATTCGCAATAAAAGCAATATTTGATGGAATTTCATCAAATAAAATTGGGGATGGTGACTCTTTTGTTATTGATGAAAAAGAACAGTACTTACAATAAATATTTGTTTAGATTTGTTGTGTTTAATAGTCAAAGGTTGTCAGCAGCAAAACGTGAAACAGAGAGTAGGTCATGATGAAGGCTTTTCCAGGGATTCCGCTGGGGGGGGGGGGGGGGGGAAATTGCCACTTCAAAAATAATATTTTTTTTTTATATTATATATATTTGTATTTTTTTATCGCCAATTGTTTATTTTTATCGCCAATTGGCGATAACCAGCGGAATCCCTGCTTTTGCTGAAACAATTAATTGATTATTTGATACATTGATTGGTAGATTGCGCATAATTATCTGAGCCTTTAACACCGCAAGTTGGCTTTTTTTATCAAATAACCCATTTTACAACGCACAGACATACATGTATCTGGTATACCACATGAGGTGACAACACAATTTCAACCGCAAAATAAGTGATATATCTGTATATCCGATTTCCGCATTAAAATTCACTGACATGCATATTGTGACTAAGCTGTTAGCAATCATATCGGCTGGATCAGAGACCTGATGGTATTTACGAACAGTGTAGACCCAGATCAGACTGCGCATCTGCGCAGTCTGATCCGGGTCTACACTGTTCGCTATTCAGATAGTAAAAACACACTTCTCACTACCTGCAAAGGTCATATCAGGCTGCGGGATTGTGGCACGATTAAAGAGCGAGACGAGACGGGCTACAAATCCCATAATATTTCAAGGTGACAATTTTGCGTATTGAGGAAACTTATTTCCGCTGTCTGCATATTGATGAGTGTAACAAAAAGCTGGCATAGCGGAACCTGTGGTGAGCGTACACCCACGGGTCTTCATTCACAGGTAGCAAGCATGTATGGGTTCACATTCCACGACTACACGTTAAGTTGTTTTGAATATTAATGCAACACATTAATGGTATTAATTCAGGATTTTCAATAGTGACTCTTTCGGGCATATTGACCACTGAAACTTTGATTTTGACTACCCGATTGATTTGATTTATTGGTGTTTAATGGACTATCAACAGATGTGGTCATTTAAGGCCGGGTCAATGGGTTCATCCCATCAGAACGGAATATTTCCATTGAAATAAATACAATGCTCGTAATACTCGTAATGATCTACACTATTTGCAAATATTAGGAAAGAGGTATCTTGTGTGAAAGTTTGTTTTGTTTGTTTATTGGTGTTTAACGGCCTATCAACAGTTATGGTCATGTAAGGCCGGGTAAACGGGTTTGATCCCGTTTTAACCTGCTGCATTGGGGGGAAAATCCCAAAATCAGAACGAAATATTTACATCGAGAAAAAGTATATTCAGCCCTGAAATTAGAATAACCTGACCTGGTGCCAGGTCCATACCACACCAAGTCACTTGGCCCCTTCCCCTAAAATAGGATTACAAATAATCGTAATACTCACATTGGGGGTATAACCAGATTCAACTGTGACACACAAAGTGCCAAAGACGTATGTGAGGGCCAAACCAGGTCTCCGGTCGGAATACCGGTGAGTGTGAAAGGGTTAACTAAACACTTAGAATGCATGAAAATACAGTGGTCAATGGCCTTAGGCTACCTGTCAATCAATGGGCATTACACCCGTCGACACTTAGCATGACTTCGAGTGACGCTGGACACAAACAATATTGTCCGTGTCGGCGATATCACTTTCATCGCTAACTGGCCGTAAACCGAGCACCCTCATGCAATCTCCCTCGCACAATCTACCCTATACAAACGTGGTAATTATTCACGTCCAGCTCACTACCCCAATAAACATGGTATATTTAACCCATTTCAGCCTAAGGATACAATAATTTTTATTGAAAAAATCTCATTATTTTGTTTATTTGTTCTCAAAAGTATATCAGAATATCGACGAGACGGTTCAAATGAGTGGCAACAACATATACTTTCATGGAGAAATAAAGATAATGATTTTTTGTATTGTATCCTTAGACTGAAATGGGTTAAAGAAACAAGGACTGACCAGTCAGCAGAGCTGTTTGCTGCATGTACTAATCTTCTGAAAACATTCTGTTACATAATGATTTGCAGTGGTGGTAAACCTTGAAAAAATGAATAATTTAATAATTTATTATATATTTATCGACATTGTACAAGCGTATACATGTGCGTACGCTGATTTGGGATTAGTCATGTGCAAACATTGTTCGCAAATATTAAGCTGTTGGAAATGTTGTTATTCTGGTCCGAATTATTTAAAATCTGGGTCATTGACTTTGAAAGTGGCCGCCTTTGATGTCCATTGTATGTTGGTTTACTTTGGTCATACATCAGTTCAACTGTGGTCAGTTCTGCAACACCAATTTCTGACAGCTGGGCAGTTAAAGAATGACCATAAAACACCTTTTAAAATAATAAATACAGTCCCTACTCATTTACTCAAAGTCCAAGGCACAGAGGACAATACTTTGTGATAAATGAAAAATTTGAGTTTCTCATCAATAACAAAAAAGTCACCTCCCCAGTTAGATAGATAAAATTAGATTTTTAGATTAAAAATAGTTTTTCGACTCTCCCCGTCACTCTCCAGCTCCTTTTTGCCCCATGTTAAATTCCCATTGCAAAATTGTGTTTTCGCAATAAAATCAATACTTGATGGAATTTCATCAAATAATTTGTTTTTGTTTTTGGGGAGGGTGACTTTTTGGTTATTGATGAAAAAGTAGCTACATTTAAATAATATTTAGATTTAATGTGTTTAATAGCCAAAATTTTGTCCGCAGAAAATGTGGAACAGACAGAAGTCATTGTGCTAATGGTAGTAAGGCTACATCAGGAATTGAATGGCGAACAGCATAGCCCCAGATCAGACTGCGCGTTTGCGCAGTCTGATCTGGGGCTACGCTGGTCACAAACGTCATACGGTACCTTCTGTCAGCCGTCGGCCCATTTATATGCATTTTAAGTATGTGACTTCAATTGAAATGGGTCATAAATCTAGCTGGCATTAAATATGTGTCAGACTAACACTGACATAATTTAGGCAAATATACAGAGACGGCAAACAACACACCATTTAAATGTGCATACAAAAAAATCCCACCAATTTGGTTTTCCAACAAATAGAGACATTTTCCCTCTACTAGAAATGTACATACATGCATACCAAACAGTCAAGCACAGGTTAGATTTCACAAGCGTGCACGGTTAATGATCGAGGTCTACACTGGGTGTAACGGTCATATCAGGTGTGGGTTCGTACATGTATGTAACACCAGGATTAGATTTCACTGGTATTCGTCATGTCAAAGATCGCGGAAGAGATACAGGTTTTGGGCTAAAAGGCTGGAGAAAATTACCCAACAGGTGTTATTAAAACGTTTTGTATCATTAGCGGTATTTACGTCCTTTTAACCCTTAGACCGCTATCTTAATTTTTTTTGTCGTCTGCTGTTTATTTTCTATTCTCTATTTTTATCATCAAAAACATGCTTTGACCGCACTTTAGAATAATTTACAACATGGTTTGACAGCACTTCATAATCATTTCCATTGGAAATGATTCTGAAGTGCTGTCAAACCATGTTTTTATTGAGAAATAAGGCAAGATATAAAAGCAACAGCAGACGAGAATTGTTGTGAGTAGCGGTCTAAGGGTTAAATGAGAATTATGACTGCCATCAACCAATATCCAAAGGACGTATATTTTTAAATGAATCCACGTACAGCACAATGGCAGTTGCCCAGTCATAGGTGAGAAGGCACAATTTAGTTAACTGTTTGCGTGCTAGCGGCGAAAATATCCGCCAAACGAATTAGGAGTGTATGTTTTATTTCTCTGTAAATATGTCTTGAAATTTCATTAGAATTGAGTCCTCAGGACTCAATTCTAATGAAATTTCAAGACATATTCATGATATTTACGGGAAGAAAATATGATGAATTTTTGTCCGCTAGTTTTGAACTATTTATAGCTCACAAGTTTCCCAGCATGCAAAGAGTTAAAGGTACATGTCCACGCAGAGGGCACAAACTGTTCTTTATAGGAATAAAATACGTGTATATTTGTGTCACTATTCAACCAGTTCTAAAAATTACAAGTGCCCGCTATACAGATATAATCAATTAGTAATATTTATTTTACTGATAGTGACGTGCGGTGGTATCAGGCTATTTTCATATGCAAATGAGGGATGATATTTTTTAATGATTTATACTAATTAAATGCGTCACCTGAAAAAAATAATACTTTCGACAGATTATCAAGTATGATCATTGCACATCCAAAAATAAATACAGAGAATAAATAGTAATGTCGGTTAACATTTTAAAGACACACGGTTATCGACCCTGATATCAGTGTTGAAATTTACGGCTAATATAAAATGTATAATAATGCCAATCAATACGTGGAATAACGGTGAATGAATGTTTTTTTTGCCAGAAAACTTGTCAGATGATGTCTCTGATGTAAGTAACAGTTTGTGCCTACTGAGTGGGCATATACATCAATAAATAACTGTCTAATCTGCAGTTCTGATGTAATACACTGGAGTTTATAAACATTTCCACGCTCCAGATAAGGAATTAGTAATTGAGTATTGTCACTCCATCATTTCTGAAGCAATTGGGTATTTCAAAATTTTAATTGGGTAAAATTAATCACACTACTGTTTACACATCAACAGACAGCAATTATTGAATGGTTTACTTCGAAATGAAAACATGTCTTGGTATTTCATTAGAATTGTCTTCTAATGAAATACCAAGGTGTGCTTTTCATGGAAAATAAGAAAAATATTCTATATTTGTTGTCTGTTTATTGTTTATTGTTTTCTGCAGCATGATAAAGGTGCCACAATTGTTCTCATTGCTTTTTGATACTCATTGCTTTTTGATACTCGCTACTTCTGATTTCAATTGGGTTTTTGGCAATTTTAACTGGGTATTTAAGCAAATACGTAGCTTATCTGGAGCTCTGGAACACATCAAGACAATTCAAATGAATAGTCACAGCATAGACTGTCATAGAGATGTTAGTGAAATTGAAGGGGTCAGTGGAAGAAGAGGGCTAACTCGCTGTGGGAGTTAGCCCCCTTCTTCCACTGACCCCTTCAATACAACTAATTGCTGGGAACCAACCTTGATGATTATGAACTAGAGCAAATGAGCAGGGGCTCAAGGATACCCACACCGGCCAGTTGGTTCGACCAACAAACATTTTCTCTCTAAGTCATTTGGACTTGACCTTTGGCATGAAAGCCGCATGGCTGAGCAATAGAATGAAAATATGGATGATGATAAAACAGTATATGAAGTTTCAAGTCAATCCGACTTACGGTTGCAGAGATAATGGGTACCCGAAAAATATAACGCAAATCCGACGGACAGACGGAAATAAGAAAACTATATACATGTACATGTACCCAACTACATACTTTGTATGCTAGGGGTATAATGAATGGGAACCAGTGAAACTACACCAACACCGCTACAACTAGGTCAAATACAGATAATTCAGCCCAAGAGTAAAACAGAGATAGGTTTTACAAATAAAGCATGACATACACCTGTATACACCGACGTAGATACAGAAAACACTAAGCTGGAAAATAATGTCATGGCACCGGCAGCCCAACCTTACATGTACATTCTCAGTGTGCCCTAACCAAGCTGGGGGACATTTTCTCCCATTACATGTACATTCTCAGTGTGCCCTAACCAAGCTGGGGGACATTTTCTCCCATTACATGCGGAATACACCTTTACGGGTAAGAATTTTTGGAATATTTTATTTTTGTTATTTCTCAATGAAAGTATATGTTGCGACCACTCATTTGAGTATATGTTGCGACCACTCGATGAGACAGTTCAAACTGATGCCATTCGTAACATCGCGTGACGTCATTTCACCAATGACCATTGGGATGGAAATACTATTAATGTACATTGTTTGTTTGTTTGTTTATTGGTGTTTAACGGCCTATCAACAGCTGAGGTCATGTAAGGCCGGGCAAACGGGTTCGATCCCGTTTTAACTGCATTGGGGGGAAAATTCCATAATCAGAACTGAATATTTACATCGAGAAACAATATATTCCGCCCTGAAATTAGAATAACCTGACCTGGTGGCAGGTCCATACCACACCAAAGTCACTTGGCCCCTTCCCCTAAAATAGGATTACGAATAATCGTAATACTCACATTTATGGGGTATAACCAGATTCAACTGTCACATACAAAATGCCAAAGACGTATGTGAGGGCCAAACCAGGTCTCCAGTCGGAATTCCGGTAAGGATGAACCCCGATCGTTAAATTACCCATCGCTTGCACCCACCTTCCACCCACTAATGTACACAGTATTTTTAATGTTCTAGGGTAGGGTTTGAACTCCGAACCTTCAGTATTGAAGTCCTGTATTCTACCGCTGAGCCACAGCCCATCCCTCAGTCGTAAATGAGCACCGAGCTAGCGGCTAAAATGCAACAAACAGCCACTGTCTGACGGCAGAAACAGACAGAAATATGAGTATGTGGTTTTCTCAGAAATGTTCCAATAAAGTGCTATCACTAGGAACCAGCTGCTGTTGCAGACAGGTAGCAGGGCTCCAGATAAACATTATTTGCATTATTTTAATTAACCGTGTATTCCTTTATTCTTGTAAAACATAAAACAGTAAACTGGAATTTACAATGTAGCATCTCCCTGAACAACAGCAAAGAATCTGTTCTGTTTATTTGCTAAAACTTCACAAGACGATGTTCGTGATCAGACTGACCCAAAAACAGACACCAGCGCAGGTCATGGGAGTCTGGTAGTCTCTTTAAGGCCAAGCATAATAATACGAGACGAGACATGTGACCTTGTACGATTTCATTCATAAAAAATATTTACAGGAACTGTAAAGATGTTTTCTTGACTCAGACTGGCGAACTGGCTGTTGTGCACGCTGGTCCGAGTCTACACTGGTTAGCAAGGGCAATAATCCCCAATACCCACAGTCACACCCATAATGATACATGGGCCAATTTCTCAGGAACCGGATACATTCTGTAATGCACTGTTAATCCTGCCACAGTTTATCCCAGTTAGTGCCAAACACTTTAAAGCAGATAATCCATTTCACCCACTAATCACCCATGTGTATACACACAAATAATTCAACACATACCAGCTGTGTGTAGAGCTTCAGCTAACCATAAACTATGTGCATGCAACACAGGGTTGGCAATTTCCCGGGAAATAAGAGTATTTTCCAGGACGGCGGGAAATACCGGGAAATACTGGGAAATACCGGGAAATATGAATCTTGGTTGTCTTTTTCATTCCAAAATGTCAAGATGAGTCTCTATATTCCCCTATATCTACTATGGTTTATATCTGTGTAGACTGATAAGCCTACAGGTAAAACATTCTGCAATAAAAAAAGAAATAATAAGTTTATTTAGAGAAAAAAAACATTATTTTCTAGACAATTTTCTTCCCTATATACAAGTCTATGTAGTATTTTCCAACTGTCTATTTTATTGTATATGAGAACACCCCTATTTCCTCATTACTATAGTAACCTGCCACTAATAAAAGCTTCTTTTGGAATTTTGAGAAAATCCCTGTTGATAACAGGGATAATCCATGTACAGTGTAAGTGTAATTGTTTTACAACTTGACATGACCATATACAGACCACCTGGGTTCTTATTATAAAGTATGACACAGAAGGTGTGAGAGAAGGCTGACAATTAACAGCCTGTTGTCATAGTCTGATGGTTTATTAAAGTATATTAAAGTATCATCAATGTACATGCAAATAAGTAGACATTAGTAGGCTTTTGGCTAATTTTAACTATTTTAGGTACTGTATCTCATACGTACCATCGTGGCCCAGTCTTCACGTTAAATAAATGTCATAATAATAATGCAAATAAGTAATACAAATGTAAAGCATAAAACAACAGTACATTGTCAGTCATATAAGACTTGTAAGAGACTATGTAGGCACATCATGCATGCTAAGATCATTTATTCCCATTTCTTGATACCGAATATTAGTGTGGGAGAAGGTTGACAATTAACAGCCATTATCCTTGTGAATTGTATCTAGCAGACACTCAGATGCTTCCTAAAAAATGGAGAAGTAATTTACAAAGAAATAATACAACCAAAATATAAATGTCATGGTTGCCAAATATTCCACCTGATGAGTACCCCAAGTTGGGAATGAAACAGATCTATACATTGTAATTAACCCCTATATCTAATTATTAAGTTGTTGATTGTTTAGTTAACTATTACTGAGCTTAAAACTTAATTTAAATAACTTTAATTATCAAATAATAACATCAAAATTCATATTTCCCGGTATTTCCCACTTTGGGGAGTATTTCCCGCCGGGAATTCCCTCCCCCGGTATTTCCCGGCCAACCCTCTGCAACATGTGCAATATTCAGTTTTTTAGGACAGGGGGGGGGGGTGGCGGGGGGGCCTTAATAAGTCTTCAATAAAGCACATTTTCTCATCCTCAAACTAGCTGAGAATGCAGTAAATGGCACTTCACGCCTCTTAGATTTCAAAAATTTATGGGGGAGCATGCCAATAATTTTCGTTCCATACACCGAAAATAGTCGTCTGCTGATAATTCATATTTTGTCTTTTCTCTCAGTAAAAACATGGTTTGGCAGCATTTTAGAACCATTTCCATTGGAAATTATTCTAAAGTGCTGCCAAACCAAGCGTTTGATGAGAAAAATGGAAAAATAAATCCCCCCGGACCCCCTAACAACATCGGGCCCTCCCAATAATTTCCCGGTTCCGCCGCCTACATGTATGTATAATGAGGGCACATCCCAACACATACTTATAACCCTTTCAACACTTGAGACCTCTTTTCTAATATTTGCAAATGATGTATCATATAACATTGTGAGCCAGCTCATATATATCTGCACCATTTGTGGATATTTTTGCAAAGTTACCCCCTTTTCTGCATAATGGATGTCTCAAACATAAACCCTTTCACCCGTAAATAACTGACATAGACCGATTTGTGTTAATTTTTGGACTGGTTCATTTATTATATTATTGATATATTTTTCTCTATAATTCAAACAATACTGACAAACACAGTCAATTATGACGAGACAGCTCATTTATGAGGTGTCTCATTTTGATCTACAGTGTTTGCACATGCTGGCGTGAAAATAGAATGTGTTTCGCACATTTGCTTTTTTTCAGCTGATTTTCAAAAAGTGTATTTTCGCATTTTAGAGTGTTCTTACTACTCATTCTGAAATTCAATGAGTACAGGTATTTTCAGACTATTAAGAGCATTTAGTACACTCACTGTTGACAATCAATGCATTTTCCGCTAAAATAAAGGTGCAAAATACATCATGGAATATACCTCAATAAATAACTGTCTAATCTGCAGTTCTGATGTAATACACTGGAGTTTATAAACATTTCCAAGCTCCAGATAAGGAGTGAGTGAGTGAGTGAATAGGGTTTAACGTCCGCTTTTCTGACATAGAGGTACAAGCCTCAGGGAGTCTACACGCAGACGGGTCCAGATAAGGAATTAGTAATTGAGTATTGTCACTCCATCATTTCTGAAGCAATTGGGTATTTCAAAATTTTAATTGGGTAAAATAAAATCACAACTACTGTTTACACATCAACAGATAGCAAGAGCAAGTATTGAATAGTTTGCTTCAAAATGAAAATGTCTTGGTATTTCATTAGAATTGTCTCTTTGGAGACAATTCTAATGAAATACCAAGGTGTGTTTTCATGGAAAATAAGAAAAATATGCTATATTTGTGGTCTGTTTATTGTTTTCTGCAGCATGGTAAAGCTACCACAATTTTTTTTTATTGCTTTTTGATACTCGCTATGATTTCAATTGGGTTTTTGGCAATTTTAATTGGGTATTTAAGCAAATACGCAGCTTATCTGGAGCTCTGATTTCTGTCTGAAGAATACATGTGGTTGTGACTGGAGAACTGGGACTTTACAAACAGTGTAGATCCAGATCAGCAATTGCACAGTCTGATCAGGATCTACACTGCTTAGCATTCCATCAATGAAACCCCCGCTTGCTTCTAACAAGCAACATAGATCAGTATCAGACTTACTACAGTGGTATTTCATTAGGAGCTACACTGGTCACAAGTCCCAAAAGACCCAACCACATATGTGTAAATGGTTAGTATACAAGTAAATGGTTACACAACATGTCAAATGACCAAATGTCAATTTGATTACGTGTCAGATTAAGCATGAAAGCATTGTGTTTAATCCTATTCTGGGATTATATCATTGAAATGCTCTACCAGATAAATAGGCTATACCAATGCAAAGTTAATACAGTAGATAGTTGTACGATACAACCAAAATGCCATAGATCTACTCGGTGACTCGATCCTCGAAGAATTCTTAATTTTCCGCTCATCCATATTGGAATTCAACTAATTCAATCCCCAACCAGCGCTCCAGATAAGGAATTAGTAATTGAGTATTGTCACTCCATCATTTCTGAAGCAATTGGTTATTTCAAAATTTTAATTGGATAAAATAAAATCACGCTACTGTTTTACACATCAATAGACAGCAATTATTGACAATTCTAATGAAATACCAAGATGTGTTTTCATGGAAAATCACCAAAAATTTGTGGTCTGTTTATTGTTTTCTGCAGCATGATAAAGGTACCACAACTTTTTGATACTCGCTACCTCCGATTTCAATGTACCAAGTCAACTATTGATTTTATTGCGAAAAAAGAAAATATTATCCTATGGGAATCTATCGTGGACAGAAATGATTATCAGGTGCCTGCGTGATTAACAGGTGTGAAAAACTACAGTAAATAAAAACAATTTGGAAACTGACAGCACATTTTGAATGATACAAAATATATAATCCTACATGTAAACGTGTGTACGATAAATGTGTTTTTTGTCGTCATTCAGCAGCACCATTTCAGAATTAAGAATCAGTCATCACTCATTCATTCACTGACCAACTTATTTGGTCATTTATCGATATTAATTGATAGTGGTCAAGCATGGCAAATATTGCACAACAAAAACAAAGTATGTGGTTAAAATGCATTGGCAGCCAAGCCAATAATTAATTAGTGGAGGCGTTACAAATGTCCTTTAATTACCTAATTGACGAAATGGGGACCATTATCACTCGATTGACGAAACAACTACACCTTTTCCTTCTAGTATACTGCCGGATTGACAAAACGTCCAGTTGACAGAACATCCTGAATTCCCAACAACTAGCAGAGCTCCAGATAAGCTGCGTATTTGCTTAAATACCCAATTCAAATTACCAAAAACCCAATTGAAAGCAGAAGTAGCGAGTATCAAAAAGCAATAAAAAAAATTGTGGTACCTTTATCATCTGCAGAAAACAATAAAAAGACCACAAATATAGCATATTTTTCTTATTTTCCATGAAAACATATCTTGGTATTTCATTAGAATTGTCTCCAAGGAGACAATTCTAATGAAATGCCAAGACATGTTTTCATTTCGAAGCAAATTATTCAACAATTGCCGTCTGTTGATGTGTAAACAGCTTCAAAATTATGGAGTGACAATACTCAATTACTAATTCCTTATCTGGAGCTCTGAACTAGTACAAGAAATACCAACATACATTGTACTGAGACTGAGCATCTGCTACGGAAAGTATGGGCGTATTTGAAGGGTTAAGTGACATTTTTATCAAATAGCAGTGCTATTTGAAGTGTTACGTTTCCGCACAAATCGCCAACCTACCCGCGACTGAGGCTACGGACAGTATGGGAGTATTTGCAATAGTACAGTTTGTGCAAATACACAGTGGTACAGGGGCGCCTGAAGCACCATAAGATTGGTCCGGCGCATCTAGTAGGTGCCCCCACTACCCACCCAAAGTGTATATGTTGTTACCACTCTGTTGAACCGTCTCCTCGATACAGTTAAACTGATTGGTAACAACTAGTTCAGAGTAAATAACTAAAATTACTCGGACGCCAATATCGCGCTGTCCGCAAGGGGGGTGGGGGATATTTACATTCCGTTTTTATGTTTTATATACTGTATACATATGAATTCCTAATACATGTATGTCAAACTTATTGATCCGGCAGTCGCCGCACCTGTCGGACCTGTTCCAACGCCGCTGTGGGTATGAGAGTGTTACGTTTCCACACCACCCACCAACCTACCGAGACTGAGCGTCAGGTTAACATGTTGCTGTCGCGATCCCAGCCAGGCGGACCGTCTCTCCAGCATCGTCTCGCTCTGCCACCACGTCCAGTTATTCTGGTTGTTAAAATCCGTCATGTAGCTCGGCGGGTGCATGATCGCCGTAGAGCCCGCGTCACAAACATGACCACAAGATTTCCTGACGCCAGTAACCCCGGTTTGCAAACAGAATTCCTGAGCCTCAGTCAGTCCGCAAGTGTTGGTCGCTTCGACACTCAAGTTGAACGCTGCGTTTACAAATTCCGGTACGCATTTTACGGCGCCACCTCTACTGTCGTAGCAAGAGTTTGGTGAAGCTAAACTTATATGAGGTAGATGGGAAAACAATACTATAACTGTTAATAGCTTCATGTTCTTAATTAGGCACAGTGGTATAGAAATATCCGCCAAAACACAGAGCCCTACCCTCCGTCTACACATCGCCATACTTTCCATACTTTGCAAAGTTTGTGCCGCAAAGCTCGCTGGGTAATGGCAGGTGCGCGCTGCTGGTTCTCGGTGTATTCCACTATGAAGTGTACAGGCGCAGTACACGTCGGGATATGACGAGCTAATTGGTTAGGCCAAATCAATTAATTATTCAATTCAGGAGCCGCGAAGGAGAACTCATGGAGGGAAATAATATCCGATTACTTTATTGGTGTAGATGCAATGTCATTGGTGGATTGGAGAAATGTGACTTAGACATAATATTATGTGACCAGTCTAGCTCCTGGTCTGTGTATATGACTGGAGAAATGAGACTTAAACGTATATGACCAGTCTCCTTGTCTGTGTATGCGACTGGAGAAATGGAACTTAGACATGTGTGACCAGTCTAGCTCCTGGTCTGTGTATATGACTTGAGAAATGGGACTTATACATATGTGACCAGTAATACTTTTTTTTGGAGAGGGTGACCTCCTGGTCTGTGTATATGACTGGAGAAATGGGACTTGGACATATGTGACCAGTCTAGCTCCTGGTCAGTGTATATGACTGGAGAAATGGGACTTGGACATATGTGACCAGTTTAACTCCTGGTCTGTGTATATGACTGGAGAAATGGGACTTGGACATATGTGATCAGTGTAGCTCCTGGTCTGTGTATATGAATGGAAAAATGGGACTTATGACATATGTGACCAGTCTAGCTCCTGGTCTGAGTATATGACTGCATAAATTAGACTTAAGACATATGTGACCAGTATAGCTCCTGGTCCGTGTATATGACTGGAGAAATGTGACTTAGACATATGTGACCAGTCTAACTCCTGGTCTGTGTATATGACTGGAGAAATGTGATTTAGACATATGTGACCAGTGTAGCTCCTGGTCTGTGTATATGACTGGAGAAATGGGACTTAGACATATGTGACCAGTGTAGCTCCTGGTCTGTGTATATGACTGAAGAAATGGGACTTAGACATATGTGACCAGTGTAACTCCTGGTCTGTGTATATGACTGGAGAAATGTGACTTAGATATATGTGACCAGTCTAGCTCCTGGTCTGTGTATATGACTGGAGAAATGGGACTTAGACATATGTGACCAGTGTAGCTCATGGTCTGTGTATATGAATGGAGAAATGGGACTTAGACATATGTGACCAGTCTAGCTCCTGGTCTGTGTATATGACTGGAGAAATGGGACTTAGACATATGTGACCAGTCTAGCTCCTGGTCTGTCTGTGTATATGACTGGAGAAATGGGACTTAGACATATGTGACCAGTCTAGCTCCTGGTCTGTCTGTGTATATGACTGGAGGAAATGGACTTAGACATATGTGACCAGTCTAGCTCCTGGTCTGTGTATATGACTGGAGAAATGGGACTTAGACATATGTGACCAGTGTAGCTCCTGGTCTGTGTATATGACTGGAGAAATGGGACTTAGACATATGTGACCAGTGTAGCTCCTGGTCTGTGTATAGGACTGGAGAAACGGGACTTAGACATATGTGACCAGTGTAGCTCCTGGTCTGTGTATATGACTGGAGAAATGGGACTTAGACATATGTGACCAGTCTAACTCCTGGTCTGTGTATATGACTGGAGAAATGGGACTTAGACATATGTGACCAGTCTATCTCCTGGTCTGTGTATATGACTGGAGGAATGAAACTTAGACATATGTGACCAGTGTAGCTCCTGGTCTGTGTATATGACTGGAGAAATGGGACTTAGACATATGTGACCAGTCTGGCTTCTGGTCTGTGCATAAGACTGGACAAATGTGACCAGTCTAGCTCCTGGTCTGTGTATATGAGTGGAGAAATGAGGACTTTATGACATATGTCTGACCAGTCTAGCTCCTGGGCCGTGTATAGGACTGGAGAAATGTGACTTAGACATATGTGACCAGTGTAACTCCTGGTCTGTGTATAGGACTGGAGAAATGGGACTTAGACATATGTGACCAGTCTAGCTCCTGGTCTGTGTATATGGACTGGAGAAATGTGACTTAGACATATGTGACCAGTCTAGCTCCTGGTCTGTGTATATGACTGGAGAAATGTGACTTAGACATATGTGACCAGTGTAGCTCCTGGTCTGTGTATATGACTGGAGAAATGGGACTTAGACATATGTGACCAGTGTAACTCCTGGTCTGTGTATATGACTGAAGAAATGGGACTTGGACATATGTGACCAGTCTAGCTCCTGGTCTGTGTATATGAGTGGAGAAATGAGACTTAGACATATGTGACCAGTCTAGCTCCTGGTCCGTGTATATGACTGGATAATTGGGACTTAGACATATGTGACCAGTCTAACTCCTGGTCTGTGTATATGACTTGATAAATGGGACTTAGACATATGTGACCAGTCTAACTCCTGGTCTGTGTATATGACTTGATAAATGGGACTTAGACATATGTGACCAGTGTAACTCCTGGTCTGTATATATGACTGGAGAAATGGGACTTAGACATGTGACGGGTCTAGCTCCTGGTCTGTGTATATGACTGGAGAAATGTGACTAGACATACGTGACCAGTCTATCTCCTGGTCTGTGTATATGAATGGAGAAATGTGACTTGGACATATGTGACCAGTCTAGCTCCTGGTATGTGTATACGACTGGAGAAATGTGACTTGGACATATATGACCAGTCCAACTCCTGGTATGTGTATAGGACTGGAGAAATGTGACTTAGACATATGTGACCAGTGTAACTCCTGGGCTGTGTATATGACTGGAGAAATGTGACTTAGACATATGTGACCAGTGTAACTCCTGGGCTGTGTATAGGACTGGAGAAATGTGACTTAGATATATGTGACCAGTGTAACTCCTGGTCTGTGTATAGGACTGGAGAAATGGGACTTAGACATATGTGACCAGTCTAGCTCCTGGTCTGTGTATATGACTGGAGAAATGTGACTTAGACATATGTGACGAGTCTAGCTCCTGGTCTGTGTATATGACTGGAGAAATGTGACTTAGACATATGTGACGAGTCTAGCTCCTGGTCTGTGTATATGACTGGATAAATGTGACTTAGACATATGTGACCAGTCTAACTCCTGGTCTGTGTATATGACTGGATACATGTGACTTAGACATATGTGACCAATCTAACTCCTGGTCCGTGTATATGACTTGATAAAAAGGGACTTAGACATATGTGACCAGTCTAGCTCCTGGTCTGTTTATTTGACTGGAGAAATGGGACTTAGACATATGTGACCAGTGTAAACTCCGGTCTGAGTATATGACTGTTAAATGTACTTAGACATAATGTGACCAGTGTATTCTCCTGGTCTGTGTATATGACTGGAGGAAATGTGACTTAAGACATATGTGACCAGTCTAACACCGTCTGTTTATGTAGTGAAGAAAATGTGACGTAAGACATATGTGACCAGTGGGTTAGCTCCGTCTGTCTGTAAATATGACTGGAGAAATGTGACTTAGACATAGATTGTGACCAGTCTAACTCCCTGTCTGTGTATATGGACGAATGATGAAATGGGACTTAGACATATGTGACCAGTCTAGCTCCTGTCTGTGTATATGACTGGAGAAATTAGGGACTTAGACATATGTGACCAGTCTAACTCCTGGACTGTTATATGGACTTGGATAAAAATGACTTAGACAGTACCAGTCCAACTCCCCCCCCCTGGTCTGAGTATATTGACTGGAGAAATGGGAACTTAGACATAGTGAACCATCTAGCTCCTTGTCTGTGGTAAATGGACTGGAGAAATGAAATGACTTAGACATATGGTGACCAGTCTAGCTTTTGTTTTCTGGTCTGTGTATCATGACGGAGAAATGACTTAGACTATGTGACCAGTCAGGCTCCTGGTCTGTGGGTTATATGACTGGAGATGTGACTTAGCATATGTGGCCAGTCTTAACTCCTGGTCTGTGGGTATATGAACTGGAAAAGAATGGGACTTAGACATATGTGCCAGTCTAGCTTCCTTGGTCTGTGAATATGACTGGAGAAAATGTGACTTATTACATATGTGACAGTTAGCTCCTGTCTGTGAATATGACTGGAATAAATGTGACTAGACATATGTGACAGTCTATTCCTGGTCTGTGCTATCAAGACTGGAGAAAATGTGACTAGACATATGTGACCGTCTAACTCCTGGTCTGTCTATATGAACTGGATAAATGTGACTTAGACATATGTGACCAGTCTAACTCCTGGTCTGTGTATATGACTTGATAAAAAGAAAAAGGGACTTAGACATAATGTGACCAGTCCTAGCTCCTGGTCTGTGTATATGACTGGAGAAATGTACTTAGACATATGTGAGGGCCAGTCTAACTCCTGGTCTGTGTATATGACTGGAGAAATGGGACTTAGACATATGTGACCAGTCTAGCTCCTGGTCTGTGTATATGACTGGAGAAATGTGACTTAGACATATGTGACCAGTCTAACTCCTGGTCTGTGTATATGACTGGAGAAATGGAACTTAGACATATGTGACCAGTCTAGCTCCTGGTCTGTGTAGGACTTGAGAAATGGGACTTGGACATATGTGACCAGTGTAGCTCCTGGTCTGTGTATATGACTGGAGAAATGGGACTTAGACATATGTGACCAGTCTAACTCCTGGTCTGTGTATATGACTGGAGAAATGGGACTTAGACATATGTGACCAGTCTAGCTCCTGGTCTGTGTATATGACTGGAGAAATGTGACTTAGACATATGTGACGAGTCTAGCTCCTGGTCTGTGTATATGACTGGATAAATGTGACTAGACATATGTGACCAATCTATCTCCTGGTCTGTGTATAAGACTGGAGAAATGTGACTAGACATATGTGACCAGTCTAACTCCTGGTCTGTGTATATGACTGGATAAATGTGACTTAGACATATGTGACCAATCTAACTCCTGGTCTGTGTATATGACTTGATAAAAAGGGACTTAGACATATGTGACCAGTGTAGCTCCTGGTCTGTTTATTTGACTGGAGAAATGTGACTTAGACATATGTGACCAGTGTAACTCCTGGTCTGTTTATTTGACTGGAGAAATGGGACTTAGACATATGTGACCAGTCTAACTCCTGGTCTGTGTATATGACTGGAGAAATGATGTTGACGGACATATGTGACCAGTCTAACTCCTGGTCTGTGTATATGACTGGAGAAATGGGACTTAGACATATGTGACCAGTGTAGCTCCTGGTCTGTGTATATGACTGGAGAAATGTGACTTAGACATATGTGACCAGTCTAACTCCTGGTCTGTGTATATGACTGGAGAAATGGGACTTAGACATATGTGACCAGTCTAGCTCCTGGTCTGTGTAGGACTTGAACATATGTGACCAGTGTAGCTCCTGGTCTGTGTATATGATTGGAGAAATGGGACTTATGGGATTTGTGACCAGTGTAGCTGTTGATCATTAGCACACTCCGGTAGCCCGATAACAGTCTATATTGATTGTTAGAAGCATGGCAGGTGTTTAATAGATGGAATGGCAAACAGTGCAGATCCTGATCAGACTGTGCGGATGCACAGGCTGATCTGGATCTACACTGGTCGCAAAACCCATAAGCCACATTTCTCCAGTGACAGCCACATATGATTGGAGAAATGGAACTTGGACATATGTGATGTGTGCTAGACGTTTCGCACCATGGACGTTTCAGACCCAAACCTTTCACACCATCACACACGTTTCGCACCATATTTGTTTGATCGTTTTAGACCACGATCCTTATATGATTATATGAATATACCTCATGGTCATTGCAGACCACATTCTTTGGAAGTTTCGGACATTTTTCTGTTTGCTTTTTAATCAATAAATATGACATACTGTATGTCTATTTTGGACAAATGATTGGTTTCCGATAACTTATCTTTTCCAACGGAAACAAATAAATATGGTAGGACTGAAACTGTACTGATCACCTACCTATTTTTTGTAGTGTTCAAGTGCTATTGTACTATATTGTACTATCGGATAGAATGTTTGTTTGTTCGTTTGTATATTGGTGTTTAACGGCCTATCAACAGCTAAGGTCATGTAAGGCCGGGATGGGGGGGGAATATATAATCAGCCCTGAAATTAGAATAACCTGACCTGGTGCGAGGTCCATACCGCACCAGTCACTTGGCCCCTTCCCCTATTAAAAAGTAATACCAGTAGGATTACTCTTATAAGGGGTATAACCAGATTCAACTGTCACATACAAAATGCCAAAGACGTATGTAAGGGTAGAACCAGATCTCCAGTTGGGATTCCGGTAAGGATGAACCCCGATCGTTAAATTACCCATCATATTCTCCCACCCTCCGGATAGAATGTAGGCAAGCCATTTGGCCTTGACCTTGGGCATGAAAGCCGCATGGGTGTGCTATAGAATGAAAATATGGATGATGATAAAGAAGTATTAGAAGTTTCAAGTCAATCCTACATACAGTTGCAGTGATAATAGGCACCCAAAAACTTCACATATAAATCTTACGGAGGGACAGAAGGAAGTTCGAAAACTATATATTTGACATACTTCGTACACAGGTTGAAGTATTAATTTATTGGTGTTTAACGGCCTATCAACAGCTAAGGTCATTTAAGGCCGGGCCAACGCGTTCGATCCCGTATGTAACCTGCTGCATTGGGGTGAAAATCACAAAATCAGAACGAAATATTTACATCAAATTTTTTTTTAAATATTCAGCCCTGAAATTAGAACCCGACCTGGTGCCAGGTCCATACCACACCAAAGTCACTTGGCCCCTTCCCCTATAAGTAATAGGATTACGAATAATTATTGACAGGGGTATAACCAGATTCAACTGTCACATACAAGAATGCCAAAGACGTACGCGAGGGCCAAACCATGTCTCCAGTCGGGTTCCGGTAAGGATGAACCCCGATCGTTAAATTACCCATCGCATGCTCCCACCTGCCAGTCACACAGGTTTAAGTAACGGACCACGGTACATTAAATGTACATAAAAGCATCAATAAGTGGAGAAATAAAAAGCGAAAAGATGTTTCTTTACTCCTTCCTATAACACATTACCAAGGTCCCTCAGCCGGAATTGGACCGCCTCGTGACAACAGACTCTCACGAAACAGTCAACTGATTTATATCATTGTCGCCTATTGCAGAAGTTAAGAAAATGTTAGCCTTCCGCAACAATATATTCCCCGATGTGATATGTCAACGCCATTTCAAGGTATCGATGATTTTGTTTAACAAAATTGCAGATTTTTGGGGCCAATACTGCTATACGACAGCGCAAACATCGGCTTTAAACTACATTTTTACGTCATCCCAGCCAGTAAAGAAACATTTTCATCGAAAAAACATTGTTTCCAATCGAACAGTTGATCAAACCTACATTTATACCCGTCCAGTGCGTCACGACAAACAATTCAATCGTACCGACATTTCTATCATTTCTCGAAAAGCCATGTTATCTGATCATCGTGGGCTTCCCTGATGACGTCAAAGCTAAGCCTTCCGCAATTATCGGCCAATCATATGTAGTGTAACAACGACAGTCGTTGTTACACTACATATGATTGGCCGATAATTGCGGAAGGCCACTCAGCCAGCTGCTTAGCGATGACATCATTTGATTTGATTTATTGGTGTATAACTGCCCATCAACAGCTATTTAAAGGTCATTTAAGGCCTGGCCAACGGGTTCGATCCCACATTTAACATGCTGCATTGGGGGGAAATTTCCGAAATAGAACGGAATATTTACATCAAAATATATATATATTCAGCCCTGAAATTAGAATAATCCGGCCTGGTGCCAAGTCCATACCACACCAAGGTCACTTGACCCCTTCCCCTAAAAGTAATAGGATGCCCAAGGGCCAAACCAGTAGCCGATTTCACCAACATTGCAAAGTATACTTTTCTAGCAAAGTATACTTTGAGGGAGCAATCATTTATTTTTCCTGAAATGCATTATTTCATATAGAACTAACTACTGCATATATTTGATGATTAAAAGTATGCATAATTATTATACTGAATGTATTACATTATCACAGCCAAAATGGCTGTGATAATGTAATAAATTCAGCATAATAAAAATTAATAAATTTATCCTAAAATTGAAAATTTCTCCCTCAAAAATATACTTTGCTAGAAAAGTATACTTTGCAAAGTTGTTGAAATAGGCTACAGGTCTCCGTTCAGGATTCTGGTAAGGATGTTTGTTTATACATTGCAAAGTATACTTATCTAGCAAAGTATACTTTGAGGGAGTAATCATTTATTTTTCCTGAAATGCATTATTTCATATAGAACTAACGACTGCAAATATTTGATGATTACAAGTATGCAGAATTATTATACTGAATGGCTGTGATAATGTAATAAATTCAGTATAATAAAAATTAATAAAATTATCCTAAAATTGAAAATTTCTCCCTCAATGTATACTTTGCTAGATAAGTATACATGTACTTTGCAATGTTGGTGAAATAGACTCCAGGTCTCCGGTCGGGATTCAGGTAAGGATGAATCCCGATCGTTAAATTACCCATCGCTTCTCCCAGCTGCCACTCACTATAGGAGGGTGTAAGGATTTTTTTTTTAGCATATTTTGTTTCACTTATTGATGCGTTTAAGTTTATTGCCGTCTGCTGTTTTTCATTTTTGAATTAATTCTAAACAAAAAAACTGTTTTGACTGCACATGAGAATGTCTCCAGTGGAGACGATTCTCATGCGCTGTCAAAACAGGTTTTTGTCGAGAAATATTGAAAATAAAACATTTCCAGCAGACGACACAATTTAATTCAGCGTAGTAAGGGTTAATGTATTTATAGACCTTGGTCCGTTACTTCAACCTGTGACTTCGTATGCCGGGGCTAATAATAAGACGGAAGTGACAATAATACATGCAAGCTGTGTTTATTATGATTTATTACACATTATCCAGGTCACTAATACTAGGATTAGTATACCTTGAAGATTGATTTATTATTGTATTAATGGCCTATCAACAGCTACGGTCATTTAAGGCCTGCAGACTGGCTATTCATATTCCATGAAATAATATGTTTATAGACTAGCCTGATATTTACCGAACTTCGAAAATCACGAGTAACGACCTTTAGGAAGATACTTCCGTGGCTTTCGGGATGTTAGAATTGACCGAGTTGGTCGGTTTGACACCTAACGTCAACTAATCCACCAATTCTAATGTCGATGATGCGCCAGAAGTAGTTCGAAGGTAAGTTATTAATGATTTGCCAAGTTGGTAACCTATGTATAAGACTGGTCGATCGCTATTTACTTGTGTGGCGACGTCATTATAACCACATAACAAAAATTGTTGTCTGCTGTTGTTTCATATTTTGTCTTGTTTCTCAATAAAAACATGGTTTAACAACACTTTAGAATCATTTCCATTGGAAATGATTCTAAAGTGTTGTTAAACTATTACGCTTTTGATGAGAAAAAATTAATTTAAAAAGTAAAAAGCAGACAGAAAAATTAAATGAACCGAGTGGGGTTTAACGTCCCAGCAACAGCTAAGGCCATATATGGACAGGGCCACGGTTTAAAGTCTCAAACGACAGACCAGTGGGATGGAAATACCATGAAAGTATTTTTCATGCCCTAGGGTAGGTTTTGAACTCGCAACTCGCAACTTTGTACAGTGAAACCTCTCCAAACCGGACACCCTGGGAGGTCCCCAGGGTGTCCGGCTCAGAGAGGTTTCACTGTAAATCAGGCATTTGATCATTCTGAGCCATAGTTGTGTGCTCTGCAATCTGAATCACGAACAGATAGTATCACACAAGATAAATTACAAAGAACTCATCAAAAAACACATCAAAAATAGGATTGTTTGTTTGTTTGGTGTCCAGTTTAGAGATGTTCCACTATATCGAGAAATATGATAAAAGTAAAGTGTCAGACTTTTTACTGAAAAATATGATAAAAAAAAGTCAGCAGACGACAATAAATGTCTTGCCGTTACAAGACTGACTCACATCTAGGTATTGTCACCCATTCAAAACATATCATGGGGGGGATTTTGTCACTTCTGTCGATTCGGCATCCGTTAACTCGGGAACCTCGCGTAGAATCTTACTATCGATCGAGTCGTGAGTCGGCAGCTCTGTCCTGGGAATCAGTTCGTATTTCCCGTACGGTTTTCCGGTTGCCTTAATCGTCTGAACCAACTCGAACCACGACAGTCGTTTGAACATGATTATATACAGTTTCCCCTCGTGTTGCCGCAACACAAGCGCAATCTGCAGATCGCGGCATTTTAGCTCAATCTCCTTCGATTCGGCCGGACTAAACCCTGGTCCGATTATTATCTCCGTACACGGTTTCTCATCCGCGAATTTCTTCAAGCGTTCGACGACGGCCTTGATGTTGTATAATTCCGCCATGGCGACTTTTCCGTCTTCAGTTTCTGGCGTCGACACGTCGATTTGCTGACTTTTGACTTGTTCCCCTTCCTTCACAATTGTCTCCCATGGCGTCCAGATTGCCGAGTCGTCACGTTTGCTCACCTACCCAAGATATGCAGAATACCAGTAGCCGATTTCACCAAAATTGCAAAGCATACTTATCTTGCAAAGTACAGGAGATACTTTCAATTTAAGGAAAAAATTATTAATAATCCTGCATACTTGCAGTCGGGGGACAGTATGGGGGGGGGAGGGGTGGCGGAGGTAGGTAAGGTGAGTTCATGGGGGGGAGGGGGATCAATCCGAGTTACCGTTACAAGAGATAATGGGTACCCAAAATCTTGAACGCAAATGGGACGGACAGACGGAATGATGAAAATTATATCCCCTCGACATACATCGATCCGAAACAAATGGGACGGACAGACGGAATATGAAAAATTATATACCCCTCGACATACACGTATGCACGGACATGTGACGACCAGAACGAAATGGAATGAAAATATACCCATCGACATACATCGTAGCCAGAACGCAAATGGGACGGACAGACGGAAGATGATATATACTCGCACATCGTATGCCAGAACGCAAATGGGACGGACAGACGGAATGATGAAAATTATATACCCCTCGACATACATCGTATGCCAGAACGCAAATGGGACGGACAGACGGAATGATGAAAATTATATACCCCTCGACATACATCGTATGCCAGAACGCAAATGGGACGGACAGACGGAATGATGAAAATTATATACCCCTCGATATCGTAGCCGAAGCAAATGGGACGGACAGACGGAATGCGAAAATTATATTACCCCTCGACTACATCGTATGCCGAACGCATGAACGGCAGACGGAATGATGAAAAATATATACCCCTCGATACATGTATGCAGAACGGCAAAATGGGACGAGACGATGAAAATGATGATACCCCATCGACATACATCGTATGCCAGAAGCATGGGACGGACAGACGGAAATGAGAAAAATATATACCTCGAGACATACATCGTATGCCAGAACGCAAATGGGACGGACAGACGGAATGATGAAAATTATATACCCCTCGACATACATCGTATGCCAGAACGCAAATGGGACGGACAGACGGAATGATGAAAATTATATACCCCTCGACATACACCCTTACCCCCCCCTCCAAGATTTTATCATTTTCAACTTTTTTTCATGAAAATTTCAGTAAAAATGAGGAAATCCTCTAAAAAGAGAAAGATATCCACATCCTTGTGACCTTGAGGTTGGGCATCGGAGGAGCATGGCTAGGGCGGGGAATGAAAATGATGCGACACCAGGCGCGGATCCAGGATTTTGGGTTTGGGGGGTGTAACTATTTTGCAATACTTGACTATATTAACGAACGATAATATAGTCAAGTATTGCAAAATAGTCGACCGAGCGGAAATCGGGATAGCGCTAGGGGGCTACATCGCATTTCCTGCGTTCTGGCGCATTTTGGAGCAAAAATATTGACACTGTCGCAGTATGTTTAGACATGATTTTTGATTGAAAACGTTTAAATTTTGATACAATAAGACAACAACCGAAAAATGCATGGAATACATGGCACTTGGCATGAAACGTGCCTTGTAACTTGTACAAAATTTTTACTTGCCGAATTTTAGGGGGGTGAGCGCCGGGTCCCCCCCCCCCCACCTGAATCCGCCCATGGACACGTGCACATGAAGTTTGAAGCCAATGGCTAACATACCCGAATGACGGGCTGGGTTTCGTACAGGTAATACAGAGCATCAGAGGCAGCCATGTTACGGGCGTGATTCTTGTTACGTCCGAGGCTCCAACCTACAACCTCCTTCTGCAGTAACATCGTGCATCTGGAAAGTAAGACACGCTCATATGAGACACGCCATGCGATTTTGTACCTTCGGACATCTGACAGCGTAATTTCATGAAATACGTTTAAAAATTTTACAATATATTCCGTTAATGGCGTCAAAAGTTGACGAAAGTTTCAGAGTACATGCGGACACGACATGAAACACGACATTTGATTTTGTACATGTGCGATTTTTCATGAAACATATTTACAGAAACTGTGATATTTTCTGTAAATGACGTTGAACAAAATTTTCATAGAATTCGGCATTTGTTACGATAATTTTGTCAACTTTAAACATCATTTACGGAAAATGTGATGAATTGTGTAATTATTTTTCATGAAATATCGCATATGTGGTTGTGATTGGAGAATTGGGGCTTATGGGATATGTGACCAGTGTAGACCCCGATAACAGAATTTAGAAACTCTGGTAAATTTCTTAATGTGAGCCAGGGCTCCAGATAAGGAATTAGTAATTGAGTATTTTCACTCCATCATTACTGAAGCAATTGGGTATTGCAAAATTTTAATCTGGTAAAATAAAATCACTGTCTTGGCATTTCATTAGAATTGTCTCTTTGGAAATACCAAGATGTGTTTTCATGGAAAATAAGAAAAAATATGCTATATTTGTGGTCTGTTTATTGTTTTCTGCAGCATGATAAATGTACCACAAAATTGTAATTGCTTTTTGATATTCGCTACTTCTGATTTCAATTGGGTTTTTGGCAATTTTAATTGGTTATTTAAGCAAATACGCAGCTTATCTGGAGCTCTGGTGAGCACCAAACTGTGCCTCCGGCTCTAGCGATATCCACAAATGATAAGACCGCTCGCTATGAGCCGACTCATCTGTAGCCTATTTCACCAACATTGCAAAGTATACTTATCTAGCAAAGTATACTTTGAGGGAGAAATTCTCAATTTAAAGGCCCAACAATCGGTGCCCTGGTACCGAATTTTGTAGGAGGGGCATATCCAATTACTGATAGCGTCCCCAGCCTGTCAGTTATACACTGGCTTTATAAATAGAATACATAAACAGCAGCACATGTTTGTCGTCTGCTCCCAATGTAGAACAGTGAGGGGGCTGCTGGATAGCCAGTGTAGGTGTTTCATACTGACCAGTATCTAGATATATGGTATGTAGGTTTGTTATCAAACGTGTGGTCCCATAAAACACACAAATGATACAATATATACCAGTCCCTATAATAGTGTCTGTATGTTTTAGTTGTGCAGGAAAATGATTGAGAATTTACTAAAAGTGTTAAAAAAACTTATATAGTATTTTGCTGCTAACTATTTCAAAGCAAAGAGTATTCTGATGCTATTATATAAATTATTAAAAATAGAAACACGTAAAATTTAATGAAAAACATTTCCATGTGTTACACAATGACAAAATGGGGCTTATTGAGTGTTTGATCAGTTTAACTCACATTCAGATAGCACATGACTACATCATGATGCAGTTTACATCATTAATTAGAGCCACCATGAATGACCACCAAACTTAACAGTGTAGATCCTGATGAGGCTGCTGATCCGGGGATATGCATGTCGTAACGTGTCCACGTGTCCATTACTTAGAGTGTGTCATGTATATATAGTGAAACCTATATTGTACTTCTGGACCTGAACAAGGTTCCTATCTCCAATCTATTTTGTAAGTACATGTAGTAACCAATATATAAGAATATGTGTTTGTAATAAGTGGGTATTTGATAAATGTGTAACTGTGTCATGTCATTCCACAGATAACCCCATCCCAGTTAGTCTGCATTGCTGCAGATATAATATATGCTGACAGCTAATTAGAGACCAGTGTTGAAATAGCCATACTGGTATGTGTTAGGATGCAGGAAATAAGGCTGCTAGCAAACTTGAATTCATGTAGTCATGTAAATTCCAGATCAGACTGCACATACATGCTGTTTTGTGACTGTGCATACTAACCCGAGTATATGCTGTTTATAATTAGTATATACTGCATTTTCACAGCCACTGTATCAAGTTCTAGGCGAAATATTTCTCTTGCTGGTCTATTAAACAATGGTTTTGTTTCATTCACCTTGTTATGTGCATACCAACCACACATTTAATTTGATATTACTGTCCAAAATCAAAGTTGTGCGGCTGGCACACTGTCTGATGTTGACCATACAGGCAGTTATAGCTGTTAGCGTTATCACTAAACACGTGGGGTTGTTTACAATGTCGGGTCATGAACTCAGCTCTATGCATGAATTACATATGTAACAGCTACGCTCCGCCCGGCAAGTTTGAATCAGTTGTCAGTTGAGTACATTGTATTACTTCAAAAGCACATTTACATTTGTTTTCTTAAATCCATATTTTTCTAAACCTTTCAAAGTTGTATTATCTGTCTGTGTGAAATAGTGTACTTATTTGTTCAGTGGTATTTCCAAAATATCTGAAAATGTGTCCCTGAAGTGAAGCATGCATAAAATTATCAAAAAGCCTGCCCAGCGCCATCTGGTGGCTTTTATATCCCAGTTGGGCCTTTAAGGATAAATTTATTAATTTTTATTATACTGAATTTATTACATTATCACAGCCATTTTGGCTGTGATAATGTAATAAATTCAGAATAATAATTCTGCATACTTTGAATCATCAAATATATGAAGTGGTTCAGTGGTTCTATATGAAATAATGCATTTTGGGAACAATAAATGATTACTCCCTCAAAGTATACTTTGCTAGAGAAGTATACTTTGCAATTTTGATGAAATCGGCTACTGGATCTACACTGCATTGTGTGCAAACATTATGACGGAGGTATGTAGTGCTGATTTGATTTATTGGTGTTTAACGGCCTATCAACAGCTAAGGTCATTTAAGGCCGGGCCAACGGGTTTGATTCCGTATATAACCTGCTGCATTGGGGGGAAAATCAAAATGGAACATTTACATCGAAAAAATATATATTCAGCCCTGAAATTATTATTGATTTTGTAATGGGGCATAACAGGATTTAGCTGTCAAGTATCAGAAGGCCAAAATTGTACATGAGGGCCAAACCATGTAAGTCGGCATTCCGGTAAGGATGAAACCCGATCGTTAAGTTACCCTTCGCGTGCACCCGACCAACCACCCACCATATTGTACCTGAACATTTTCTTGTATCCCTCGGTGTTCCACTGCAGTAGCATGCCATTCTGTGTGGCGCTGTAGTGCAGGATACAGAACGAGTGCAGGAAACGATTCTTAGACACGTCCGCATGCTCTATCAGCACCAGGTTGGCCTTCTGCAAGGTCACAGAACAATGGTCAAGGAACAAGGGCCAATGATTTATAGCATGGCCTTTTGTAGGGTCAACGGTTGATGATTTACAACACGATCTTTCAACAAGCACAGAACAAAGAACTAAGGTCAGTGATTTATAGATTTGTAGGGTCAAATGCTGAAGATTTATAACATAATAATAACATAATAATTGAAAAGTCCAGTTCTATAAGGTCAAGAAGGTCAGTGAGTTATAGCATGACCGTATGAACGTTCAAATGTTAAGGAGCAAGAGTCAATGATTTCTAACTTGACCTTTTGCAGGGTCAATTTACAAAGGTCTATGAGCAGGGGTCGATGATTTATAACATCAAAGGTCAATTGCCGATATTTATAAAATGATATTTACAGTCAAGGGACAAAGGTCAAGAAGCAATGGTCAATGATTCAGTTATAGCATGCATGACCTTTTGAAGGGTCAATGGTCAAGGTGCAAGGGTCAACATTTATAACATGAACTTTTGTAGGGGTAAATGATAATGGTCAAACAGCAAGGGTCAGTGATTTATAACATGAATGTTTGTAGGGTCAAATGACAAAGGTCAAGTGAAGCAACAGAATAAGGTTTAAACTTGCCCTTTTGTGGGGTCAATGGATAAAGGTCAATGGCAATGAAAAAAAATTACAATGAATTACAACTATCGATCAAGCACATCATGCATGAGAGGCACCGTCAGGAAAAAGTCTTAAATCATGTGACAAAGAATGGCTGAAAGCTCCCTGCCTCCTTGAAAAAATGTATAATATTTGAGTGAATGGAACCCAATTTAAAACATTTCGAAATTTCAAATAAGGGATATAGAAGCTGTGGAAGAATTGAGAAACTCTGGGAAACTTCATAATCTGCTGGACGGACACACCATACTCTTTATGCCTCCGGCTCAACCGAGACCAGGGTCATAAAAAGTCTGAAATCAGCATGAAAGAGGAAAATTCTCATGCCTTACACACTTACACGTAATGCCTCCGTGTCCTCGCGTTTCCATCGACGCAACCCCGCGATGTTCGACTCGATGCTGCGGCCCGTGCCCTTGACCCAGATATCAATCACGTCTGGCTGCTGAATCTCGTTCTCGTTGACCCGTTTATGCTGCTTGAGGAGAGTGTCCACGTCGGAGCTCATGAGGATCTCGTAGGCATTCGAGTACGCCTCTACTTGGCTTTCTCGCCGCGTCTTAGCATCACCTGCATAAAAGGTACAAGTTTTTGTTTGTTTGTTTATTTATTGGTGTTTAACGGCCTATCAACAGCTAAGGTCATGTAAGACCGGGCCAACAGGTTCGCTCCCGTATTTAACCTGCTCCATTGACGGGAAAATTACAAAATCAGAACGGAATATGTACATCAAAATAAATATATATTCAGCCCTGAAATTAGAATAACCTGACCTGGTGTCAGGTCCATGCCACACCAAAGTCACTTGGCCCCTTCCCCTAAACGTAATGGGATTATGAATAATCGTATTACTCATACAAGAGGTATAACCAAATTAAACCCTCACATACAAGAATGCTAGATGTACCTAAGGGCCAAACCAGGTCTCCAGTCGGGATACCGGTAAGGATGAATCCAGATCGTTAAATTACGCAAATTAAATTATGTTACACTCACCCGAGGCAATAAGGAATTTATCGAGGTGGATTTTACACGAGTTTATTACGATACACTTACCCGAGGCAAAACAGATTTATTGATGCGCATTTCACATGAGTTTGTTTGTTGGGGTTATCAGTAGCTAAGGTCATTTAAGGCCGGGTCAATTGGTTTAGTACTAAATCCCATATAATTACCTGTACAAGAACATATTCAAGTACATATACAAATTGGGGGAAAATCCCAAAATTAGAACTGAATATTTACAATAACAAAACTATATATTCAGCCCTGAAATCAGAATAATCCTGTTCTGATGCCAGGTCCTCGCCACACCAGAATCACTTGGCCCCTCCCAAAAGCAGTAGGATCAGTAATAATCTTACTACTTTTATAATGGGCAAAAACCCAAACCAACTCCCAGGTAACAAAAGAGTCAAAGATAAAAACGTACCTGAGGGCCAAACCAGGCAAATCGTGATTCCTATAAGGAGGAACCCCTACCGTTAATTTACGCCGTCTCGTTCACCCGACCACCACCCACATTTAACCAGTCATGTTACACTTACCAGAGGCAACAAGTATTCTATCGATGTGGATTTCATACCAGAGTTTATCACGTTACACTTACCGCAGGCAATAAGAATTTTATCGAGGTGAATTTCATGCAAGTCTCGGGAGATTTTATCAAGTTATACTTACCCCGAGGCAATAAGGTATTTATTGAGGTGCATTTCACATAAGAGTTTATCACGTTACACTTACCCAAGGCAACAAGCATTTTATAGAAGCAATAAGGATTTTATAGAGATGAATTTCACAAGCCTTGTCGTTACATTTACCTAAGGCAATGAGGATTTTGTTGAGGTGAATTTCGCAAGCCTTGTCGTTACATTTACCTAGGCAATGAGGCAATGAGGATTTTGTTGAGGTGAATTTCACAAAATTGTCATTACACTTACCCGAGGCAATAAGAATTTTATCGAGGTGCATTTCGCACTTGAGTTTGTCGCCGCCGGGCTCCTTTGGGGTGAGGGTGCGGTACACACACATGGGGGTGAGCCCGTACTGCATACACAGGATGTCCATCGGCTGCACCATGTTCTCCTGTATCGTCATCTCGCCAATCGCTTTCTTCAATGCGAGGAACTTCTGCTCCGGAGTGGAGTTCTCGAAACTGGTTTTAACGGTCGTTGGCATATCCTGTAACATATGAGACACGCCTTGTGATTTTGTACCTTCGGACATACCAACATTTTATGCCTACTAGATGCAAGGTGCATGATCACGCGGTTACAACAACAACGTCGCCCACTCCAAAGTAAGTATTATTTGATATTTTTCTTAATATGCAATGGATTTTGATGAAATATGGCGCAGCAAACGCGTCTTCAGGAGCTTCATTTGGTGGTCCAGGGAGTTCGGCACAGACGTATGTCATTTTTGCGAAGATTCTTCGCAAAAACGACAGAAGTTTGGGCAAAAATACAAAGACCACCAAATGCAGCTTAACAAGACGCGTTTGATGCGCCATATTTCATAAAAATCCGTTACTTAATAAGGACAATATAAAATAATACGTACTTTGAATCCGATGGATTCTGGAAGTTTCAGTACTTGTTGTTGTTGTTAGTACCACGTGATCATACACCTTGAGATGGGACCCCCAACTTTAACGGTCATCGGCATCCTAACACCAAAGAATTATTACTTAGAATGTTGAAAAACAAAAATTGTCATACACTGTTGTTTTTTATTTTGTTCATTGGAAACTGGACCGACCATCAAATATTTTCTAAGTCATTTGGCCTTGACCTTGGGCATGAAATCCACATGTGTGGGCAAAGGAATGACAATATGGATGATGATAAAGAATTATATGAAGTTTCAAAGTCTATCTGATTTACGGTTGCAGAGACAAATTCAATAGGTACCCGAAATTTTTTAACACAAATGATGAAATCTTAGGCACGGACAGACAGAAATACGAAAACTCAATTATATACCCCTTGACATACTTCATATGCCGGGGATATAATGATAGTGTACAGAGCTCAAGATAAGGTGCATATTGGCATATATTACACACTTATTTTAGCACTGATTATCAAAAGTACAAAATACTCATACCAATGTGAAAATATGCATTGAATTTTAAATTGTGTAATGAAAATACTGTAATATAGTTGAAATTTACTTAGTTGAGCTGCAAACTGATTGCTTTCTGCAGCTGAAATAAGCAAATTTTTGAATGTGTTTTGTTTATTTTTTTATCATTGGTTCACTATTTAATAAGAAAGAAAATCGATAATACATATGTAAAAGTAAAATATGCATTAAATTTGAAATCTGGGGGTATAATACTATTTAGATACAAAACTTATCTGGAGCTCTGTAGTGTTTTTAACCATAACTCTTGGAAAGGTATCGTTTACCGAACGTAACTCCAGTGTACTTACAAACTTCGGTTTCGGAAGTTCCGGCACGGACACCAACAACTCCTTCGTAGTCAATGTGCGTAACCTCTCCAGTGCCATCCGGTACGTGTCGGTTTTACACGCCTTTTTCACCATCCCCTTGCCGCGACCGATCGTAATCGAGCCGAACCAGAGGCTGCCTTCGTGGTAAATGCGTCCGTTTGGGAACTTCACCTCATCGGTATGGTACACGATGGAGACGGGAGATTTGGACATGTTGCCTGCTTGTGCTAGCACCGCTATCGGGCTGTCCGGGACCACTTTCATATTCTACAAATGGATTTCATTGCAACGTCAGCGGTGGGTTAAAAAGTTAAAGTGATTGGGTTTAACGTCCCAGCAACAGCTAAGGTCATACAGAGACCACAGTTTTAAAGTCTCATCCGACTGACCAGTGAGATGGAAATGCTATGAAAGTATTTTTGATGCCCAAGGCGAGGTTTGAACCCACAACCTTCGGATTGAAAGTTGTGTGTTCTAACACCTAGGCTACAACCCATCACTGTCGGGGGTGGGAACAGTTCCCAGTGCCAAATCCTGAAAAAAAGGCGAAACAAAAATATTTTTGCACCCACAAATGCATATTAGATGGCCGCGGCCCGCATGTCGCACCAGCCGAGACTGTGATAGAATACCGAATAACAAGCGAGCGCGACAAAAACCAGATTGGGTGAAACACTAGCCGTACCTTTATCGTCTCGATGAGCAGATTGATACTCGTCTCGACGTCCTGCAGTAACATTCCCTCCGTGAACTGCAGCGGCTTTTTCTCGTGGACTTTAACTGTGATCATTCCGTCCTCCATACTCTTCAACATTTCCTGCTTATCGCTTTCCTCCTTCATCGTGTTCAGCAGCTCTTGTCTGAGCAAAAATGCATTTGATTTATTATAGGAATGAATGGCCTTTTTGTGGAATTTATCGGGGTATAAACTTGGAAAAGTCGCGGGAATACTGGACGAAGGCATAATTCCAGCATTTGAAATAAATTCATCACGAAAATGTGTTTATTTTCTGTTTTCTTAAGAATTATTTAAACTGCGCCTCACGGTTACGGAAAGTAGTTTGGCGTGGGAGTTTACTGGGATATAAATTTTGGACAGAGGCTTGCTACGAGCCAATCAAATGTTAGGGAATTGTGTAAATGTTTTTGTGCTGGAATTATCAGCCTATCAACAGCTAAAGTCAGCGTACAATGTATTGGCGTATTTTATGCACTGATTATCAAAACGGAGTACAAAATACTCACACCGATGTGAAAATACGCATTGATTTGCAAATCGAGTAGTGAAAGTTGAAATTTACCTAGTTGAGCTGCCCGTTAAATTACCCATTTCATGCTTCCACCCACCAAAGTCAAATGAGTAAACGAGTGTTCATCTGTGTACGCCGGGTGTATAAAACAGGTTTGGAAACTGACACAGGTGGCCGTTTCACTAACCTTGTATGACTAAAATTGACGTTTTCTTGTAAACAATTATTGTATTTACATTAATTGAGCATAGCCTATGCTCAATAAATGTAAATCCATCAATTGAAATTTCCAGACGATCCTAAATTTGCACTTACGAACATTGTAGTCGTACAAAGTTTAGTCAAACGGCTCCCAGATGAACCCACTTGCATGTTACAACAAGGGCAACTAGAGCAAGTGAACAGGGTGGGCTATCAAATGGAAATATGTATGATGATGAAGAAGTATATTAAGTCTCAAGTCAATCTGAGTTGCAGAGATATTGTGCACTTAAAACCTTTTAACGCAAATATTTAAAAAACTGTAACGCCAATTGCAAAGTAATTTGACCTTGGGCATGAAAGTGACATGGGTGGGCTATCAAAAGAAATTATGGATGATGATAAAGAAGTTTTTGAAGTTTCAAGTCAATCTGACTGACGGATGCAGATATTGGGTACCCAAAAACTTTAACGAAACCTTACAGACGGACATCGGCCGTATGGAAATGCAACAAGAATTCCACCATGGAAGTGTGCCGAGGCATTTGACCGTAACATGGATCATGAGCACGAAAAAGGTCAAGGTCATGTTAATGGCAGCAGCAGTGTGTTCCAAATGCTTACAAGTGTCTTAATATTGAAGCAATCCATCATGTATTATTAAAGTTATATTATGATGAAGAAACTTGTACAAACCTTTTGACATAAACAAAATGGCTAATTGTCTCCACGACGGAAAAATCGGCAACTCCTGCTAACAGTCACTTCCAGTCCCCCAATAAAATTAATTTTGAAATTGCCCTAAAAGAAATGCGTAAAATGCACAAATACAGTCTACATTCATTAACTCAAACTCTCTTAAGTCAATGAGGTCGTAACTGCTATGCTTTAGCATAGCAGTTATGACCTTTTGTTACTAGACCATCGAAATGGTGTTAACTCAAATTTTCGTTAATTCTAAAGTATTTTCCTCAGTCCCCTGGACTTTGAGTAAACGAGTGTAGACTGTATGCATGCTATCTGGAGCATTGTTGGGGTGGGGTGGGGGAGGGTGGTGTACATATACACTGACCTAATAGCATCCGCCCCGGGGTCAACAAGATTATAGATCTCCGCGACCGTCTTGGTCAGCATGACGTCCAGAGCCTTTTGGTAAATCTCTCGTTTCAGCTCCTTCTTGTTTGGCCCGATACCCCGCCCCATAAACACACCTTCTAGGCCCATCGAGCCCGTGTACATCGACTTGTTGGCCACTCGGGTCAGCTCCTCGGACTCGTAATCAATCTGTAGCAGATTTCATAAAAATTGCAAAGTATACTTATATAGCAAAGTATACTTTGAGGGAGTAATCATCTATTTTCCCCAAAATGCATTATTTCATAAAGAACTAACCAATGCATATATTTGATGATTAAAAGTATGCAGAATTATTATACAAAATGGGTGTGATAGTGTAATAAATTCAGCATAATAAAAATTAATAAATTTATCCTTAAATTGAACATTTCTCACTCAAAGTATACTTTGCTAGATAAGTATACTTTGCAATGTTGGTGAAATAGGCCACTGGTGTAACACAAACAGGTTGATGTATTGAAGAGCTTTGATAAGTTTTGTGTCTAAAGAATAATGTAGCCCCTAGTTTCAAATTAAATGTGTATTTTATTTTTTACAAAAGGATTATCGACTTTCTTCATTATTAAATAGGGAACAAATGATCAAAACAAATTTAAACATTCACATTCACTAACTTGTGGCCCATTTTAATATTTAACAATAGAGGATCTTACACGAGTGATGATTTACTATAATATTTATTCAACAAGTTTACTGATTTCATAAGAAACGAGGCTGTGCCGAGTTTCTTGTGAAATTAGTCAACAAGTTTAATAAATAACTTACTAAATCATCACAAATGTTAGATTATAATTCCAGCACAAAAGTATTTACACAATTCCCTAACATTTGATTGGCCCATAGCAAGTCTCTGTCCAAAATTTATATCCCAGTAAACTCCCATGCCAAACTACTTTCCGTAACCGTGAGGCGCAGCTTAAGAAAACGGAAAATAAACACATTTTCTTGATGAATTTGTTTCAAATGCTGGAATTATAAGGAATGAATGGCCTTTTTGTTGAATTTATCGGGGATATAAACTTGGAAAAGTTGCGGGAATACTGGACGAGGCCTTCTGGCCTTCGTCCAGTATTCCCGCGACTTTTCCAAGTTTATACCCCGATAAATTCCACAAAAAGGCCATTCATTCCTATAATATTTATTGCACAAGCACATCATCATGCAGTGAAGCTTAACTGGCCACAAAACTGGCTTTCTGTAACAAGCTAATTTGCATATTTATTACACTAGTGTATTATGATTTTTATTACACTGTGTTAATACACTGTGAACTCCCATTTTATGCAATAACGGGTGTTTAAGCTAAACTCAGCCACATGAGAAGTGACACGGGATTTTGTACCTTCAGTAAATACATTTACAAAATTTACAATATTTTTCATGAAGTAAGTCAAAGGTTGACAACATTTTCAGAGTACATGCGGAATATAATTCCGCATGTACTCTGAAAATTTTGTCAACTTTTGACACCATTTACGGAAAATATTTTAAACATATTTAATGAAATTACGCAGATGTCTGAAGGTACAAAATCCCATGGCGCGTCTCACTTTACCTTCAGTCCCATGTGTGTGCCGGTGAGAGCATTCTGAATCTTCATGATGGCGTTGATGGGAACGGAATCGTCACCACTTCTCAGGAACAAACAGAATCGGTGTATCTGTAACAATAGTGCTCCAGATAAGGTGCGTATTGGCGTATTTTACGCACTTATTTTAGCAGAATACGCATTGTTTTTTATCAAAAGTGGGAGTACAAAATACTCACAGCAATGTGAAAATATGCATTGATTTTCAAATTGAGTAGTGAAAATACTGTAATAATAGAACATATGTTTTATGTGCATCAGAGCTCCAGATAAGGTGTGTATTGGCGTATTTTACACACTTATCTTAGCAGAATACGCATTGATTAAGTGGGGGTACAAAATACTCACAGCAATGTGAAAATATGCATCGATTTTCAAATTGAGTAGTGAAAATACTGTAATAAAGTTGAAATTTACTTTTAATAGTTGAGCTGCAAAAAGCAAACACTAAAAAGCAAACATTGTTTTTTGCAGCTAAAATAATAAAACAAATTAAAAAATTCATGTATTTAAGCTGCAAAAAGCAACGTTTATCATTTGTTCCCTATTTAATAAGGAAGAAAATCTATAATACATTTGTAAAAGTACAATACGCATTGAATTTGAAATATGGGGGTATAATACTCTATAGACACAAAACTTATCTGGAGCTCTGTAATAATATGGTTTTATGCGGCATATGGTTTTATGGTTTTATGCGGCATGATGGGCAAACTGCGACGTCAGCCTCGGCAGACTAGGACGAGTGTGTTGTCTTGGCTTTTCTACGTACGGTTAGCAACAATATTTGATTTAATGAAGCATGACGCGTGTTTCATTGATGAAATGGCAAACAGTGCAGATCCTGATCAGACTGCGCGGATGCGCAGGCTGATCTGGATCTACACTGGTTGCATAACCCATAAGCCCAATTTCGCAAGTCACAGTGACATATGACCTTTCTATTAAATGGACATAACACCCCATCAATCAGTTGAGTCAATACATCTACATCAAACCTGTGCTATAGACCACCTCCGAATAGCAATCACCTGGCTGTAAAGGCCACACTTTTGTTGTCCCAATGGCACAATTACTATATAAATGACCATGCGAATAAAGACCACCTGTGAACAAAGGCCAGATTTTTCACTTCCCATGGCTGGCCTTTATTCACAGGTTTGACTGTATTTATATAATGGTGTTTAACGGCCCGACAACAGCTAAGGTCATTTTAGGCAGAGTTAAAGCCTCTATACGGCTCAAGTTGCCGAATTTGGCCTCCTATTGGGTTTTCCCACACATAAATCCAACAGGTTTCTATTTACACACACTTTGAAACTGTTTGCATTCATTTTGGTACAAAAATGAGTTTGTAGTCGATGAAAATATCAATATTTGTTGATAAACAAACAGCAGGCACGTGTTTCAAAGCCCGATCGATTTTCCGATAGACGCTCGGGTCAACTCCTCAACTCCACGATAGCCGGAGTTTATTGTAAAATTGTAATACTGAGCCGTTCAGGGCCTTTAATGGGTTCGAATCCCATATTTCACAGTACCTGTTTGTGATGGGGGTAAATCCCAAAATCAGAACTGAATATTTACATGAAAAATATATACTCGGCCCTGAAATTAGAATAACCTAACCTGGTGCCAGGTCGATACCACACCAGAGTCACTTAGCCCCACTCTCCAAAAGTAGTAGGATTAGTACTAATCTTATTACTTTCACAATGGGTATAACGAAATAGACGAATGAATGTCCTAATATTAAAGCAATCCTTCAAGTATTATTGAAGATATTACATGATGGAGAAGAAAGTGTTACAAAGCTCCAGATAAGCTGCGTATTTGCTTAAATACCCAATTAAAACCAAAAGTAGTGAGTGTCAAAAAGCAATACAAATTTGTAGTACCTTTATCATGCTGCAGAAAACAACTAGAAATGTGGCCTGTCGGCACACGAATGCCCCCGCTGGCAGCCAAAGAAAACGAGGGCGGTAGAGGACCATTGTAGCAATGCGTGTGTGAAATGTGAAGCAGATCCGAGCAAGGAAACACAAATTATAAGCCATTTAACTGAATGTTAAGGTTTCAAACGCACCAAGTCTGTGACCTTGACCCCGTGCTTAGCGAGGGCAGGACGAATGTGGATTTGTCACAGGGCGGTAGAGGACCATTGAAGCAATGCGTGTGCGAAAGTTAGTGTAGGATTGAGAAACGCGCACGTAGATTTGTCCCAAAGTGGCAAGTAAACAATTAAAGTGGAAAAGGTGAAGGTCAAAGGTGAAGGTCGAAGTACTGGGTGGTGGAGTGTGTCGGGCATGTTCATATGTATCATGTGTATACATATTTAAGCAATTGGCAGAAGTATTGAGAAGTTATTGTAGGATTGAGAAACGTGCACGTAGATTTGTCCCAAAGTGCTAAGTAAACATTTAAAGTAGAAAAGGTCAAGGTCAAAGGTCAAGGTCGAAGTACTGGGTGGTGGAGTGTGTAGGGCATGTTCATATATATCATGTGTATAAATATTTAAGCGATTGGCAAAAGTATTGAGAAGTTAGTGTAGGATTGAGAAATGTGCACGTAGATTTGTCCCAAAGTGCCAAGCAAACATTTAACGTGGAAAAGGTCAAGGCCAAAGGTCAAGGTCGAAGTACTGGGGGGTGGAGTGTGTAAGGCATGTTCATATGTATCACGTGTATAAATATTGACATAATATGTGAAGCCATGTAGAAGTTACTAAAGAATATATGGTAATATCGGGAGGTACGGACGGACAGGACGGACAGGACGGACGGTACGCCGGTAACACTATATGCCCCAGTACCTTTCGGTAGCGGGGGCATAATAAACAGACCACAAATATAGCATATTTTTCTTATTTTCCATGAAAACACATCTTGGTATTTCATTAGAATTGTCTCCAAGGAGAAAATTCTAATGAAATGCCAAGACATGTTTTCATTTCGAAGCAAAGTATTCAATAATTGCTGTCTGTTGATGTGTAAACAGTAGTGTGTTTTATTTTACCCAATACAATTTTTGAAATACCCAATTGCTTCAGAAATGATGGAGTGAAAATACTCAATTACTAATTCCTTATCTAGAGCACTGGGACACCTACATTTTCTGCTATCGACATAAATGAAATGAAACAAACATAAACGGACACCCACCTTTTCCGCTGTCGACATGGACATAAGACCAGCGCTGTCCACGACATTGACCTTGGCCTTGCTGTGCACCGGGGGCATAAAGTCACCACCCTTATTCATGCCTCGTCCTCGCCCAAAATTGTTCGGGGGCATGCCTAGATATTTGGGAACAGCGGATATTATATAAGGCAAGCCATGAGATTTTGTACCTAAGAAGATGTGCAATTATTCATGATAAATATTTACAATAACTGTGATACATGTACGTTATGTTAATGACGTCAAAAGTAGACGAAATATTCATAGCAAATGCGGAATTCTATTCCGCATTTGCTCTGAACATTTTGTTAACTTACGACGTAACTTACGGAAAATATCGTAAACATGTTCGGGGGCATGCCTTGAGATATATGGAACAGCGGGCATTATTAGTGGCTGTGACAGGGGAAAATGGGCCTTATTGGATATGTGACAAGAGTACTTTATAATCAAATAGAACACTTATGTAGCCCGATATTGATCTATATAATATTGCTTGATAAGAGCTATGGCGGGCGTTTCATTGATGGAATGGCGAACAGTGCAGATCCTGATCAGACTGCGGATGCACAGGCTAATCTTGATTTCCATCCACTGGTCTGTCGGATGAGACTTTAAACTGTGGTTCCATCTCTATATGGCCGTAGCTGTTGGTGGGACGTTAAACCCATTCACTTTCACTTTTTTATCTACACTGGTCGCAAAACCTATAAGCGCAATTTCTCCAGTCACAGCCACATAAGACAAGCCAAGTCATTTTGTACCTAAGAAGATGCACAATTTTTCTTGAAAAAGTATTTACAGAAACTGCGATATTTTCTGCAAATGACATCGAAAGTTGACAAACCTTTCATAGCCAGGATATATGAAACAGCTGACATTATTAGCGACTCACTGGAGAAATGGGGCTTATGGGACTGTGACCAGTGAATCTCCTGATTAAATACAACACAGCTGTAGCCTGATAACGATCAAACTTGCGTGTTGGAAGCATGACGGGTGTTACATTGATGGAATGGCGGACAGTGCAGATCCTGATCAGACTGTGCGGATGCACAGGCTGATCCGGATCTACACTGGTCGCAAAACCCATACGTCACACCAGTCACAGTCACATACAAGACAAGCAATGTGATTTTGTACCTAAGAAGATGCGCAATTTTTCATGAAACAGTATTTACAGTGATATTTTCTGTAAACGACATAGAAATTTGACAAAATTTTCATGGCAAATGTGGAATTCTATTTTGTGAAAGTCTATTTCTATTTTCGTACATTTTTGCATCTTAAGTGTCACAGAAAGTATGTAGTAACATTTCTAGCCAACTACCCACCTGGTTTTTGTCCACGACCCCTGAAACCTTGACCTCTGCCTCCCCTTTGACCCCAATTATGTCCCGCAGTCTGACCTTGTCCCGGCATTTGACCATCACCTGGTGTTTGACCTTGGCTTTCGCCGGTGGACGCTTGACCTCCGCGGTTTGCTCCACGACCTCTTCCTATAAACAACAGAATGCCCGACATATCAGAGCACATGGTATCAGAGCTCCAGATAAGGTGCGTATTGGCGTATTTTACACACTTATTTTGGCAGAATATGCATTGATTATCAACAGTGGGAGTACAAAATACTCACAGCTCAAAAAAGTGAATGTTTAAATTTTATCATGTTTTCCCTATTTAATAAGTTTGTTTGTTTATTGATGTTTAACGGCCTATCAACAGCTAAGGTCATGTAAAGCCGGGCCAATGGGTTCTATCCCGCATATAACCTGCTGCATTGGGTGGAAAATCCCAAAATCAGAACAAAATATTTACATAGAGAAAAAATATATTCAGCCCTGAAATTAGAATAACCTGACCAGGTCCATACCACACAAAAGTCACTTGTTCCTTCCCCTAAAATAGGATTACGAATAATCGTAATTAGGATTACGAATAATCGTAATACTCACATAAGGCAGGGGTTGAACAAATTCTTGGGCAAGTACAAGTAAAATAAAAAGTACTTGCCCAGGTCAAAAAGTTACTTGCCCATTTTAAAAAAAATAATAAAATGTTGCATCTAATTAAAAAAATAAAGCAAGCTTGTACACATATATGATCATTACCAAAACACATAAGACATATTAACTATTATTGTTATTTATATTTTAATTATTAAATGAACATAAACAAACAAATAAATATTATTTATCGAGAGATAAACTTTGTCGAGTTTGGTTTAGCAGTCAAATTTGCTCAGAGGCTTGCATGCTTCTTATTTTCTATAAGCATTGAGTGACATAGATTTTGTTTTTTTAAGGTGGCTATGTTTGCATGCGCTGAGCGCTGCCTTAATTACTAATTTAAATAGTTTCGGACCCGGCGCCGACCGTCTGAAATGTGCGTTAACCCAACTGTCTACGAGACGATATATGTGGCCGCGTATGATACTAATCTATACTCACACTAGTCTATACTCGCAGTCATATTATTTGTTAGCCTGGCCATGTACAGCCGACAAATAATCCAGAATTTAATTTGCCTGATATGGACCGTGTTCAAAATCACTAGCGATTCTACTCGTAACCGTGTACAGACACTGCTTGAATCTTACTTCTAGCAAACTGACGTAAACAACAAATGGTCCCTTAATTAATACCATTTGTTGGCCGTTATCGATGGAATTTATTTATTTATGGAAGTTCGTGAGAACAAAAATTCCTGACCAAATTTTTCACTCGCCAAACTGGGCGAGTGCCTGTAGAAAGTACTCGACCGCCACAAAAAACACTCGCCATGGCGAGTGAAATTTCAACCCCTGTAAGGGGTATAACCAGATTCAACTGTCACAGCCAAAATGCCAAAGATCTATGTGCCTATTTAAGAAAATCAATAATACATTTGTAAAAGGAAAATATATGCATTGAATTTGAAATATGGGGGCATAATACAAAACTATGAAAGTATTTTTCATGCCTTAGGGTAGGTTTTGAACTCACAACCTTCAGTGTTTTGAAGTCCTATATTCTACTCCTGACCCACAGCATATCTAAAATGAAACGTTATCGAGTGTGTGGGCTTTTATGTCCATTCAAGATCATAATTATACAAACGGCAAACTTGGTCTGTATAGTGGTATTGGCCGTCTCATCTGGATCAGCACTTTTTGCACGTATTTTTCATAATTTTGAGAACAAAAACACCCCATGTGAAAATCATTTGTGATGATTGGATTGGGTTGCAAAATTAACATATCAAAATCCATTCCAGTTACTTAGGGATGAAATGGTTAATCTGCCGAGATCTGTCCGTGGATGTGCAAAAGAAGTGTTTAGCCCTTCACGCCGTCGATAACGCACCCCCCTAAATTAATTTCTGCATACGGGCCTGTTGAGTCTTATCAACAATAAACTGTATCAGGAATACTATACTTATGGTTCAAGTAAAAGTCATTTGTGGCTTATGGGATTTGTGACCAGTGTAGCTCCTGATCAAATAGCTCACTCCTGTAGCCTGGGAGTTACGCTGATCACAAATCATATACGCCAAATGTCTCCAGTCACACAGACACATATGAGACAAGCCATGTGATCTGGTACAAGTTGTGCGACGTTTCACGTGACGTGTACTGCGGCCCCGGAATATGTATGTGTAAATCAGCTGTTTGAATGAAGCAGATTATCAAAATAGCGAAAGTACGTCATAATTATATGCTCAAATAGCATGGTATTTCCGATGGAAATGTAACAATAATGTTCGATTGTGGCTAAACGTTTGCCGTGGCACTTGGGAACTGTTTAAACCCGCGGCCTACGGCCGTGGGGTTCAATGTTTGTTTGTTGTTTGTTTGTTTGTTAGGGTTTAACGGCCTATCAACAGCTAAGGTCATTTAAGGCCGGATCAATGAGTTTAGTACTAAATCCCATATATTACCTGTACAAGTACATGTTCAAGTACATGCACAAATGGGGGGGAAAATCCCAAAATCAGAACTGAATATTTACAATAAAAAATCTATATTTTTAGCATTGAGATCAGAATAATCCTGATCTGATGCCAGGCCACACCAGAATCACTTGGCCCCCTCCCAAAAGCAATAGGATCAGTAATATCTTACCATTTCAATAATGGGCACATGGGTTTTCAAAAAATTGTGCTATTTTTAGATGGCGGTCATCTTGGAGTAAGCGATGATTCTCATTTACCAAATCTGAAAATGCTCCACCCAAGGATTTTAACTTACTATGAAGTTTGGCCAGCATCGGCCATGTGGTTCCTGAGAAAAAGACGTTCAAAATCTTGAATAAATGGACCTTTTGGCGGCCATCATGGATGACATAATCATCCGATTCTGACAAATATTGAACCAGAGCAATCGCCTCATCGATACCTTCAATTTGATATATGACATGAGCATATTCGGTCAAAAATAAAATTTGACCCCGATTTGACCCCACGGGCCACGCCCATTTTTGACACCGGGGTCACCATTTTAACACCTTTGAAAGAGCATTCTACATCGATCATTCCTACCAAGTTTCGTCGAAATCCGGCAGTCGGTTCATGAGAAAAAGATTTTTTAAGAATTTGTGCTATTTTTAGATGGCGACCATCTTGGATTAGCGACGACCTCCGTTTTAACAAATCTGAAAAGGCTTCACCCATGGACCATAATTGTGAAATTTGACCACCATGGGCCAAGCGGTTCGTGTGAATAAGAATTTTTAAATCTCTAATAAAAGAACGACCTTTTGACCTTTCGGCGGCCATCTTAGATTACATGACCATCCAATTTCGACAAGAAATGTACCAGGGCGATCGCCTCTTTGATACCTTCGATTTGATATAGACATGACCATATTCGGTCAAAAATAAAATTTGACCTCACAGGCCACGCCCATTTTTGACCCCGAGGTCACCATTTTAACACCTTTGAAAGAGCATTGTACATCGATCATTCTTACCAAGTTTCGTTGAAATCCGGCTAGCGGATCATGAGAAGAAGATTTTTGAAGAATTTATGCTATTTTTAGACGGCGGCTATCTTGGATTAGCGATGACCTCCATTTTAACAAACCTGAAAAGGCTTCACTCATGGACCATAACTTTTAAGTTTGGCTACCATGGGCCAAGCGGTTCATGTGAAGAATTTTGAAATCTCTAATAAAAGAACGACCTTTTGACCTTTTGGCGGCCATCTTGGATAACATAAAGACATGACCATATTCGGTCAAATTTGACCCCACTTTGACCCCACGGGTCACCATTTTAACAACTTTGAAAGAGCATTGTACATCGATCATTCCTACCAAGTTTTGTCGAAATCCAGTCGGCGGTTCTTAAAAAGAAGATTTTTGAAGAATTTGTGCTATTTTTAGACGGTGGCCATCTTGGATTATGTAATGACGTCATTTTAACAATTTTGTAATCCCCCTACCTAAGGACCATGACCATGAAGTTTGGTGACTATAGGCCCAATGGTTACCGAGAAGAAGACGTTTGAAAATGTTCTCGGACGGACGACGGACACATTGCGGTAACAATAGCTCACATGAGCTTCGCTCAGGTGAGCTAAAAAGTACCTGAGGGCCAAACCAGGCAAATCGTGATTCTTATAAGGAGGAACCCCATGGGGTTCAAACAGATCCCTCGTGTCACATATAATTATGCAGTACTTTACGGCCTTGGTATTCAAACAGTTTACCCATGGCTGGACATGATCAAACTTTATATTTGCGTGTCAAATGGATGTACATGTATTCACTGTTTCACCACTTTTGTTTACTCACCTCCTCGCGAAACTTGCCCATAAATGGCGAACGAATCGTCAGAAAAATCCTCATTTGGGGGTGGACCGCCCCAGCCCATGGGTGGGGGAGGGCCAAACATCTGTGGACCGCCGCCCCACGGTCCCCCACCGAATGGCCCACCCCATGGGCCCATGCCTGGGCGGCCTCGCTTGGCGAACCCGGACCAATCGGGCGGCCCGCCCCGACGCTTCATGCCTTGCCCACGCATCGCCATCGCTACTGTGGTCGTTGAAAAACGGGAATGTTTTCTCTACTTGTGACACCCGCGTCCCTGAATACGTCACGCGACTGAAAAACAATCTACGCTAGCCGCAAATGTGTCAAGAAAAGTTAAAGTGAATGTGCTTAATATCCCAGCAACAGCCAAGGAACGGGAGCCTGGTGTAAAGTCCCATCCAGTGGGGTGGAAATACTATGAACGTATTTTTGATGTCACAGTGCTAACCCCATCACAAAATGTCCTAAGAATGCCAGCGGAAATAGTTGGAAACTGTATTGGCAATCCTATGTGGCATCCATATTGAAACCGTGAACCAGATCTTTTGAGCTGGCTGTCCGGCTCACATCAGGTTAATGTTTAAGCTCTATTCATGGCCACACATGATTTTGCCGTTGAATAAGTGGACATAAAACCCCAATGCAATGGGATCAGTACAAATTGATTGCAGCGCTCCAGATAAGTTTTGTGTCTAAAGATTATTATAGCCCCAGATTTCAAATTCAATGCGTATTTTACATTTGCTTTTTGCATTACTAAGTAAATTTCAACTTTATTACGTATTTTCACTACTCAATTTGAAAATCAATGCATATTTTCACATTGCTGTGAGTATTTTGTACTCCCACTTTTGATAATCAACGCGTATTCTGCTAACATAAGTGCGTAAAATACGTCAATACGCACCTTATCTGGAGCTCTGCATTGGGGTTTTATGTCCACTTATTCAACGGCAAAATCACGTGTGGCCATGAATAGAGCTTAAACATTAACCTGATGTGAGCCGGACAGCCGGCTCAAAAGATCAGTAGCCTATTTCATCAACATTGCAAAGTATACTTTAGTAGCAAAGTATACTTTGAGGGAGAAATTTTCAATTTTAGGATAAATGTATTAATTTTTATTATACTGAATTTATTACATTATCACAGCTATTATGGCTGTGATAATGTAATAATTTCAGTATAATAATTCTGCATACTTTTAATCATGAAATACATGCATTTGTTAGTTTTATTTGAAATAATGCATTTCAGGAAAAATAAATGATTACTCCCTCAAAGTATCCTTTGCTAGAAAAGTATACTTTGCAATTTTGATGAAATCGGCTACTGGTTCACGGTTTCAATATGGATGCCGCCACATAGGATTGCCAATACAGTTTCCAACTATTTTGATAAAGACCATGTGGTCAAAAACTTAATAAAAGAGGTGACTATTAAAATAATATGTATCCTACAACCACAGGTTGAAGTAACAGACCGAGGCCTATAAATACATTAAATATGCCTAAAAGCATCAACAAATGAAAAAAAATAAGCTAAATATTTTGTTTACCCCCTTCATACACAGGTTGAACTAACGGACCGTGCTCTATAAATACATTAAATATGACTGAAAGCATCAATAAACTAGGTTTGTTTTTCAGACAAAAACATATGTCTCCCCCAATACCACCACTGCATGTTATCAGGAATAGAAGTAGAATTTAAGGCAGCAACAGCATATATGTAGCTACACTGTACCTTGTATTTTCTGCATACTTTTGAAGATACGCACGACACAAGTTGAATATCCCCACTTTTCACTAAGTCAAGGGCCATAACTCCATGAATACTGGATGAATCCGCATGTAAAACACCAGGTGCGCAACTTCACACGATGACCAGTATTCTTGTAAAGTTTCGCGACTCTTAACTGAAATACTTTTGGAGATACGCGAGACACAAGTTGAAAATTCCCACTTTTCACTAAGTCAAGGGCCATAACTCTGTGAATACTGGATGAATCCGCATCTAAAATTCCAGGTGCGCAACTTCACACGATGATCAGTATTCCCGTAAAGTTTCACGACTGTAACTGAAATATTTCTGGAGATACGCGAGACACAAGTTTAAAATCCCCAATTTTCGCTAAGTCAAGGGCCATAACTCCGTAAATACAGGATGAATCCGCATCTAAAACCCCAGATGCGCAACTTCACACGATGACCAGTATTCCTGTAAAGTTTCACGACTGTAACTCAAAAACTTTTGGAGATATGCACGACACAATTTTGTGATGGACAGACGGACGGACAACCAAGCCAAAACCAATATGTCTCCCCATTCATATATGGAGTATATGGAGGGGGTAAAAAAAATGTTTAGCTTATTTTTTTTCTTCATTTATTGATGCTTTTAGGCATATTTAATGTATTTATAGACCTCGGTCCGTTACTTCAACCTGTGCCTACAACAACCGTTAAATATCAGACAAATCATCAAATACCAGACAATAATCGCAAATTATCCGATAATCTGAGAGAATAATATTACAATACATGTATGTGTGAATAGCAAGCAAGATGGCTGTGAATAAGCCATTCTATATGCATAACCTCTTAACAATACCACACCCATGGTTCAAGCTAATCCTTCAAAATAGAGAAGTTTTCACTATCTTTTTTAGAAAATATACAGTGGAACCCCTCTAAACCGAACACCCTGGAGACAGACTGAAAAGTTCGGTTTATAGGGGTTTTCGGTTTAGAGGGGTTTTCTGTTTCCAGTTAATGAAATGTATGTTTTCCATCATTAACTCTTGGATTTGTATAGTATATAACCATTATTACCATATTGAAAGCATATGTACACATTTTTTCAATAAATATGTCAAGTTTCTTTTTATTCTGAGAATTGATATGATGACTTTTTCATCGGATGACATAAAAAGGTTAAGTCCCAATGAGATGATTCTAAAGCACTCCCAACTTGCCATTTGTATGGAGAAATAAGAAATGTACCCCCAAATTACGCACCTTAACAGGGGCTCGGCTACCCAGTTGTGTTTTATCATGTCGACATGTGTAATTCCCAATAAACATTCCCAATAAACAGAGTGCAGATGACATGGGATAAAGGCCCCTAAGTATTTTGTGCCACTGTGGAACTTTCTCGATCAGCTGGAGCGCTCTTTTAAGACCAGAATGTGTTTTTTTTATTGACATTGCAAATAGTGCAGATTCGCAAGGGGTATAGTAAATAGTGCAGATTCGCAATGTAATCTGAGTCTACGGTCTACACTGGTCGCAAAGAGCATATGACACATTTCGCGTGTGCTGTGTAGTTACCAGGAGCTGCTACAATAGCCCACAGGCTACAGTCACGAGTTTACAGCCTCGTTAAGTAATTATCAGATTATCTCAATTAATCGGTCGGTGGATTCACAAATAATGTGCCGATTATTTTATTTCTGTAATTGTTACGTACGTGTATAATTAAATTGTGAACCATGCTATTGTAATGAGCTTGTAAAACAGCAAACATGTCTCGTAATTAGGTCGCATGTATTGAATAGATTCTTAACTTTGTAATGCCGCTTATGATGTTCAAAAAACACGCCGCTTAGCGCATTACACGCATGGATAGCGCTTGTACAGAGCTCAAGTTAATGTGCGTAATTTGATCAATTTTATTATTTCTTCCACACAAATGTCAAGTTGGGAGTCCGTTTGAATCGTGTTATTCTCGTGGCTCCGCATTTTGGGAACCAGAGCTGAACAATACTACCGGGAACCAGTCTATTGTAAACACGGTGTGATTTTGACACCCGCTTGAAACAACATTGAAATTGGGCACGGTGTATTTCTTGGATGACATCCTGACAGGTGACAGTGTTTCCGGGGTTATTTTAACGCTGAAATATGGTTTTGGGACTTGAAATGGCGTCCGGATTACGGAGTAGAGGGGTTCTGGAATAGAGGGGTAGGAACTAATGTGTTTATATAGCAGAATATTCGGGACTTGGTCGTAAGTTCGGTATAGCGCGAATTCCGGTATAGAGGGGGTCCGGTTTGGAGGGGTTCCACTGTACCATTTTTAACTCAAAATATGGAGAAGTGAGACAATTTAGGGAGAGACTTTCGCCCACTCTGCCCTGTAAAATGATCCCTGCACAGTGCACACCAATAATAGAAAGAATATTCCTTCAGAGCTCCAGATAAGCTTTGTGTCTAAAGCGTACTATACTCCCTGATTTCAAAATCATTGCGTATTTTACTTTTACAAATGGATTATTGATTTTTTTCCATTACTAAATAGGGAACAAATGATAAAAAAAATAACAAATTTAAACATTCACCTTAATTGAGCTGCAAAAAGCAAACACTGTTTTTTGCAGCTCAATTAAATGAATTTTCAACTTTATGACAGTATTTTCACTTAGTACTCAATTGGAAAATCAATGCATATTTTCACCATTGCTGTACGTATTTTGTACTCTCACTTTTGATAATCAATACGTATTTAGCTAAAATAATTGCGTAAACTACACCAATACACACCTTATCTGGAGCTCTGTTCGAGGTTATTGCTATGCTTTATACATATACCTGAATCAGGGATTCCGCTGGGGAAAAAAAAAAAAATCGCCACTTCAAAAAAAAAGAAATAAAAAAAAAGGAATAACCAATAGGATAAAAATAAATAATTGGCGATAAAAAATTAGGATTTTTCTTTCCAAAATTGTAATTTTTTATCGCCAATTGTTTATTTTTATCGCCAATTGCGAAAGTGGCGATCGACAGCGGAATCCCTGCTGAATATGTAACAAGGCCAAAGTAACAATTTTGACTATCCCTCGATTCAGAAAATTTCTTGTCAGAATATAAAAACAAACAAACCGTATCCGATGCCTGTACACACACATACACAGGTTCTGATTGGATTAATTGGTGTTTAACGACCTATCGACATATAAGGTCATTTAACCCTTACACCGCTATCTTAATTTTTTGTTGTCTGCTGTTTATTTTCTATTTTCTATTTTTATCATCAAAAACATGCTTTGACAGCAACTTAGAATAATTTACAACATGCTTTGACAGCACGTTAGAATAATTTACATTGAAAATGATTCTGAAGTGCTGTCAAACCATGTTTTTATTGAGAAATAAGGCAAGATATAAAAGCAACAGCAGACGACAATTGTTGTGTGTATTGGTCTAAGGGTTAAGGCGTGGGCACACAAGTTATGAAACTGAGTAAATCGTCTAATCATATATAGGGTCAAATCTCAGGAAATGTGTTGTTGTTTACAAGGTGAGAACTGTAAAATGTTGTCTACTCTGTCTTTTTCTCTCCACATTTTCCTTCTTTCTTAACAAACAAATGCCCCCCCACCCCATGGTATACTGGAGTATTTATTTATTTCTGTAATGGTGTTTAACGGCCTGTCAACAGCTAAGGTAATTTACCGTAAGCCGGGTTAACAGGGTCAAATCAGATTAATCCCATTTTTAACCTGCTGTGATGGGCCCATATAGGAAAGGGGGGGGGGGTATTCACCACACCAGAGTTACTTAGCACAGAGTCGTTTAGACCCACTTCATAAAAGAAATATGATTAGTACTAATCTTACTACTTTTATAATGGGTGTAACCGGGTAGATAGGAATAACGCGATCACATTTCTAAACAGGACCCACACACATGGACACACAGTCCAAACACTATTATGCCTCCTGGCTCTATCGAGACCGTAGGGCATAAAAACATATTTTGACAGTACCATATAACCCTAAATATTCAGATACAATTTGCTTTGGGAAACCTCTATTAAATAAGGGTTTCCCAAAATAAACTAGAACAAGAGTGCCGCAAGTCACAAAATACGCCCGTCGAATATGGGCTAGACAGAGAAGATGCAGAAATGTGAAGCTGTCACCAAGGCAAGAAACATTAATGAGAATTTGAAAGTCTATAGCATTATTTCTTCATCTCGTTGTGCTAAACATGTATACTAATTTAGGCAGAGATAGTAGAGTGTAAAGTAGAAATGATAGGGAATTGGATACAATAATGTAGAAAAAATGGCTAAGTTAAAAAGGTGATATTTTTGTTAAAACATATTTGTTCGGCATAAAAACACCAAGGTGCACATCTTCAATATGTGTAGAAGACGTGTGTATAGTTTCAGAACGATCGACTGAACGGTTTCGGAGGAGTTGTGTACACAAACTCTGTACCGTATATAGAATTGTATAGAAAAATGTAGAAAAAATGGCTAAGTTAAAAAGGCGATATTTTTGTTAACAAATATTTTTTCAGCATAAAAACACCAAGGTGCACATATACGTGTGTATAGTTTCAAATCGATCGACTGAACGGTTTCGGAGGAGTTGTGTACACGAACTATGCACTTTTTCTGCCCAGCGGTAAAACATAATACGTACCGTTTTTTAAAAACGGTCGTATAGAAAGTGGTTAGTCGACGCACTTAGGGCCCCTGTAGGTGATTTGAGAAACTTTTACAAAAACATCCAAAAGATAAACGGACAGACAGGGCGAAACCTATAGGGCATCGCCGAATCTCGGCGGGGCCCTAGTTATATCCAAATACATTGTTATTGTGATTAGACCACTACTGCCATACCACCCCTAAAAATTGGCACGCTCACTGTTGGGGATGAACCATATATTTTTATATGTTTCCCCAAATAAATGGTGTCCGAATATTTAGGGTTATCTGAATGTTACCAAATCTGATGTGGTGGCATTCACAAAGACAATGGATGAACTTCATGTTTTACTTAAGGAATAAAACAATGGGCTGTTGCGTTTACTGTATTAAGAAAAACACTTGGTCTGTTTAAAGTGTGTAGAGTCCAAAGGACTGCACGCAAACTTTAAACAAATCACATGCTTTTCCAACCGCAGTAAACGCAATTACACATGGTTTTATGACTTATATATTTACATTGCATTTTCGGATAGTTTCAAAAATGTAAATAACCAAATACGGCGTTAAAATTAGGAATCACATTGTTTTACGTCAATTTATCGCAATTCATAGAACAGCAACGTTGTATATCAATAGCATAATGTTATTGACAACGTCATCAATAATGTCGCTCGACGTCACTGTCGTCACATGAAGCTAGTGTAATGTACTGGAATATAAACGCAATTGATGGACTAAATATAACTACATACATGCAGATGGCAAAAATCTGGACAGAGGACGCATATTCCCCAGTGATGTCATAGGTCACGGAATGTCATCCCACACCAGCTAAGCCGAGTGGTTATGTAACATTTCCATATGGCATATGACGCGTACTGAATAGCTGACAGCACTTCACTGAAGAACATTTATACACCGTCTAGAAACAACACAAATTGGAACATCCGGACTGAAATTATAAAACTTTCTGAGAATGCTCTCGAAATTTGAGCTAGAAATCAAGCGTAGCTCGAACTGAACCAAGCTTCTTGATATCAAGCATGATACTGGAGAACATGCTCAGAACGTTTAATAATTACAGGGCCGGATCTGAAAAACATTCACCTTCCTCCATATAGTAATCAATGTTACTGATATTACAAAATTTGCGTGTTCAGTTATACATGATCACAATAGCAGAGTGGAGTGAACATTTTCTCAGATCTGTTCCTATACCTTGTTTGATCTATTTGATCCTTTGGCCACCACTAGAGAGTACTTTCAAAGACTTGGAAGTTGTCTATTCGCACCTGAATAAGAGAATAAATATTACATAGGACTAAACGTCATTTCTTGAGAATCTATTTGGGTATAAACTTTTAACAGTACAAACACTGAATCAAGTCGGGAAGACCTTCAACAAGCATTGTTGGACTTTTGAAAGAGTATATCCCCAATAAATGTTAAAGACATGTTGTTTATTCCTTATAATTGCACCATGATTCTACTTCATAGTGATCAACATTATTAAATAAAACAAGCGGGCGAAAAATTGTGTAATAGCATTTACATTTCGCGCACTAAACTATAGAATGAACCTGCAGGGCGTTGACGTTCATACTTCGCTATATTGTTACTGAAAGACAATTACACAAAGATACATGTACAGTGTATTACCATAAACTTATCTAATAAAGTGTGTATTAGAAAAATTCTGAGGTCACTCTCCACAAAGTAGAAAGTGAACAAAGAACGTTCAAACGCACATTTAGAAATACTACTCCATCATAACGCTTATGTAATGCAGTGTAATGAAATGTAATTAGAGTTATGTAGTCAGAACTAGGTAGATAGTCGTTAAAGGGAGAAGCGATTGATTAAGTTTGGTAGTTATGTGATGAACGGATCAGGAGATATTCAACAATAAAGATTGCATAGAAATTTACCATACGTTTTGTTACAATACGAGCTTTGACCGACTAAAAGCTACATTACTTACTATAAAGAACAAAGCAAATGGCGTTATGTTAATCTAAAGAGCAGTATTAATTGTAATTTAGACAGTATTGTTACATGGTTTCTGTTGTTTGCACATATGTGCAAACAAATAGCGCGTGCTGTTTGCACATGGCTTTAGGCAATGCTCATTCCGGGGCCGCGCGTAATGGAAGTGCCTTCATGACGTCACAACGCGGAAGTGCCTTCATGACGTCACGACGTTCATGACGCGGCCCCGGAATATGCATACCGAAAATTATCTATGTGAATGGGACGATTTATAAAAGTACTGAAAATACTGAATATAATGCTCAAATTACATCAGTTTTGTGTTGGAAATGTAACAATAACGTTTGATCATGTCCAGCCGTGTGCAAACGTTTGCTGTGGCCCTCGTTATGTTACATGCCACAGCAAACGTTTGCACACGGATGGACATGATCAAAACTTATATTACCACGCCGTTCATATATAACAGTACCGACAAAATCCGTAACTCACAGAAAAGAAAAATATAAATATGCCTGTGGACTACGCTGGAACTGTGACCACTGTCTCACTTTCCACTAACATTACATGGGTGTGACATTGACTTTAAATACGTTTTTTTTTCATACACAAATGCTCATATGTATTCTTTTTCTGACATTTCACATCAAAATCAGTGGCATAGCGTTAAAGTACGAAGATCAAAATGGAGTACGAAATGGTACAGGGGCGAAATTTTGTGTGCTTTTTTTGCCTTTTGCTTTTGCCGGTATACTGGGTATACCCTCACACATGAGTGTTATCACCAGTTGAGTGCTAGGGGAAAATCAGAGGAAAAACGAAAAAGACTAGATAGAGCAGTAGGCCAAGGAACGGTAGAAGGAAGCATAGAGAGAGAAAGAAAAAGAGAAAGAAGAAGGTTTAGAATTAAATGAGTCTGGAGTGCTGAACCTTCAAGACCTGAGCCTTAAAGGAATCCAGCGACTCTGCCAGGCAGGTGTCAGTGGGCAGTTGGTTCCACTGTACAACGGTTCTGGGAAAGAAGGAGAAACGAGTGTAGTCTTTGTCGGCACGCAACTGGCGGTATTGGTGTTGGCGTCTACCAGTGCCTCGTGTTAAGTAGTTATCCTCATTTATGGCTACAAGATTGTTCCTAATTTTGTACAGCATACTCAGTCTGGCATCGACTCTCCTCTGTTCAAGTGATCTCCACTCCAGACTGTGCAGCATATCGGTTACACTAGATGTGTTGTGATAACGGTTAGAAACCCATCTTGCAGCCCTCCTCTGGACCATCTCGAGTTGGTGTACAAGCCTATGCAGAGTTAAGTCACCCTCATTGTCTTTGCTAATACTCTTGGGGTCCCAGACTGTGGAACAGTATTCTAGTTTAGGACGAACAAGGGATTTATAAGCTCGTTCTTTGACAATCTTCGAGTTATCCTGAGGTTACGTTTCAGAAAACCTAGAGTCTGATTGGCCTTAGATGAGACGGAGTTTATGTGTTTATTCCACTTCAGATCGTGGCTGATGTTAACCCCGAGGTACTTAATACAAGGAACTGAAGAAAGAATTTGGCCGTGGAGAGAGTAGTTATGCATAACAGGAGCCTTCCTGGTGGTAATGTGAATAACCTCGCATTTGTCAGGATGAAAAGACATTTGCCAGTCGGATTCCCATCTCTCGAGATTATGAAGGTCCTCTTGAAGTTTGTTGCAGTCAGATGGGCTATGTAAAGCTAAGTACAACAATGTGTCATCTGCAAAGAGCCGGACAGTACTATGGGTTGTGTACTCCGGGAGGTCATTAATATAAACAAGAAATAACGCAGGACCAAGCACAGAGCCTTGTGGAACACCAGATAGTACTGGAACGGACGTAGAAGCTTTCCCTTCAAGGACGACACGCTGAGACCTACCACTAAGAAAGGATCCTATCCAACCGAGTGCTAATCCCTTCACGCCATAGGATGAGAGTTTGTAGAGGAGCCTATTGTGTGCTACCTTATCAAAGGCCTTAGCGAAATCCATGACTACAACATCATTCTGTCTACCACTCTGCATGTTGAGGGCTATGTCGTGAACAAATTCAATAAGTTGACTTTCACAGCTACGCTTCTCCCGAAAGCCATGCTGGAGGGGATAAAGAATATTGTTCCTATTGAGATGCTGCATCATATTACTGCAAACAATGTGCTCCAAGAGCTTACAGCAGATACAAGTTAGAGAGACAGGGCGATAGTTCGAAGGTGTCGTTTTGTCACCTTTATTGTATATTGGTGTTACATTGGCTTGTTTCCAAATGTCTGGTAGGGACTGTTGCTGAATTGAGGTATTGAAAAGTAGAGTAAGAATTGGCGCAAGTTCAGCCGAGAGGCGCTTCAGAATAGTAGGAGTAATATGTGCAAGATAATAGCCAACTGAAATACAGTCTGAAACGTCAGTAATCCATTTCTATATCTGTAATTGTGATAACGGAGACTAGCGTATGATATTCAAAGTTTACATATCTCAGAAAATATCATAAAATACTGTAAATATTGATTTTTATTCACACCTCATTTTGCTATAAAGCCGGAAGTCGAATTGGCATTCACAAAGGAGTGGACAGCGTCATTCACCACACCGCATTACAACGGCCATGTATATACAGCGGGGCAACAGGCGGTTGGGGCGGTGCCAGTTCGGCAACAACAACATTTGATCTAAATAAAAACCTGCAGCATAATGTAAGCATGGCCGCATTAGGACACATATCTGACCACTGAACTATGTAAATATTTATTCACAAAACCGCAACCTGTAATGATTGTTTGACTGAATGGCTAACAGTGAATACACTGATCAGACGACATTGATGCAGGTCAGAATACAGTAGCTACAATAATTCACCTCCGCTATGTTATCTACGGCTACAATTTGACACATTCGAAAAAATGTGAGCAACCGAAGAGCATACCCAAACCTGTTGCATATAGGTAAAATGTTAGTAAGCTGTATATTTTATACATTTAAACAAATAATCTTTGATGTCGAACTAGTAAATTGCCAAAAATAATAGAACATGGAATTTGTTTGTTTGTTTATTAGTGTTTAACGGCCTATATCAACAGCTAAGGCCGGGCAAACGGGTTCGATATAGAATAATAATTCTAATTAAATTTGGCAACAACCCAATTAAAATCAGGAAGTAGCGAGTATCAAATAGCAATACAAACAATTATGATACCTTTATCATGCTGCAGAACAAAATAAACAGACCACAAATATAGCATATTTTTCTTATTTCAATGAAAACACATCTTGGTATTCATTATATTTAATGAAATGCCAAGACATGTTTTCATTTCGAAGCAAACTATTCAATAATTGCTGTCTGTTGATGTGTAAACAGTAATGTGATTTCAGTTTACCCAAAATTTTGAAATACCCAACTGCTTCAGAAATTATGAAGTGACTCTACTCAATTACTAACTCCTTATCTGGAGCCCTGATGATGACAACAATGTGGAGCATTCCAAATAAAAAAGGCAGGTGAATGATTCCTTGTTAATGAAGTTTTAAAAAGAACATCTAGTTGGACCTGAAAATGCGTAAATTATCGCAGTTGGTGTGCCATACAAGTATGTGATCAAAATCCGTCTATTAGGAAAAATATATTGATTTATTTGGGGAAATTTCATCAAATAAAATGGTGTCATTGATTGAAAGCATTATGTCATTTAATGAAGGTGCATGATCACGTGGTTACAACAACAACAGCAATGTGTTAAAGTGTTGAAAGCGTGCCCACTCCAAAGTAAGTATTATTTGATATTTTCATTAATATGCAACGGATTTTGATGAAATATGGAGCAGCAAACGCGTCTTCATGACCTGCATTTGGTGGTCCCGGCAGTTCGCACATACTTATGTCGTTTTTGCGAAGAATCGATTTCCGTATCAGTAGATACGGAAATAGGTTATTCGCAAAAACGATAGATGTTTGGGCAAAGTACAGAGACGATCAAATGCAACTTAACAAGACGCGTTAGATGCGCGTTAGATGCGCCATATTTCATAAAAATCCGTTACATAATAAGGACAAAATAAAAGAATATGTACTTTGAATCGGAGGGCTTCTGGAAGTAGTACTTGTTGTTGTTGTTGTTGTTGTTGTAACCACGTGATCATACACCTTGTTACTGTGCATAAAGATAAAAACATATATCTGAGACACAGTCCCTTTAAAGACACATGACTTTTATTTGATGGCGGTCTATCCTATGATTCGTGCACTTTGTGCTATTCAGGGGCGATAATACGTTATATTGCTGGGTTAAACAGGAGCATCAGTTCCCTCCCTTGATTTGTCGGTAACAGGCTGACCCGGACCTTGGCTGATTCGGAACTGGCTGATTCGGACCTTATTTCTGGCTGATTCGGACATCGGTGTTGGCTGATTCGCACCGTTTTCTATTTTTATGATTTGGCTGATTCGGACCTCACGGTTGGCTGATTCGGACCCTATGTTTGACCTTTACGTATATTTTATTCTGATTTACTGTAAAGTCAACGTTGACTTAAATTAGATATAACTTTCACTCTTCTCCATCATTGTATGTACGAGTAAATGAAATACTTCACAGAATAAATACGCATTTACTTAATATTTAATTATAAGTAACATATATGATTCTAGCTATCAGGTAAAATAGTATTACGACGAATTTGACCTTTACGTAGATTTAATCTGATTTACTTTAAAGTCAACGTTGACTTACATTAGATATAATTGTCACTCTTCTCCATCATTGTATGTACGAGTAAATGCAATACTTCACAGAATAAATACGCATTTACTTAATAGTTAATTATAAGTAACATCCAGCTGTCAGGTAAAATAGTATTACGACGAATTTGACCTTTACGTTGATTTAATTCTGATTTATTTTAAAGTCAACGTTGACTTAATTCAGATATAATTGTCACTCTTCTCCATCATTGTATGTACGAGTAAATGCAATTCTTCACAGAATAAATACGCATTTACTTAATAGTTAATTATAAGTAACATCCAGCTGTCAGGTAAAATAGTATTACGACGAATTTGACCTTTACGTTGATTTAATTCTGATTTATTTTAAAGTCAACGTTGACTTAATTCAGATATAATTGTCACTCTTCTCCATCATTGTATGTACTATTGCTAAATGCAACGATGCTACAGTAAGAAAACACCACCTGTTTCCCCTATTTGAAAACATGACCAATCTTTGTCAGCGGCATATATATTATCATCTGCCTACATGCTACAGAGACACACTTGTGTTACCATTAAGTGTTATGTAAACAATGTTGAAAATTCAATGGTTTTACGTTATGATGGGGGTGGGGGTGGGGTGGTGGTGGTGGTGGGGGTGGAGGGTTTGTTTTAATGAAAAACTTGCTCCTTATAACGAGAACTGTAGTCGTGTAACGAGATATTTAATTCATTTAACGAAACACTTATTCGTTTCAATAAGACTTCGTTGTTCTTTGTAACAAAATTTTTGATTTCCGTCTTACCAATACTGTAAAATACGTGTAATACGTGTAATACGTGTAATGTGTGTATCATACAAACCAAATGATGTTTGTTAATATTAATGCCATATCTAAAGGTTGAAACAATACAATATAACCCCCACAATACATCCTGATGTGCGTGCCCCCATCTTTAATGAATCAACCGTTTACATTGTGATACAAGCACACAGCCTGGCATGTCTGTCTTTTTCTTTTTACTAGGTATTCGAAGTGAAACGTTAGCCAACGACACATTAAATATGTGTGGCATGAAATATTACATACACCATAAAAGATGACTATGATCATGATGATTTGTAATTCAACCCTATGTCGTGGATTATATCCTCCTTTCGTTGTTTCCTTGAATGCTTCACGGAAATATCTAGTTATTGTCACTATTACTAGTAAGTGTTAATATGCAATGATTAATTTATTCTGCACAATATATCGATACAATATGTATCCAGGTTATTAAATGGTTAGACATGTATCCGCATATCCGGCTGTCATTCTTTTTAAAAGAGGTAAAATAGTTACACACGTATACAAATAGTTAATTCCAAGAACATGTTATGCCCAAATTTCGCCCGCCCCCCCCCCCAATTTTATTTACCAGTACAGTAGCCTTACTATCCGCATTTTTCACTTGCATCCTCCTGTACGATGGATGTAAACTAGAGAGGTATAAACCTAGTGGGACTAATGAGCAAGGACACTCAACATAGTAACAATACAAGCATAGATAAATATGGTATACGTACAACATGTACAAATTAATGTGGTTCCTGTGTTTTCAACGTGGCAAATAATGCACTCCACAACCAGTAGTATACTGTCCCCAACAAAAATAAGAACTACGGGATAAATGGGAAAATAACATTAACTACAACAAAAGCTCCTGCCCCACAAAACAGCTCCCCCCCCCACAAATAATAAAAACATGATACTTTATTATTGTCAAAATAAAGTTTCATTCGTAACATTCGTTTGTGACTGAATATTATATTTTACGTTTTTCTCGTCATGTGCCATCAATAAAATGAAAAGACGCTTTTTTGGTCAATGCAAATTCTGATCAATTGAAAATGATCGTCATCAGACATTCGCGATGATGCATATCCTATAGCCATGAATGTCGAAGACAGCGATGACAATCATCCTTGCTTTTATACCTGTTAACGATAATTGTTAAATTACAATAATGTAGTCATGGTAATCTTATGCATGTAATATTTTTATTTCAGAAATTAACTAACCGGATACTAGCGGCTAGGAAAAAGTCCTCATGGGATGAGGAGAAACGAACTAAAGTGCTAAGTGCTCTAAATATCGACTATATGTCTTCGGAGACGGAGATTGACTCTGACCCGGAATCACTCCATTATGTAGTTAGACGACTGCCGTGGCGGTCAACTACTTATAACAACACGATCAAAGAACTGGACGTCAAGTATACAAGCCTGCAAAGTCGAAAATCCCGTATGCAGACCTGCAAACGGACAGTCGGTGCGGCGGACTCCAGCAGGAATATGCCCGAGGATCCGCCCGCCGAAGATGGCTAGGTGTTTGTGAAATAGTTACATCATTGCCAAATCTACATAAACTCAAATATATATTGCTAGCTCTAGATACTTAAAGATAGCAATATATATATAGAGCCAGCAATACATATTTGAGTTTATGTAGATTTGGCGTTCCATAGGTTTCTATTCATGAAGAGCAATATGTAGAGATTAAGGTAGTGTGCGAGTCTCTGGTGCCCTAAACCAGGCCCAAATATAACACAAATATTCACCAATATGCAATAATTTGATATATTTTCAGAAATATAATTCGTCGTATATCACTCATTGGTTATTAGGATCAACCAGTATTGATGTTTTGTCTTTGTATACGTCTATTTAATGAGTGGCTGATTCAGAATGAACGTGACCTTTTTTTTCAAAACACAAACATAAACTGCATTTTGTGTAATAAGTACTACTGAGTGAAAACACCACGCACTATGTTATATGTGAAACAATAAGGATATAGATTAGATTAAACATGAAATACTTTTAAAATGTTCTCTAACAACACCCCCCCCCCCCCACAATCCCTGCAAATTGGTGAATACTAGTGTATTATGATAAATAATAAACCGTTGTTATACACCCCAATGCCCATAATATGTAATAAAAGTGGTACCTACCAATAACCTGTTCATGTATGTACTTTCTGACGCATATTAAAAAAGATCAACGTGTACATTGCTGCCTTTGTGTTACATTGCTCCGCTCCATGTAGACATGACTTATTCCAGTTGAACGGATAGATAAACAGTGCGCGAATATTCAATTGGTGTATACGGGCGTATGCATGTCCAATTTTGCACTGTTTCAACTTTTTATGTACTCGACCACAATTTATAGTTTAATTTCCTTTCAACTGAAAATGTCAAGATATGTATGTTTACTTTTAACGTAATTCTAATTTTATCTATAGATAAAATGTGATTTACTTAGAAAGTAAACTTTAAGATGTAACGACCTTTAATCCAAATTAAATAAATTAATTAAATCTCCGTAAATTTGGCATTTAGTGCCATGTTAACTATTGGTTTATCCACTAATAACTGTACCTTTACAAATTCAGTAAATGCTTAATTTTCGACGTGTTTAAGCATGCTTAAATTGGTGACACTGTCTGCATTAATTGACTTTAAGTATTAAGTAAATGCCACGACTGGAAGCTGTAAGCTGAGATTTACAGACAATTAACTATCAGATATAAGTATGGTTGTATATCGTTTACTGTACCGTAAACGTGGCATTGGTGAACACATTTACTGATCAGTATACAATAGATTTTTGTGTTTTGACGGATTCGGCAACACGAACTTCGAGTATGCGGAAATCTGGGTAAATCCAACATATACGTGAATATAATTTGGAATTATAGTTCACATTGAATGAAAAAAAGCAGCAGATTTACACAAAAGTATACGGCAAATTTGTTGAAAGTTTGTTCTATTTACTTTCGAGTAAATTTGAAATATCAGAAATAATTCATTATGACGTAAAGTTGGAATATAAGTAGATTTTTGTGTGACGCAAATACTGAGATTTAGTACATATTTGTTCCTGTAAATCGGGAATATTAAAGGATTTAATATAACTTAAATATCAGATTTAAGTGTTGTTGTATGTCGTTTACTGTACCGTAAACGTGGCATTGGTGAACACATTTAATGAGCAGTATACAATAGATTTTAGTGTATTTACGGATTCGGCAACACGAACTTCGAGTATGCGGAAATCTGGGTAAATCCAACATATACGTGAATATAAATTGGAATTATAGTTCACATTGAAAGAAAAAGAAGCAGATTTTCACAAAAGTATACGGCACATTTATTGAAAGTTTGTTCTATTTACTTTCAAGTACATTTGAAATATCAGAAAGAATACATTATGACGTAAAATTGGAATATAAGTCGATTTTTGTGTCACGCAAATACTGAGATTTAGTACGTATTTGTTCTTGTAAATCGGGAATATTAAAGGATTTAATATAACTTAAATATTACATTTAACGGCGTTTACTTTTGTATTAAATTGCACATTTGCACTGACTTTGCGTGAACTATTATTTACGAAAATCAGCAACTTTACTTTGTCTGTATATTTCAACTTTAACCATATTTACCTGTTCAACACGTTAACATATTCAGTTGATTTACGTTAACATTAATTTTCAAGTAAATGTTGCCGATTACGTGCTGCGAAAACACGACGTATACTACAAGTTTATTCCAAATTTACTGACAGAGTAAATTCCATTATATGGCGTTAAACTTGGAATTACGTTTAAGTTGAAGTAGCATTTAATTGTCAATTAAACGCGTATTTTCGTGCAGTGAAGTACCCGATTGTGAAATTAGCACCGTGTCGCTTGCCCGCTACGTGCGAACTGACCATACGGTGTCCAGCTGGACTCGGTAAACAGTAAGCAATTGTTTTTCAAAAGGACAAAGGGCGCATGCTTCCATTTGATCTGAAATAATATGCCTCGTGCCAAAACAGTTGAAATGGGCATTTGCGGATTCTTATTTCGGCGCAAAATATTATCAAATCCGTGATGGAACCTATAATGTATCTGAAAATGGGGAGTATTGACTCTGCGAACAGTGTAGATTTAGATCAGCATCCGCAATCTGGTCAAAACGATCACTGATAAGCTACCAAAAATACTTCACTAAAATATGTGTGGCAAAAATATGATTATAGTGATTATGAGACGACTATAACATTGAACTTATTTCTAATATAGTGTACGTCGTGTATCTAAGTACAATATACGACACATGCGCCGATATTAAACGCTTTCGGTCCATCTGATTTCAATTTGGAGCAAGTGAGCAGGGGCTATACTGCTTGTACATAAGGACAAACTCATTATTATATGTAGTACCACAATTGTATATTGGCTGAAACCACAAGCATAACGTAACGTAGTATATGATGGCAAACAGCGTAGCACATGATCAGACTGCACGCATGTTGCATTGTTACACATAAATATGAACCCATTAGTGTACTTGTGAATACCACAATGGTTTATTTGGCTGGAACGTGGGTGGAGTAGATCCTTCTTCTTTATGAATGACACACTCGCATAGACATAATACAAGGTTGTATGGGATGGAAACATGTGCAGACCCTGGTCCGGTTGTGTACATGCGCTCGCTGATCTGGGGCTACACTAGTTGCACATATACATGATTCCATTCTTATATTCCATACCATAATAGTTTATGTGATAATGATCAGAGAATGGAGTAGGTCCTTATCAGTTTGCGACACTGTGTTCACGTCTCTCACAACGTGGAATAATTGGACCACAGATGATAAAAGAACGTTAGTGTATTTATGGCCAGCGTAGATGCTTATCATGATAGCACCGCTACTGCTGCAACAGACGGTTATTCAATGAAAGAAAACAGTTATGCCGGAAGGCCTCGTCCAGTATTCCCGCGACTTTTCCAAGTTTATATCCCCGATAAATTCCACAAAAAGGCCATTCATTCCTTATAATTCCGGCATTTGAAATAAGTTCATCAAGAAAATATGTTTATTTTCCGTTTTCTTAAGAATTATTTTAACTGCGCCTCACGGTTACGGAAAGTAGTTCGGCGTGGGAGTTTACTGGGATATAAATTTTGGACAGAGACTTGCTACGAGCCAATCAAATGTTAGGGAATTGTGCAAATATTTTTGTGCTGGAATTATAAGTGATATATATGTATATATATATATATATATATATATATATATACACCAGTGCATCATACGCCTAAGTAGACTGGCTGTTCAGTAATCAGATATGTAGTATCGTTATATTATGTAACAGGTTGCACTTTAAAATTATCTGTCTATGCTCACGGATTTGGATCCACGTTGAAGTAATTCAGGTTCTATAGCTTTGATGTACGCGAGCTGATTGGCGCGACTATCTGATGAAATGAATCATGTAAGTATACCGAGTGCTATTTCAATTTTGCAAAAAAACAACTAAGTATATGTTGTATTCTTGGCTATTTATTTACTGACAGCTGTGCACGATTTACCACAAAATCGTAAATTGAATTGATGAAGTGTGACATCAAAATAGTCGGTAATTCAAACAGTATACACTTTTATTTAATTTAATTTAAACGTGTTTAACGACCTGTCAACTTGGCAGCTAAGGTCATTTTAGGCCGGGCTAACGGGGTAGAATTCTATAATGTTACCTGTTGTGATGGTGTGGGGTGTAATTAAATCCCAAAATCAGAACTGAATATTTTCAGGAAACTATATTCAGTCCTGGAATTAGAATAACCCGACCTGGTGCCAGGTCCTCACCACACTTAGCCACACTCCCCAAAAGGAATAGAAACATTTTACGAACTACTCTTGTTTCTATTGAAACATACAGTTTGTTTTATTTCAGATGTTGTCTATGCCTTGTTCCGTGCCTACTGCGCATACATTCGATCATAAGCGTATTGCATTGTTAAACATTCACAATATACGTGAATTTGCCAATTCCAGTGCTGAATTTGACAAAAAAAATGGTAGAGATATAACTAAATTTGAAATAAACAGTTACATTGTTGATTTTTTCGGGCAATCTGAACACTGGCATTCATAATTATATTAACATTTTTTGAAGATCTACATCTAGCCAGAGGAAAGTCAATATCGTTTGATTTAACCCAGGTCATAAGAATATCTAGTATATCTGGGAGCCAGATATATCCCAGTAGCCTATTTCATCAAAATTGCGAAGTATACTTATCTAGCAAAGTATACTTTGAGGGAGTAATCATTTATTTTTTCCGAAATGCATTATTTCATATAGAACTAACCGTTGCATATATTTGATGATTAAAAGTATGCAGAATTATTGTACTGAATGTATTACATTATCACAGCCAAAATGGCTGTGATAATGTAATACATTCATTTTGGCTGTGATAATGTAATACATTCAGTATAATGAAAATTAATAAATTTATTCTTCAATTGAAATGTTTTCCCTTAAAGTATATTTTGCTAGATAAGTATACTTTGCAATGTTGGTGAAATATGCTACAGAAATATAATGCATTGTACTTGTTTTGCAGATAAATAGGTACGCAAACGTGTCGAGAACACCGTGAATAAGTATTTCACTAGTAAAATATATCCACACGTTAGTGTCTGTACACCGGTCTGTATGCATTTAAACTATGTATTTTGTTAACTATCTATATAGATGTATCTAGGGTCTGAATCAGCCAAAACAGATGGTCCGAATCAGCCAAAAACAGAGGGTCCCAATCAGCCAAAGAGTGGTCCCAATCAGCCAAACGCATGGTCCGAATCAGCCAGAAAAATAAGGTCCGAATCAGCCAGGCCGAGGTCCGAATCAGCCAGGCGAAAGGTCCGAGTTGACCAGGGTCCGAATCAGACAAGGTCCGGGTCAGCCTGTATCCGATTTGTCTATAGCGGAAAGTGGAGAACAAGATACCAGACTGGCGCCAGACTGGCCACAAATATAATACGTCCCGATTCACAAGTCACAGTCAAAGATCAGGAGATAGACTGGCCAAAACAACATAATAGCTGTTAGACTGGTCACAATTACAATAAGTCCCATTTCTTGCACTAGTGTCACAGATCAGGATCTAGACATATGAGACACGCCATGCGATTTTTATCTTGTATATCTGCGTAATTTCATAAAATATGTTTACAAAATTTACAATAATTTATTAAATGACGTCGAAAGTGGACAATATTTTCAGAGTACATGCGGAATTTATATTCCGCATGTACTCTGAAAATGTTGTCAACTTTTGACTTTATTTATGAAAAATATTGCAAATTTTGAAAACGGAGTCACAGATCAGGTCCTAGACGGGCCACAATAGGCAATACGTCCTTTTTATTATGGATATTCACATATCAGGACATAAGCTGACTGGTCATAAATGTAAGCACTACGATTTGGTGATAGTTGATTGCTAATTTAGCATTCAGGCGTAAAGGCGGCGCCTGACACTGGATTAATAAATAAATATGTGCCTGTGACTGACTGGGGAAATGGGGCTTATGTGTGACCAGTCTATCTCCGAGTCTGGGAGTAAAATATTCCAGCCTGATAATGACTTATGTTGTTGGTATGCAACATAAAGGGTGTGTATAATTGATTGGTTCGCCAACTGTGCAGACCGTGATCAGATTGTGCGAATGCACTGCTCGCAAATGGAATAAGCCTTATTTCTCCAGTCAAATCCTCATGTGGCTGTGACTGGAGAAATGGGGCTTATGGGATTTGTGCAGCAGGAATAGCGTAGCTCCTGATAAAATATCGCATTCCTGTAGCCTGATAACAATCTACATTGCTTGTTAGACGCATAACGGGTGTATCATTGCTGGAATGGCGATCAGTGCAGATCCTGATCAGACTGTGCGGATGCACAGGCTGATCTGGATATACACTGGCCAGTAAACCCTAAAGCCCCATTTATCCACTCACAGCCACATTTATAAATATTCATGACAAAAAACTTCGGATAGTGTGATATGTTATAGTGCTATGGTTATATGTAGTTGATCGTTAAACGGCGATATCATATGAATTACCAAGAGACTACTGGGTTTTTCTGCCGACAAACTTTTGGCTATTAAACACATTAAATCTAAAACATATTTAAATGTAAGTACTTTTTCACCAATAACAAAAATTCACTCTCCCCAAAATTGTTTGTTTGGTTAAATAAAATATTGATTTAATAGCGAAAAAAAATATCTCCTTAACATGAGAAAAAAAGATGAGAAAGAGGTGGGACGGAGGAGTAAACAAGAGGGCCATGATGGCCCTAATTCGCTCACCTGACTCCATGAACACCAGAGGAGAATGTGACATTGAGTTCATATGTGTTTTAAAAAAATTGTGATATTTTTAGATGGCGGTCATCTTGGATTAAGCGATGACTCTCATTTTACCAAATCTGAAAATGCTTCAACCAAGGATCTTAACTTACTATGAAGTTTGGCCAGCATCGGCCATGTGGTTCCTGAGAAAAAGACGTTCAAAATCTCGAATAAATGGACCTTTTGGAGGCCATCATGGATGACATAATCATCCGATTCCGACAAATATTCCACCAGAGCAATCGCCTCATCGATACCTTCAATTTGATATATGACATGAGCATATTTGGTCAAAAATAAAATTTGACCCCACAGGCCACGTCCATTTTTGACCCCAGGGTTACAATTTTAACACCTTTGAAAGAGCATTCTGCGTCGATCATTCCTACCAGGTTTCGTCGAAATCCGGCTGGCGGTTCATGAGAAGAAGATTTTTTAAGAAGTTGTGCTATTTTTAGACGGCGGCCATCTTGGATTAGCGACGACCTCCGATTTAACAAATCTGAAAAGGATTCACCTATGGACCATAACTGTGAAATTTCGCCACTATGGGACAAGCGGTTCGTGTGAAGAAGAATTTTGAAATCTCTAATAAAAGAACAACCTTTTGACCTTTCGGCGGCCGTCTTGGATGACCGTGATAACCATCCGATTTCGAAAAAAATGCACGTAACGAGAGTGATCGCCTAGTTGACACCTTGATTTGATATATGACATGACCATATTCGGTCAAAAATAAAATTTGATACCAATTTGACCCCACGGGCCACGCCCATTTTTGACCCCGTGGTCACCATTTTAATAACTTGAAAGAGCATTGTACATCGATCATTTCTACCAAGTTTTGTCGAAATCAGGTTGGCGGTTCTTGAGATGAAGGTTTTTGAAGAATTTGTGCTATTTTTAGACGGCAGCCATCTTGGATTACGTAATGACGTCATTTTAACAATTTTGTAATTCCCCTACATAAGGACCATGACCATGACGTTTGGTGACTATAGGCTCAATGGTTACCGAGGAGAAGACGTTTGCAAATGTTCAAGGACGGACGACGGACGACGACGGACGACGACGGACGACGGACAAATTGCGATAACAATAGATCACATGAGCTTAGCTCAGGTGAGCTGAAAAACGAAAAGGAAAACTTTGGAAATTGACTCCGAAACCTGGCTAGATAGCTTGGAAATGATGTAGCACAAAGAATAATAAAACAAAAGTTAGATTTTGCAAATCGGCCCCATGTTAAATTCCCATAGCAAAATCTTTTTTTTCGCAATAAAATCAATATTTTACAGAATTTCATCAAAATATTTTTTTTAGGGGAGGGTGACTTTTTTGTTATTTTCATATGCAAATGAGGCATGATATTTTTTAATTATTTATATTAATTGAATGCGTCACCAGAAAAAATAATATTTCCGACAGATTATAAAGTATGATCATTGCACATCAAAACATTAATACAAAGAATAAATAGTAATGTCAGTTAACATTTTAAGGAAACACGGTTATCGCCCCTGATATCAGTGTGAAAATGTACTTCTCATATACAATGTATAATAATTCCAATCAATACGTGGGGTAATGGTGAATGGATATTTATTTTGCCAGAAAATGTCCAGATGATGTCTCTGATATTTTGAACATTTTGTGCCTTCTAACTGAGATCTAACTAAGAAAACAAAAGTTAAATTTGGAAAATCGGTCAACAATTTCTGAAATTAGAAAAATATCCCCACTCTGTGAAGATGTCTACGGGGATTTAACATGGAGATATTGTTTTTTTGTCATAAAATCAATATTGCAGCAAATTTCACAAAATAGAAAGAAAGTTCATTCTTAAATACATGTATTTATAAAATTTAGCAGTATGAACAAACTATTGTTATTGCATTGTTTATATAGCCGTAAAATGCGGGCTGCTTTCGTGAAACAGACAGTAGTAGAACAGGGTGTCACCCTAGAACAGGGTGTCACCCTAGGTACCAATAGAACAGGGTGTCACCCTAGGTACCATCTCCCCGTAGAACAGGGTGTCACCCTAGGTACCATCTCCCCCATGTTAAAGGTGTTTGTCCGAGCGTAGTAGAACAGGGTGTCACCCTAGGTATCATCTCACAGGGTGTCACCCTAGGTACCATCTCCCCCATGTTAAAGGTGTTTGTCCGAACGGAGCAACGAATCGATAGCGCCTATGTCACGAGAAAACCCGCGGTATACCGATACAGGACCAGCGATCGATATTGCCCGCGACTACGTACGTACTACCGGTTCGCGTAGGCTGTCCGCGAAAACTTTCGAGCGTTACGTCACCGAACCCTCGGACGAACGAGTACGCGGGGATGAAAGCGAACCTGCGTATTTTGGCTGCCCCGGCTGCCCCGTACACCCAGGTACACCCAGGCAGTCTGTGATTTTGTGGGGGCAGTGTGGGAAGTGGTGCGCCGCTAACGACTAGCTCCCCGACCACATGGGTGCGAGAAGCCGCGAGAATGAAACGCCCCGCGACTGGCAGAGCCGCGGCCGCGAAAAGGGACGGTCTGAGTTAGCGGAGAAGCCTTGGTTGCAGATCTGGCAACAAGTTTACGCTTCACTATAGGTACCATCTCCCCCATGTTAAAGGTGTTTGGCCGAGCGGAGCAGCTGACCGACATGTATATATGGCTTTAACATACACGTGTGAGTCATTGTTTACGTGTAATCCGCTGTCGGTTTAGTCCGTGTAGGTGTACGTCGTGTGTTGGACCATTTATGATAGGAACATTTGGGGGTTCCGCCCGGTCTCGAACCATCGACCTTCGTATTATAAACCCGCGCGCTAACCTACTGCGCTAGCGGGGTTACTGTATGCAAAACCCATACAGCAATGTATAGATATATTACGACCTGTTGTGCAATAATACCTTCCCAATGGACGCGTCGCTTTTACACCGTAGTAGTAATACCCAGTATGTACTGCCGTAGCAGACGACCGCTTTATATCGGCTAGTCTCATCTTGTTTGTATGCATTTTACTAACATAGTGTATGACCAAGGATTCGGTATGAAACGGGGTGGTTGTTATCGTAGAATAATAAGACGGAACAATGTATACACGATACATATTTTGTTATCATTGTACAATGGACACATGGAACTCAGAGACACACCACTTTACAATCATACATACTTCTAAGTGTGAGAGCTATACATATCGTCGCTACAATAACATGCATGTACAACTTTAGAGTATAATGTATAATTTAAACTCCGTATGGGACTGTATATATGTGGTACCTCGTCACTCGCTTATCGTATCCATATTTGTACACCTTGTGTTCGCTTTTCGTTAGCAATTTTCGGTTTTTACTGTCACGACATATCTTAAAATTGTCTTTCACTGTCATTGTTTCATCTCTCGATTCTGTCACGATTATTTTCAACGCATAGTAATTAATGTCTTTCGAATTCTTATAATTCAATGTGATTCCTCGAACTTTGCAGCATGTTCGATTCCCATCTTCTCCGGGTGTTTCTAGTTCATACCCATAACTTTTCGGACCCGCAGTTGCGAAGCTGATCATTTTGTTGTTAGGTATCTCGTCCGTAAGGTCACCAATATAGTCTCCCAGGGGTGGTTTCCATTCCCCGGGCTGAGATGTGAATATTACAGAATCAGTATCTACATATAGAGTACGGGGCCCAAGTTTCTCTATGTAACTGTATAGCTTTAACCGAGCCTGAGCTGTTGTGTATGCCGCTATCGCAACGTTGGTTCTATCATACGTTTCTATGAAGTCGTCATTGTTTTACCAGGTTATTTCTACCATTTCCTCGCTAACGAAATTCACAGAGAACACGTCTTGCTGGTCACTGGTTAATTTGTCGTAGAATATCGCGGGGTCTGTGACGTATGTAATTTGAGGCATATTGGGTCTCTGCCCAAATTTCCCCCAGAACGAGTTCAGCATTAATTTTGCCAGAGCTCTCAGTCCAGGATTCTTTTTTATGTTAATGTACTCGAGATGGATTCCTTCACGCATGTGGTAATCATCTATATATTTCTGTTTGTCATGTTCTGATTCACACCACTTCGGCCATCCACTGGCTTCCTGCTTCATTTTTAAGAACGTGTTTACGTAATCGGTGAACACACCACCGCTCATCGTGGATGGATCATATTGAGCTATCTGATCGAAATTCCACACTTCGTAGATTTTGGCAACCTTATACCCCTTGCTCATGGCCATCTTCAACTCGTCTGATACCCACGTGCCGATCAATGCTCTTTCCTCATCATTGTGCTGACATTGTGATTGTTGGTAAGTTTCTGCGCACGTTTTGCATAAAACGAATAAAAGCTTATCGTTCATTCTCATTGGTAGGACAGGAATGTACAAGCCTCGCGGTGGCAGGACCTTACATTTAATAATTCCTTCATACTTGTTTATCTCGTCAAAATCCTCAGTGATGATAGACGGATGCCCAAGTGGTACTTTCCCGTTTTTGTTTACCAATGGGTACAAGCTCGTGACGTCATAATAATTTATTGAACCGTCCCCGGATGCCTCCTTTAATAAAGTTAACGGCTCGGTTCTGCCTCCAAAGAACGCGTCTCGAGGTTCCAGCGGTGTTACAAATTCTAACTTATTTATAAAAGTTTTCATTTCTTCGCTTTCACGCAGTTCGTTATCAAAATCATGTTCCCATTTCGCAATGTATGTATAGCCTAAGCCTTCGATGTACCGTTTCTTTATCAGGGTCCGCTCGTACAGTTCACCCATCGTGGTGTCGTTTACCGGATTCAGAGTTGTTTTCGAGTAACACTTCGGGTTTCCGTGCCAGAAATCGCCGTGGAATTCTAATACCACCTTCTCACCATCTCCTGTCTCATAGTATCCGTCTACTAGATATTTTCCTATTTTCTTCTCCCCGCCATTCCTAGCATGTTGGATAGGCATGCCTAGTTCACGGGATACATATTTGATCCATTGAAGAGCCTTGATTGAGCCTGCTCGGGCTTGTAACCGTGATGCTTTATGATTCCGATAGTTTCCGATTGTAGAAACTTTGTACGAAATACTAAGTTGCAAGCTGACGCTATTGTGCAACAATGTTCGAATGGGTCAATACCGGGATCACCTTCCACTGATGACGTCATTTCCATAAATAATTCGCGGAATTTTAAGCAACACCTTCTCAGTATGTCAACATCTGAGGGGCAATATTTGAGTAATTCTTTTTGCAAATCGAATGTGCTGTTTTTGTTATCTTTGTACCATTCATAGAAACATTTTCTGCCTTCAGATTTCATCCCGTCTGGATTGTAGTACTTAGGTTCTGGGAGGTGCTTCAGTACGTTCCGTTGATTCTCTTTTCGATTGTATAGATGTGGAAAATGCCCTTTACATAACTCTGGAATTTGGAACATCCCGGGTAGCTTGGATAGGGCCATCGGCCGAAAATTCATACTATCTATTATTTTGATCTTGCACTCTTTTACGAATAGTGACATTATCTTTGATCCGTTTGAAATTATTTCCGGTTTAATACCATTTCTATACAGATATTGCATGACCGGGTATGAGTCGTACCCTTTGAAATTATGAGCAAGTACAATAGCTCTTTCATTGTCTTCAGAAAATAACCACTAACAGAAATCGTCGGTTGTATTCGACCCAGTAAATACTCTCTCTCTCTCACCTCACAGTTCTCACAATCGTCTACCTCACGGTCCAAACAATCTTCACATACTTTATTAACTACACATATGTTTGCTTTATGTTCTAACAAGCCGCATTGTGATTCACCACAATTCTTGCATTTCCTATTTGTCTGATCAAATGCATAACCTGTCTCGCACTCTATCATGTCATCCTGTGTACATTCCATATCATAGAAGATGAATGTCCTTAGTGTGTTAGGTTCACACTCATTGTCTATGTCTGTCTTTCCATCCAATAATGTATCGCCATCATCGTGGGTCACTGTTTTGGAGGTCACTCGTTTCATGTAGCACTGATGTCCCTCTGGAAAATAGTCACTGCATGTCTTGCATAAGGTTTCCCCACAGACGTGTTCGGTTTTATGTAGCCTGCGATTAATGGTTTTGTGACAATTTCCACACTTATAAATGGTTTGACATGTAGACGTGCCCTTCTTTGTAGACTTCTGATGGAGGTCATAGCATTCCTGCCCGTTAAACCGGCGGTGACATTTCCTACAATCGATCAATGTACCCGTACTATCGTGTATTTTACGACAGGCATCGCAGGCGTTGTTGCATTTGTGTTTCTCTTTATTACTATATCCCTTTTCACATTAGTAACAATAGTAAACACGACTGATAAATGCAGGCATAGACGTGATTACGTCATATTGGTCATTATGGAGAAGGATATGTATCTTCTTCTCCGAATCGGGGCCTGTGTAGATATCAGCATTCACTTGGTCACGGACATGGATCTGATATCCACACATCACGGCTTGAAATTGATTCAACTCTTCAATCCCACAACATCCCTGTGGAACACCTGCACGATCATGTAGTTCCTCTGCAAGTTCTTTCTGTATATAACCAGCATGTCTAATTGATTCCCATTGTTCGTGTTTGTCTAGTCTCGCCTTTGCCGTCACAATAGCACGAGCTCAGCACAGTTCATCATTGTTGTGTATGCGAATAATGCACTGCTTATCCTTGAGAAATCTCTCAAAGTTCACGTACCTGCACATTTTTCTGCTGCCTCCGCTTGGCATGATAACATGCGTCATTTCAAGTTCTAGTGTTTTGTCCAGTACAAACTCTTCGTATGATTGTAGCACACGTTCTATCTCAGATAAAAACAGTTCCACGTTCAACACATTTTTTCGAATGAATGGCAATCTGATAGGAAAATTCAGTTCCGGGGACTGCACCACCAATCTAATCAAGTCTTTTGGCTTTGCGAATGTTGTAACTTCGGCCATAATCGAAGCGAAAATCCTTTTTAGAGTTTTCGTAATTTCCCGTAAACCTTCTACTTCTATATCCTTGAACGCAACCACATACGTAGATGACGTGGTGTTGAACTTTCTCATTTTTACTTGTCTCGTCTTTTTCATACACTAATACTTCTTTGGATCATCAATCTTGTCGCGTTTCTCATCCGGTGCTTCATTATGTTCATCATGTTTCCTTTTAACACCACCTCCTTGTTGATGACGTATCCGCATATGTCTCGCCTGAGAGTCTGATCTAGTAAATACCATCGAGCACTGCAAACATTCATGTTGTCTGAAGTCTCGGTGTCTCGCCTGGTGACGTTCTAACTTGAAAGCACGGCCGAAACACTTTCCGCACGTGTCACATTTATGGTCACGTCAATGATCGGTCGTACGTCTGTGTTTGGCCAGTTGACTGGGCTTTTCAAAGGACTCTCCACACTCCTTGCACGTGAATGCCATATCGACTGAAACGAAAACAATAATGTAATTAATCATCACTTCCAACTTGTCTTTAATACATATTTTCCTGAAGATATGCTGTCTCGCCTCTATTTTTCAATAATATACATTTCCAACATTGCGATGTCTCACCTTTTCCCTAATAATTAATCCAACTAGTAATATGTATTCCGATGTTCACTACTCCGTTGTCGAACAGGTAATGAACAACACTGAAACAGCTGTGCCTATTATAGTTGTTTATTCAAAGGGTTAGAGACTATCAGTGGGTTAGAGACTATTATATTACATTTCTTCATTTCAAAATACAAATTACTAAGGACACTGTGTCTCGCCTTTTCTTTTTTTATATTTATACTTTCCCATTACACACGTTGTTCCGTGTGGATATTTTGGAATTATTTTTTGTCTCATTCTTTAGGAAGCGTGCTCTTGCATTGAACGATAATATAGGTTAATCACGTGATCTTGAAGTTGTTTTGATTGGCTGTCAGAGAGAAAAGCATTACAAGAGAACAGAAAACACATATCGAAGGTCATTATTGAATTGGCCGTCGGACGAGCAACATGTATTCGATAAAGTGTTCTTTTTGTGACCAGGACTTTTCCAGACGAGACGCCATGCTTAGACACAAACATCATAAACACTCGGATGATGGACGGAAAATCGGTCATGCGTATTCACAGAACAATAAACCGTGGCCACCACCACCACCACCACCACCACCACCACCACCACCACCACCACCACAACCGCAGGGAGCGCTATCCCCCCCCCACCACCACCACCACCACCACCACCACCACCGCAGGGAGCGCTACATCCACCACCACCACCACCACCACCACCACCGCAGGGAGCGCTACCCCCACCACCACCACCACAAGGAGTGCCGCAGGGAGCGCCTCAGGGAGCGCCACCACCACCACCACAGGGAGGATATCCGCCACAGCCACAGGACGTAACGACATTACAGCATCCATTTACGATGATGATATATGGACCAACAGCTTGTGGAAAAACAACTTTTGTTAGGGATTTATTGAAGAACCATGGACAGAGAATTCAACCAACTGTACAAAGAATAGTTTGGGTTTACAAAAGATCGCAGCCAATGTACACAGAGATACAAATGACAGTTAAACCTCGTGTGGAATTTGTGCAGGGGAGTCCAACATATATAGATGATGATGACTACTTTGATCCTAAAATAAACAATTTATTAATACTGGACGACATGATGTCAGTAGCCGGAAAGGATAAACGAATCACGGACTTGTTCACAGAAGGATCACACCATAGGTCACTATCAGTGATTTCAATTAATCAAAACATGTATGCATCTAAAGAAACAACCCAAAGGAGAAACTGCCATTACCTGATGCTGTTTAACAATCCTATTGACAGACAGTGTGTGATTACCTTGGGACGTCAAATGTATCCTGGACATTCAGAAAAGTTCATGAAAGCTTTTGAGAAAGCAACCAAACAACAATACGGGTTTCTATTTGTGGATTTAAAACCCTTCACACCGGAGCAAGAACGGCTAAAACACGAAGTCACGTGGCCAGATGAACTTGCAGCTATAAAAGGACGTGATTACATCGAAACTGATCATTATTCGACTGGAGCTGAAAGTGTTCACATCGGAAGCGATTTAGATACTCATTATATAAAAGAAAATATTCTAACAGAAGACATGGCAGAAAGGGGGAATGCTTGTGACGATTGTGGACTGTTGTTCGATTCTACACACGATGTACAGCGCCACGTGAAGCGTGGCTGGTGCCCAGAAAATAACGAACCTCCAGCTAAAAAGATGAAATTAGAGGAACAGGAACCCGATATCCGAATTGAGAATGGCTATAAAGTACGACGTTTGACTTATGTTCGAATCGAGATGTCATCAGTACGGATACAATCCTCTCTTTGAAATATTCTATACAATTGGTATAAATCCCTTATCAATATGATTATCGGTCACTTAAGACGTATTGAAATCAAAACCGGCTCCCTACGGCCATAAAGCGGAGAATTTTCGATCGTCCGGCTAGTTAGTCAACGAATCGATAGCGCCTATGTCACGGGAAAACCCGCTGTATACCGATACGGGACCAGCGATCGATATTGCCCTCGACTACGTACGTACTACCGGTTCGCGTACGCTGTCCGCGAAAACGTTTGAGCGTTAGGAAACGACTCTCGCTGCTTGTAATTTTATATATATAGATTTATTAAGCATTAAAGCTAAATACAAATATATTTCTAGCCAATAACGCGAATATTAACCCATTGTGATATTTTTAAATACCCCGGCATCAACGGTATCGATCCGTGTATCGAATATGGGTTTGCGCTGGTAGAAATTGTCGTCTGCTATTAACGGGTATAATACGGGTGAACGCCCTTATCGGTTTTTGTTTGACTGCACCGACCGATACGGTTAATTTACTATATACATGTCGGTCAGCTGCTCCGCTCGGTCAAACACCTTTAACATGGGGGAGATGGTACCTATAGTGAAGCGTAAACTTGTTGCCAGATCAGCAACCAAGGCTTCTCCGCTAACTCAGACCGTCCCTTTTCGCGGCCGCGGCTCTGCCAGTCGCGGGGCGTTTCATTCTCGCGGCTTCTCGCACCCACGTGGTCGGGGAGCTAGCCGTTAGCGGGGCGCCACTTCCCACACTGCCCCCACAAAATCACAGACTGCCTGGGTGTACCTGGATGTACGGGGCAGCCGGGGCAGCCGGGGCAGCCAAAATACGCAGGTTCGCTTTCATCCCCGCGTACTCGTTCGTCCGCGGGTTCGGTGACGTAACGCTCGAAAATTTTCGCGGACAGCGTACGCGAACCGGTAGTACGTACGTAGTCGCGGGCAATATCGATCGCTGGTCCCGTATCGGTATACCGCGGGTTTTCTCGTGACATAGGCGCTATCGATTCGTTGCTCCGTGGGGGAGATGGTACCTAGGGTGACACCCTGTTCTACACCCTGTTCTACTGACAGTAGTCTCTGTCGAGTCGCCTGAAAAGCAGTTCAGTCCTTTAATAGTGTACAAGTCAGTGACTAGGACATACATGCGTAACTATGGTAACTAGATATATTATAATCATGGTAAGCGTGTGTTTTGTTTACGTATGTATCCCGGCAACGGAACAATTCGCGTCTCTATCCCGAACCGACACTGCCAACATCGATGACGTAACAGACGTTCTAATACGAACAGTTAACGTCACTTCCATAATTGCGTGCGCATACGTATGTGAAGCGAAAGTAGACGTGGCTTGCCGGTCGTTGCTATACAACACAGACACGGGGGCGTGTCATACATGCAGCGCCATCTATTGGGATAATCCACCAGGAACGACAACTCCGCCATGGGTTTATTGTATCACAGGTTTGTACAATTGTGGATCTATTTAAATAATATTATTACCCAAAATGTAATACACATTGTTTTAAAGTCACTATTTTTATTAAATTTTCGACCACATGGTCTTTATAAAAATAGTGTGAAAATGTATTGGCAGCCCTATCTGACGTCCATAGTGTAGCAGTAAACCGGATGTTATGAGCCGGACGTCATGACGTCGCGCGAGCCCAAGCCATACGTGAAACCGCGAAACCACGATACACGCGGTGCATTAAATGTGCTTCCCTTCGGAGGTTATTGGAAATTACTAAAATGTAATAGTGTATTGATTTGATTGGTTGATTGATTGATTGAAAGACTTGGCTAACCGGATGTACAAATGAATGGATGGATGGATGGATGGATGGATCCCTTCTTCCACTGACCCATTCATATACAGTGAAACCTCTCTAAAACGGACACCCTGGGGAGTCCGGCTTAGAGAGGTTTCACTGTAAATCAGGCATTTGATCATTCTGATACATATTTATGTGCTATGCGATCATGAACAGACGTTATCACCCGATATAAATGACCGAGAAACTCATCAAAAATAAGATCACATGCGTTTTCTTGGTGTCCGGTTTAGAGAGGTTCCACTGTATGTATATTTATTATATTCGTACTTTCGTTTCCCATTTAAACACAATGCAACGCAAGACGTCAATATTCTTCCATATTGACGTCTCGTGAGTTCATATTGCAAAATAGTTATTTCTAAATCACCACTAATGTGTTTGTTTTATTTATAGTTTGCATATTTTTGGAAGCGCATATACATTTCGAACGGTGTACGTATATACCAAAAAGGTTATTTGATTTATAGGTGTATATATGCCACTCGTTTAGCAGCGCAACAATATTGGGCTCCTAAAGTCCTGCAATATCGCACGCACGCTGTAACATACATCCACATACAAATCAAATAACCTATAATTTACGGAGCCCCGCAGGGGACATGGATTTCTTTTATTAATTCGTTCTCACGAAATAACAATTAGTTCCCTCAATTTAACAATTCGTTCCCTCGAATTAACAATTCGTTCCCACGATATAACAATTCGTTCCCTCGAATTAACAATTTGTTCCCACGATATAACAATTCGTTTCCACGAATTAACTCCACGAATTAACAATTCGTTCCCGTGGGAACGAATTGTTATTTCGTGGAACGAATTGCTAAATTGAGGGAACAAATTGTTATTTCGTGGGAACGAATTAATAAAAAAAAAATCTACGTCCCCTGCGGCGTTCCGTAATAATTATACTTCTGACATAGATACAGAATACAGAATAGTGATACACACCGGGGACATGGTTCCGTAATAATTATACTTCTGACATAGATACAGAATACGGAATAGTGATACACACCGGGGACATGGTTCCGTAATAATTATACTTCTGACATAGATACAGAATACGGAATAGTGATACACACCGGGGACATGGGGTTCCGTAATAATTATACTTCTGACATAGATACAGAATACGGAATAGTGATACACACCGGGGACATGGTTCCGTAATAATTATACTTCTGACGTAGATACAGAATACAGAATAGTGATACACACCGGGGACATGGGGTTCCGTAATAATTATACTTCTGACATAGATACAGAATACGGAATAGTGATACACACCGGGGACATGGGGTTCCGTAATAATAATTATACTTCTGACATAGATACAGAATACGGAATAGTGATACACACCGGGGATATGGTTCCGTAATAATTATACTTCTGACGTAGATACAGAATACAGAATAGTGATACACACCGGGGACATGGTCCTGCGGGGTTCCGTAATAATTATACTTCTGACGTAGATACAGAATACAGAATAGTGATACACACCGGGGACCGCGGATACGCCGGAACTCGTGCAAACGTCTGGATAACCCTGCATGGTCACCTGGGAAACAGCGCGGAGACTCATCTCAGGATCGAACCTAAACACGTCTTCAGGACGGCATCGTAAGGAGCCGGGGATATTATATAAATAGTGCACTTTGTTGAGGGGAATATTGTGGTTTATCTCCCCGAGGAAGCAATATCTCCCAAGCCGATAGATAATCCACAATATTCCCCTCAACAATGGGCACTATTTAATTTATTATACCGAATTATATAATGTTGATGGCATGTACAATGTTAAATAATAGACATACACATTGGAGATCGCGCATTCTGCGGACATAAGCCTTTACGGACGTATGTTTGTGTCATCACCATGCACATATTTAGTTCAAATTTCCTAACGCTTCATTGTAGCTCAAAACATCTGCGTAGGTAAAACGTCATATAGTTATGACGTAAGTAAAGACGTAATTTGTGAGATATATGACATCACCACTGCGTGTTTGCAACGTCAAATTCATTCAGTACATGTATTAAATAAATGCAGCTAGTGTCTTTTCGGATATATTCTGCCTGTAATAAGTCGGAGAAATATTCAAACACAAATATTGCCAATTTTTCCTCGATTTTTATGCCACACCATCCGCTCGCTTTTCTTTGAATATAGTATTAAATGTACATGCCAACTCAGTAGGCACAAACTGTTCTTTATATTAGATACATCATCTGAGACATTTTCTGGCAAAATAAACATTCATTTACCATTACTCCACGTATTTATTGGCATTATTATACATTTTATATCAGACGTAAATTTTAACTCTGATATGAGGGGCGATAACCGTGTTTCCTTAAAATGTTAAAGGAAATTACTATGTATCTTCTGTATTTATGTTTTGATGTGCAATAATCATACTTCATAATCTCTCCAAAATATTATGTTTTTCAAGTGACGCATTTAATTCGTATAAATAATTAAAAAAATATGATGCCTCATTTGCATATGAAAATAGCTTGATACCACCGCGCGTCACTATCATTAAAATAAATATATACTAAATGATTATATCTGTATAGCGGGCATTCGTAATTTTTAGAACTGGTGGAATAGTGACACATGTGTACACTTATTTAATTCATATAAAGAACAGTTTGTGGCTACAGAGTGGCCATGTACCTTTACATACTCATAGCAAAGTAGCGAAAGTACTGCCAGTCGTGGGTAAACGTTTGCCGTGCCCCTCAGGAACTGTTTGAACCCGCGGCCTACAGCCTTTGGGCTCAAACAGTTCCCTCGTGCCACGGCAAACTTTACCCACGGCTGGGTATGGTCGAACCTTATATTTGTCATCTTTTGATTTATTGATTTCACTTTTTGTATTGTTTCAAGTATTACTCGGAGCACGGTTATCCGAATGTACGTAATAGTTATAGTTCACATATTGAATTAGTAATAAATTAATGTATTAAAAATTCAATATGTGTCATAATGATAATCCAAAGCCCATATCCATGTCAGGCGCGGATCCAGGAATATCGGATTAGGGGGGGGGGGCGTAACTATCTTGCAATACTTGACTATATTATCGAACACGCTAGGGGGTCCGGGGGCATCCCCCCCCCCTGAATCCGCCCTTGCATGTTATGTCAACACGGATGAAAACATGCTGCCGGCAATTTGTTTTGCTTTTTTAACTAGTTAGAATATCATACACAGAAAATATGACAACTGAAATAGCTTGCAGGGATCTCAGTGCAATATTCATTGAAGTACATGTATGTAATAACTTGCAGGGATCTCAGTGCAATATTCATTGAAGTATATGTATGTAATAACTTGCAGGGATCTCAGTGCAATATTCATTGAAGTACATGTATGTAATAACTTGCAGGGATCTCAGTGCAATATTCATTGAAGTACATGTATGTAATAACTTGCAGGGATCTCAGTGCAATATTCATTGAAGTACATGTATGTAATAAGTATTAGTTATAGTTCACATATTGAATTTTTAATAAATCAATTAATTGAAACTTCAATATGTGAACTATAACGTATTTATTGTTTACCAGCCCACTCGCGAAGCTCCGCCCCTAAACATGATTTCGAATCGCTATATATAGCATGTGATTGGCGGTGTGATACGAAATGAGCGCGTGTGTGGGCGGTAATATGCTTTGCGTCTCGTGAACTGATGACAACAAGGCGTAAAATCAGTTACATAGCGGCTGAACATTTAATGACTAATTTAATAGATATTGGCGAAAGTGTCGCAATATGCGAATTATTGAAACGAAATGTTGTTCTTGCAGTGGTCGAGAAACTAGGGTAAACAATAAATCACATTACGGTCTGTTCCAGGTTTTTTTGCAAACGAACTTTTGGCTATTAAATCAAAAACATGTTTAAATGTAAGTACTTTTTTATCAGCAACAAAAAAGTCACCCTACCCGTTGTTTTTTTTATCAAATATTGATTTTATAGCGAAAAAAATATTTTCTTATGGGAAAAAAGGAGCTGGATGGTGGCGGGAACAGTCAAATAACGAATATAATTATGTAATTTCATCAAATAAAAAAATGGGGAGGGTGACTTCTTTTCATTGATAAAAGACGACTTACCAAAGTTTGTCGTCAGCAAAATGTGGACAGACAGTATCGTTATCAGATCTTCTATACAAGGTGTATGATTACGTGGTTCTGAAACATACAGAAGCCCTCCGATTCAAAGTTCGTATACTTTTATTTTGTCCTTATTATGTAACGGATTTTTATGAAATATGGCGCATCAAACACGTCTAGCAAAGCTGCATTTGGTGGTCTCGGTACTTTGACCCAAACTTCTGTCAGTTTTGCGAAGAATCGATTTCCGTGTCTACAGACACGGAAATCGATTCTTCGCAAACACGACATTATAAGTATGTGCCGAACTCCAAATGCTCCTGAAGGCGCGTTTGCTGCGCCATATCTCATCAGAATCAGTTGCCTATTAAGGAAAATATCAAATAATACTTACTTTGGAGTGGGCGCTTTCAACCCTTTCAGCCATTGTTGTTGTTGTTGTAACCACGTGATCATGCTATATCTCCAACTGAAATCGCAATAATGCTCCTGTGTACACAACCGCCTGCGCTAATCTTGCCAATATTTGTCAATTTCATTATTTCAAAATAATTTAACAGTGTGCTTGAAGTAAAGCAGCTTGATTGACCGAGACTGAGCGGCGCTGCAGCTCAGACTCAACTAATCAAACTGCTTAGCTGCGAGTAGGAACTGGTAGACATGTTCAGAAACGCTGATAATCTGGACAAGATTAACGCAAGCGGTTGTGTGCACTGCTTAACACTCAAATATGCAGCTGTTATCTCACGGCTTGTCGCATTGATATTAACAATTATTTTCCAGTTAAATATTTATTATGACGTTACGGTTACGGCATCAATCAATAATATAGTACATGTAATATAATGAACAAATATATAATGTGTAATCAAATATCAAATATTAATATAACAATATGATCAGTAGCGAGTATTTTGCATTTTAAAGTACAAGCCCACTCATTAGGAACACAATGTTTTTTGTAGGAATTAAATAAGTGTATTCTTGTGTCACTATTCCACCAGTTCTAACAATTACGAGTGCCCGCTATACACATATAATCATTTAGTAATATTTATTTTACTGATAGTGACACGCGGTGGTATCAGGCTATTTTCATATGCAAATGAGGCATGCTATTTTTTAATGAGTTTATACTAATTAAACGCGTCACCTGAAAATAAATAATGTTTTAATCAGTTTATAAAGTACATATATGATCACTGCACATCAAAACATAAATACAGAGAATAAATAGTAATGTCCGTTAACAGTTTAAGGAAACACGGTTATCGCCCCTGATATCAGTGTGGAAATTTACGTCTGATATAAAATGTATAATAATGCCAATCAATACGTGGGGTAGTGGTGTATAGCGGGCACTTGTAATTTTTAGAACTGGTGGAATAGTGACACAAGTATACACATATTTAATTCCTATAAAGAACAGGTATTGGTTACTATCCGTTAAGTAGAACTTGAGTCATTGCGTGGAAAAGGACGTAGTGCCACCAAGGGGCCACCAAGGGGAGATAAGTCATCGGAAAGTTTTAAAATGAATAGGCCTCTCCGTCTTGCTACGTGTTGGTGTCATATTGGTATGTTGGGTAGATTTGGGTGGATTTCGCTGGTTTTGGGTAATTTACATAGTATTCTGAATCTACACAATTCCGAACTTTCGGACCCCCTTTGTACTGTCGTCCGGTAAATTACCGTACTTATACCCGGAACTCGCCTGTGTTAAGTCAAGCAATTATATTAGCTGAGCCTGAGCTGTAGCACAGCTCAGGCTCAGCCAATCAAGCTGCTTCATTTCAAACACAATATTCAAGCATTTTGAAATGAAAATAAATTCAAATATTGGCAAGATTAGCGCAGAAGTGGTGTAGCTAGTTATTTTCTCAGTATTTTCCTACCAATCCGTGATGTTTTATGACATTCATAGGCGACTTTGGGTCCTGAAATACGATACAACTATGTAACTAAATTAGTTTTTTTTTGCTAATCTGTTTTATCACTTTTTGCGATTATCTGGGAGCCAGTGCCTTTAACTCAGAATTAATTATCTCTAGAATTACGTTCCTTGTCTGTATCGCGGAACGACGCCGATATTGATTTCAATAATCCGTCTTATCATAATTCTACAAATGACATGGAAAATGTACAAAAAAATATACAAAAATGTGGAATTGCAATAAATATCGGCCAAAAGAAAAATGCCGGTGGTAAATGGAAATATTTGCAACAATAGAGTCTGACCCAAGTACATGTACAATTAAAATTATGTCAACATTTAATATAAGAATTTAACATATATATATATTAAATTTTGACATAATTTTAATTGTATATATATATATATATATATATATAGAGAGGAGAGAGAGAGAGAGAGAGAGAGAGAGAGAGAGAGAGAGAGAGAGAGAGAGAGAGAGAGAGAGAGAGAGAGAGAGAGAGAGAGAGAGAGAGAGAGCGCATTTACATTGGTAATGATTAGTATGATATTTATAAGCTCGTTTGACTGATTTCGTAAGAAACGCGGCATAAACTCGTTTCTTATAAATGAAATCGGTCAACAATTAAGTGTAATAAATATACTTACGCATATACAATCAACACAACATGTTACATTGATGTACATATGTATTACACTATGTACATTGTAGATTATGAATGTAATACTTAGAGGTTAATACGTGGCTTGTTTGATATCGGCCTAGGTATCGGCCCGAGGTAACTTGGTATCAGCCTGAGACCGAAGGCTGATACCAAGTTACCTCGGGCCGATACCTAGGCCGATATCAAACAAGACACGTATTAACGTCTTTATTACTTAGATTACTTAGATATCAATTTCAATATCAATCATCCGGCAGTTGTGATATTATCACTGATAATCCTATATTAAAATCTATACCGTTATCCATGATTGAATGATGAAATACAGAGCCTACAAATTTAAATTATCCCGTCAACACAGTGCGTATGTGCCGTGAAACACGGTGCCGTGAAACATTTTTGATATCCAGTCAATACTATTTTTGCATATCACAGCCATTTGTAGGTGTTGACGGGATAAATAGAATAGTAGGTTAGTGCCGTGAATGGGAAAACATATCTGGCGCGGCACGGAAACGGGATGTGCTCGGCAGAGCCTCGCCCATACCCGTTTCCTGAGCCTTGCCAGATATTTTTTCCCATTCACGGCACTAACCTACTATTCTCTATTTCCCAGCATCTGTCAAAATTTACGCAGCCGATAAAGTAAACATACGCAATGCGCATGCCCAAAGGAACTGGTTTAATACGCGTGCGAGACATGGTATCGGACTGGAAACGGCGGTATCAGACTAGTAACGATGGTATAAGAAATGGCAGTATCAGACTAGAAGTTTCAGTATCAGACTGGAAAACACGCCGTATCAGCCTGGACTGTGTATGTTATTGCTCTAGGCAAAAAATTATATCTAAGTAATAAACTGTGTTATCACACCCATTTTATGCCATACACACGTATAATCTAGGACAAAGTCATTTCGACTGGCACAGGGAGGTTATGGTTCGACAAGAGAAGTAATCGAATTCAGCTTACAAACACACAATGCACGAGTTGTGTCCCCTAATATATACACCTTCTATAAATCCATAATGCAAACGCCAATCCGACGTATTGCGTTTACATCCCAATACAATAAATTAGACACACGTGACGTCGCGCGGTGTTCTTGATTGGTTAAAGTTCGCAAAGTCGCTGTTCCAGGAATTGCGACAAAATGACGTAAAACAAGATTATTGTTAATTTTAACGCCATATTTGATTATTTACAGTTTTGAAAATATCAGAAAATGCAGTGTAAATATAAGCAATTAAACCATGGGCTGTTGCGTTTACTGGGATGAACAATACATTTGGTCTGTTTAAAGTTTGCCAGGAGTCCTTCGGACTCCACGCTCTTTAAACAGACCAACTCCATTATGCACTCTAGTAAATGCAACAGTCCATGGTTTTATTTCTTAAGTAAATAGCTTGGTTCCCGCTTCGGAACAACGACCCGACGAAAGTTGGAGACCTATACAGTCAAACCTTCGAACTCCACGCAAATTAAACAGACCAAATGTATTGTTCACCCAAGTAAACGCAACTGCCCAAGCTTTCACATTTACAAGATATACATGTAAATGTCAGATAAACACATTGACACGGTAAAATAACTGAAATATGCATGTGTATGTTCTTTATTAATAATTTATTGATATTATATCGCTATATCGCTAACATATCAAACACGCCAAATAACCGATTGCAAAAAAAATCACTCTTCCATGCGTTACATTAAAGAGATGGGGTTAAGTTGCTACCCTCGCGAGAGGTATGGAGCGGGGTAGCAATTTTGTTTCTAATATAAACCATGCAAAAACAGTTTTTTGGTAATACAGAATATTATAATTGTATAAAATGTCACGAAATTTTGTCAAATATTTATTCTATTTCGAGCATTTGGTATAGGAATATGACATTATACCACAGGTTCTTGAAGAACGGTTCATATTTCGGTGTTTTATGTGTTATTTCGGTATCTCTGATGGTTTGGGTGCATTGTTTCCAACATACAATTTACGTCACCTCCCGCGAGTATCATGCCATACCCAACCGCCTGCGGTAATCTTGCCAAGATTATCAACGCTTATGTCGTCTATTGGCAATAACAACTCGCAACCATGTAGTTTGATTGTCTGAGTCTGAGCTGTAGCACAGTTCAGGCTCAGCCAATCAAGCTGTTTGACTTCAGACACGATATTCAAGTACATGTATTTTGAAATAAAGAAATGGATAAATACAGATTATCAACGCTTATGTCGTCTATTGGCAATGTCAACTCGCAACCATGCAATTTGATTGTCTGAGCCAGAGCTGTAGCACAACTCAGGCTCAGCAAATCAAGCTGCTTGACCTCAGACACGATATTCAAGTATTTTGAAATAAAGAAGGATAAATATTGGCAATATTAGCCTAGGCTGTAGTGAACCAATCTGAGTCACGATTCTATTTCAGCATAAACGAATTTTTCGTCACAATGTCGTTTGTTGGGAACCTCACATCGGTTGATGTTCGTCACGATGATTCTGGGAATTGTCCAGATTGGTTCCTAGATCAGGTAACTGTATATGTGGCTGTGACTGGAGAAACGGGGCTTATGGGATTTGTGACCGGTGTAGATCCTGATCAATCATCGCATTCATGTAGCCGAAATCGGTCTGTATTGCTTATTTGAAGCATGGTGGATGTTCGATAGATGGAATGGCGAACAATGCAAATATTGCAATCGGGATCTACATGATGGATTTACATTTATTGAGCATAGGCTGCATATGCAGCCTATGCTCAATAAATGTAAATCCATTGATCGCAAATTCCATAATCCCCATTTCTCCAGTCGCAGCCACACGCCATGTGATGTACCTTCGGACATCTGCGTAATTTTAGGAAATACGTTTACAAAATTTACAAGATTTTCCGTAAATGGCGTCAAAAGTTGACAAAATTTTGAGAGTAATTATAATAATTCCGCATGTACTCTAAAAAAATTGTCAACTTTTGATGTTATTTGTGAAAAATATTGTAAATTTTGTAAAGGTATTGCATGAGCATCACGACGCCATAACGTTATAAAAGATGGCGTACTGCATAAATAATACGGAAAACAAAAGTAATGTTAAAACAAGAGGGTTTCACTGTAAATCAGGCATTTGATCAGTCTGAGTCATAGTTGTGTGCTATGCAATCACGAACATACAGTATCACTTGAGATAAATGACCAAGAACTCACCAAAAATAAGATCACAGGTGTTTTCTTGGTGTCCGGTTTAGAGAGGTTCCACTGTACATCTTTTCATAAACAATAGCTCTCGTTAGCTCAACTGTATTTCCCTCAGTCCCCTGAACTTTGAGTAAACGAGTGTGGACTGTATGTCATATTCGTTCAAAACTATTAATATCTCCTGCAGAGCTCCAGATAAGTGTTGTATTTAAAGCGTATTATACCCCCATATTTGAAATTCAATGCGTATTTTACTTTTACAAATGTAATTATTGATTGTATTCCTTATTAAATAGGGAACAAATGATAAAAAAATAAAACAAATGTAAAAAATCACGTATTTCAACTGCAAAAAAACAAACACTGTTTACTTTTTGCAGCTCAACTAAGTAAAGTTTCAACTGTATACATTATTTTCAATACTGAATTTAAAAATCAATGCGTATTTTCGCATTGCTGTGAGTATTTTGTACTCCCACTTCTGATAATCAATGCGCATTCTGCTACAGTGGGGTCAGCGTGTAAGTGCGCACACGAACGAACACGACATGTTGGTTCCAACCTGCGTGTTCGTTCGTGTGTGCACTTACACGCTGACCCCACTGTAAAATACTCCACCTTATCTGGAGCTCCGAGTTTTCTCCATCTTTCCATACAGGTGGTGATATCTGATTTAGACCGCGGGCTGGAATACGATCTGCCGTGCGGGCAATGGCTCGCCACCACTGAAGGGGATGGAAAGCTCAAACGGACCTTGTTTGTTAGCAACGGAACATGTGTATAAACTTAACTCTGCCATGTTTGGTCAATACCTTTTTGATGTCGCGATCGAGTGGATCGACGAGGTTTACTCACCGGAAGTCAATATTTGTGTTATTTTTATCTCCGCCACTCTGATTTCATCAACATTTCAGGGAGTAATCATTTATTTTTCCCGAAATGCATTATTTCATATAGAACTAACGACTCTATATATTTGATGATTAAACATATGCAGAATTATTATACTGAATTTATTACATTATTACAGCCATTTTGCATGTGATAATGTAATAACTTCAGTATAATACTGTTATGTTTTGAACATTGGACCGTACGGACGACACACTCCATACGCTGTATCTATGCATAATCGATGCGCCCATCAGTAGCGATGTCCGTAATTGTGCGGCAATTTATGATGATTCCATTTGATCAAGGCCAAAGTAATTTCACAAACTCATTCACTGCATTAACTCTTTATTACAAGACAACTTATGCACATGTTAGTAGCATGACTTAAAATATTCGTATAATAAAACTTAAACTGTTTGCCGAACGTTATAATGGTTAAGTACAATCTAATTCATTTCTTTTCCTCTATTCCAAATTATAGTGTTTCCCATGGAATATATTTAATTGAATATAAATACATAGCTCAATGTATATTCTAAACATAAGTCTTTCAACATGGTTAGCATATGATGAAGACTGAGACTAAAACTTTGAATTCTCTCGAGAATGAGATGCAGACCCCTTTTATAGTAAACAGCATAATGCCCAGTTGCAACACAACCAGAGACTCAATGTTGGTTTGAGCCGAGCGGCTCATTGCGAGCATGCAACAGGTTTTGAGCCAACATCCAGTCTCCAAGCAACTGTTAGTCATCGGCTCAAAGCAACCACTGACCTAGTTTCTCTGAGCAACATGTAGAAATTAGAACAGAGTTACCCAGTTTCACGACAGCTAACACATGTAAGCCATACGGGAAAAGGTGCATAAAGTCCAATTGACCAGAAAGCCAAATCATAACAATACAAATTAATAAATTTATCCTTAAATTGAAAAGTTCTCCCTCAAAGTATACTTTGCTAGATAAGTATGCTTTGCAATATTTGTGAAATAGGATACAGGGGACTGAGTCAAACACTTTGAGTTAAATGTACATGCCCACTCAGTCGGCCCAAAATGTTGTTTATAGGAATTAAATAAGTGTATAACACTGTTCCACCAGTTATAAAGAGTATATTGATATTTATTTCACTGACAGTGACGCGCGTCGGTATCATGCTATTCTCAGATGCAAATGAGGCATGCAATTTTTTAATTATTTATACTAATTAAATGCGTCACATGAATTTTTTTTTATTTTCGACAGATTATAGTTATGATCATTGCACATCAAAAAATAAATAAAAGTGCATGGAATACATAGTAATGTCTGTTAAAAGTTTAAGGAAACACAGTTATTGATCTGATATCAGTGTTTACGTCTGATATAAAATGTATAATAATGCCAATCAATACGTGGGACAATGGTGAATTCATGTATATTTTGCCAGAAAATTTCTCAGGTGATGTCTCTGATATAAAGAACATTTTGTGCCTACTGAGTGGGCATGTACCTTTAAGCTATAGATGAGTCCGGTTTACGTGAACTTGATTGCGATGCCCAGACGCCTCTCTGGCGATAGCGGTATCGATGGGAACGCAAATCAAGCAGCGCCGGTTTGTGAGCGATATCGCGTGTACTGGGCATGGTAATCGGGTTTATTGGCCCGAGGGGACTGTTTGAACCCAAGGCCGCGGGTTCAAACAGTTCCTGAGAGCCACATCAAACGTTTGCACACGGCTGGACATGATCAAACGTTATTGTTACATTTCCAACAAAAAAATGATCTAATTTGAGCATTATATTCAGTATTTTCAGTACTTTTATAAATCGTCCCATTCACGTAGATAATTTTCTGTATTCATATTCCGGGGCCGCGTCATGAACGTCATGAAGTAGTGACGTCATGAAGGCACTTCTGCGTAGTGACGTCATGAAGGCACTTGGTCTACGCGCGGCCCCGGCATGAGCATTGCCTAAAGCCATATGCAAACAGCCCGCGATATATGTTTGCACATATTGCACATATGTGCAAACAACGGAAACCATGTAACAATAACCAACCATTGTTACATGTTTTCCTTTGTTTGCACATATGTGCAAACATATAGCGCTTGCTGTTTGCATATGGCTTTAGGCAATGCTCATTCCGGGGCCGCGCGTAATGGAAGTGCCTTCATGCCTGCGGCCATGGGTTCAAACAGTTCCCTCGGGCCACAGCAAACGTTTGCACACGGCTGGACATGATCAAACCTTATAATAGAATGCTGGAACCGAATTATGTCGTCTGCTGTTATTTGATATGTGCCCTTTTCTTCTAGTAAAACATGGTTTGGCAGCATTTTAGAATCATTTCCATTGGAAATTATTCTGAAAAGCTGTCAAACCATGTTTTCATGCGAAAATGGAAATTAAACAATAAACAGCAGACGACAAAAATAATTCAGCATTTTAAAGGAAGGCCAGTTTCCATATACTAATAAACGTTGTTTCTATTTTGAATGGCTAATTGATGTGTTGGGATGAGTAGAGACACACATCTGCTGTAAATAGACCTTTCTTACAACTACGTTAGTTTATAAATTTAGTCTGCTTCACTAATAAATATTGTGAAATAAATAGTGAAAAAAAAACATTTCCGTTTTATTATATTTGTGTGAAATAACTTGAAGATTTGTGTTTTTCACGTCACTTTTTTTCATTAATTAGTGGCACCCGATAGTGATTATTTCAATTACTGACAAAGTGGTGAATGACGTCATCAGTGTCAATCGATAGTGGTGATTACTTCGATTAGTGACGACTGTAACAGTGGTGAGTGACGTCATCATTTTATGGGCGTACCGACTTACGAAATTTCTTGATATATCACCCAGAAGGTCTCTCAGAATTAGAGTATTCACTTTAAGATACGATTCATGTATTATATAATTCAGTCTCCGCGAAAGTCGTCGATCCGTCGGACATGTCCGTTAAAATTGCCGCCGGTCCGACGGTAAACCGGAAGTCGCCGGACCGAATGTCCGACTATAAAAAAAAAGTAAAAAAAATAAAATTGTTTTGCTTTTTTATTCTAAGCTTCAATGAAATCACATTCCTTTGGTACTATGATTCTTGCATTTTGTGCTATTCAGGGGCGATAATACGTTATATTGCTGTGTTAAACAGAAGCCTCAGTTCCCTTTCTTGATTTGTCTATAGCGGAAAGTGGAGAACAAGATACCAGACTGGCCACAAATATAATACGTCCCGATTCACAAGTCACAGATCAGGAGCTAGACTGGCCAAAACAACCTAATAGCTGTTAGACTGGTCACAATTACAATACGCCCAATTTCTTGCACTAGTGTCACAGATCAGGATCTAGACATATGAGACACGCCATGCGATTTTTAACTTGTATATCTGCGTAATTTCATAAAATATGTTTACAAAATGTACAGTAATTTTCGTAAATGACGTCGAAAGTGGACAATATTTTCAGTGTACACGCGGAATTATATTCCGCATGTACTCTGAAAATGTTGTCAACTTTTGACTTTATTTATGAAAAATATTGCAAATTTTGAAAACGGAGTCAAAGATCAGGCCCTAGACGATGTTGTACCTTCGGACATCCGTGTAATTTCATAAAATATGTTTACTAAATTTACAATAATTTTCGTAAATGGCGTCCTAAATGGTGACAATATTTTCAGAGTACATGCGGAATTATATCAATTCGGAATCTGGGAGCCGTTTCACTAAACTCCGTACGACTAAAATGTTCGTAAATGCAAAATTATGAAAGTCCGTACATTTGGCATTAACTTTGTTTTCAATAATTATTGGATTTACATTTTATTGAGCATAGCAATAAATGTAAATGCATCAAATGAAATTTCCAGACGATCCGAAATTTGCACTTACGAACATTTCACTCGTACGAAGTTTAGTGAAACGGCCCCCAGGCCATAGACGAGCCACAATAGGCAATACATCCTTTTAATATGGATATTCACATACATGTATCAGGACATAGGCTGGCTGGTCATAAATGTGAGCACTACGATTTGGTGATAGTTGATTGCTAATTTAGCATTCAGGCGTAAAGGAGGTGCCAACACTGGATTAATAAATAAATATGTGCCTGTGACTGACTTGGGAAATGGGGCTTATGCCATGTGTGACCAGTCTATCTCCGAGTCTGGGAGTAAAATATACCAGCCTGATAATGACTTATGTTGTTGGTATGAAACATGAAGGGTGTGTATAATTGATTGGTTCGCCAACCGTGAAGACCGTGATCAGATTGCGCGAATGCACTGCACACAAATGGAATAAGCCTTGTTTATCCAGTAAAATCCTCATGTGACTGGAGAAATCGGGCTTATGGTATTTGTGTAGCAGGAATAGCGTAGCTCCTGATAAAACATCGCATTCCTGTAGCCTGATAACAATCTACATTGCTTGTTAGAAGCATAACGGATGTATCATTGCTGGAATGGCGATCAGTGCAGATCCTGATCAGACTGTGCGGATGCACAGGCTGATCAGGATCTACACTGGCCAGTAAACCCTAAAGCCCATTTATCCACTCACAGCCACATTTATAGATATTCATGACATCGGATACTGTGATGCTATGGTTATATGTAGTTGATTCTCAAACGGCGATATAATAGGACGTGCCAAGAGACTACTGCCGGGTTTTTCTGCCGACAAACTTTTGGCTATTAAACACATTAAATCTAAAAAAGAATTAAATGTAAGTACTTTTTCACCAATAACAAAAATTCACTCTTCCCAAAAGTGTTTGTTTGGTGAAATAAAATATTGATTTAATAGCGAAAAAAAATTGCTATGGGAATTTAATATGGGAAAAAAAGAGGAGAAAGAGGTGGGACGGAGGAGTAAACAAGAGGGCCATGATGGCCCTAATTCGCTCACCTGACTCCATGAACACCAGAGGAGAATGTGACATTGAGTTCCTATGTGTTTTAACAAAATTGTGCTATTTTTAGATGGCGGTCATCTTGGATTAAGCGATGACTCATTTTACCAAATCTGAAAATGCTTCACCCAAGGATCTTAACTTACTATGAAGTTTGGCCAGCATCGGCCACCTTGTTCCTAAAAAAAAGACGTTCAAAATCTCGAATAAATGGACCTTTTGGAGGCCATCATGGATGACATAATCATCCGATTCCGACAAATATTGCACCAGAGCAATCGCCTCATCGATACCTTCAATTTTATATATGACATGAGCATATTTGGTCAAAAATAAAATTTGACCCCACGGGCCACGCCCATTTTTGACCCCGGGGTCACCATTTTAACACCTTTGAAAGAACATTCTACGTCGATCATTCCTACCAAGTTTCGTCGAAATCCGACTGGCGGTTCATGAGAAGAAGATTTTTTAAGAATTTATGCTATTTTTAGACGGCGGCCATCTTGGATTAGCGACGACCTCCGTTTTAACAAATCTGAAAAGGCTTCACCCATGGACCATAACTGTGAAGTTTGGCCACCATGGGCCAAGCGGTTCGTGTGAAGAAGAATTTTGAAATCTCTAATAAAAGAACGACCTTTTGACCTTTCAGTGGCCGTCTTGGATGAAATGACCATCCAATTTTGACAAAAAAAATTACCTGAGCGATCTCCTCTTTGATACCTTCGATTTGATATAGACATGACCATATTCGGTCAAAAATAAAAGTTGGCCCAATTTACCCCACGGGCCACGCCCATTTTTCACTCCAGGGTCACCATTTTTTAACAAGTTTGAAAGAGTATTGTACATATATCATTTCTACCAAGTTTTATCGAAATCCGGTTGGCAGTTCTTGAGAAGAAGATTTTTCAAGAATTTGTGCTATTTTTGGACGGCAGCCATCTTGGATTGCGTAATGACATCATTTTAACAAATTTGCTATCCCCCTACCTAAGGACCATGACCATGAAGTTTGGTGACTATATGCCCAATGGTTACCGAGGAGAAGACCTTTGAAAATGTTCACGGACGGACGACGGACGGAGGACGACGGACGACGACGGACACATTGCGGTAACAATAGCTCACATCAGGTGAGCTAAAAAACTAAAACTTTGAAAATTGACTCCGAAACCTGGCTACATAGCTTGGAAATGATGTAACTAAGAAAACAAAAGTTAGAGTTTGCAAATCGGTCCACAAATACAAATATATATATTCTCATAGGAAATTTTTTTTTTCGCAATAAAATCAATATTTTACGGAATTTCATAAAAATATTTTTTTTTGGGGAGGGTGACATTTTTGTTACTTTCATATGCAAATGAGGCATGATATTTTTTAATTATTTATGCGAATTGAATGCGTCACCAGAAAAAATAATATTTCCGACAGATTATAAAGTATGATCATTGCACATCAAAAAATAAATACAGAGAATAAATAGCAATGTCAGTTAACATTTTAAGGAAACACGGTTATCGTCCCTGATATCAGTGTGGAAATTTACTTCTCATATAAAATGTATAATAATTCCAATCAATACGTGGGGTAATTAATGGTGAATGAATGTTTATTTTGCCAGAAAATGTCTCAGATGATGTCTCTGATATAAAGAACATGTGCCTACTGAGCGGGCATGTACCTTTAACATGGGGGGAAAGGAGGTAGGGGAGCTGTGGGATGAGTAAAAAAACTAGTTTTTTAAAGTGACTCCGAAACCTGGCTAGATATATTGAAAAGGATCTAACTAAGATCTAACTAAGAAAATAAAAGTTAAATTTGGAAAATCGGTCCACTATTTCTGAAATTAGAAAAAAATCCCCAATCTGTGAAGATGTCTACGGGGATTTAACATGGGGAAATTGTTGTTTCGTAATAAAAAATCATTATTGCACCAAATTTCACAAAATATAAAGAAAGCTCATCCTTAAATACATGTATTTATAAAATTTGACAGTATGAAAAATATATTGTTATTGCATTGTTTATATAGCTTTAAAATGTGGGCGGCTTTCGTGAAACAGTCAGTAGTCTCTGTCGAGTCGTCTGAAAAGCCGTTCCTTTAATAGTGTATACGTCAGTGACTAGGACATACATGCGTAACTATGGTAACTAGAGGGATTATAATCATGGTAAGCGTGTGTTTTGTTTACGTATGTATCCCGGCAACGGAACAATTCGCGTCTCTATTTCGAACCGACACTGCAACATCGATGACGTAACAGACGTTCTAATACGAACAGTTAACGTCAATTCCGTAATTGCGTGCGCATACGTATGTGAAGCGACAGCGGTCGTTGCTATATAACACAGACACGGGGGCGTGTCATACATACAGAGCCATCTATAGAGATAATCCACCAGGAACGACAACTCTGCCATTGGTTTATTGTATCAAAGGTTTGTACAATTGTGCATCTATTTAAATAATGTTATTACCTAAACTGTAATACAAATTGTTTTAAAGTCACTATTTTTATTAAATTTTCCACCACATTGTCTTTATCAAAATAGTGTGAAACTGTATTGGCAGTCCTATCTGACGTCCATAGTGTAGCAGTACACCGGATGTTATGAGCCGGACGTCACGGCGTCGCGCGAGCCCAAGTCATACATGAAACCGTGAAACAACGATACACGCGGTGTATTAAATGTGCTTCCCTTCGGAGGTTATTGGAAATTACTAAAATGTAATAGTTTATTGATTTGATTGGTTGATTGATTGATTGAAAGACTTGGCTAACCGGATGTACAAATGAATGGATAGATAGATGGATCCCTTCATCCACTGACCCATTCATATACAGTGAATCTTCTCTAAACCGGACACCCTGGGAGGTCCCCAGGGTGTCTGGCTTATAGAGGTTTCACTGTAAATCAGGCATTTGATCATTCTGAGACATATTTATGTGCTATGCGATCATGAACAGACGTTATCACCCGAGATAAATGACCGAGAAACTCATCAAAAATAAGATCACATGCGTTTTCTTGGTGTCCGGTTTAGAGAGGTTCCACTGCATGTATATTTATTATATACGTACTTTCGTTTCCCATTTAAAAACAATGCAACGCAAGACGTCAATATTCTTCCATATTGACGTCTCGTGAGTTCATATTGGTCAGTGCCGGAACTAGACTTCACCTAGCAAAATAGTTATTTCTAAATCACCACTAATGTGTTTGTTTTATTTATATTTTGCATATTTTTGGAAGCGCATATACATTTCGAATGGTGTACGTATATACTAAAAAGGTTATTTGATTTGTAAGTGTATATATGTCACTCGTTTAGCAGCGCAACACTATTGAGCTCCTAAAGTCCTGCAATATCGCACGCACGCTGTAACATACATCCACATACAAATCAAATATCCTATAATTTACGGAGCCCCGCAGGGGACATGGATTATTTTTTTTATTAATTCGTTCCAACGAAATAACAATTAGTTCCCTCAATTTAACAATTCGTTCCCTCGAATTAACAATTCGTTCCCACAATATAACAATTCGTTCCCTCAACGAATTGCTAAATTGAGGGAACGAATTGTTATTTCGTGGGAACGAATTAATAAAACAAAAATCTACGTCCCCTGTGGGGTTCCGTAATAATAATTATACCTCTGACATAGATCTGACATAGATCTACACGAATACAGAATCGTGATACACACCGGGGACCGTGAAGGTGTCGGAACTCGTGCAAACGTCTGGATAACCCTGCATGGCCACCTGGGAAACAGCGCGGAGACTCATCTCAGGATCGAACCTGAAAACTTCTTCGAGAAATCAGAATAAGGAGCCGGGGATATTATATAAATAGTGCCCTTTGTTGAGGGGAATATTGTGGATTATCTCCCCGAGGAAGCTATATATCGCCCAAGGTGATAGATAATCCACAATATTCCCCTCAACAAAGGGCACTATTTAATTTATTATACCGAATTATATAATGTTGATGGCATGTACAATGTTAAATAATAGATATACACATTGGACATCGCGCATTCTGCGGACATACAGTGGGGTCAGCGTGTAAGTGCACACACGAACGAACACTACAGGTTGGAACCAACCTGTCGTGTTCGTTCGTGTCTGCACTTACACGCTGACCCAACCTGTAGTGTTCGTTCGTGTGTGCACTTACACGCTGACCCCACTGTAAGCCTTCACAGACGAATGTTTGTGTCATCACCATGCACATATTCAGTCCAAATGTCCTAACGCTTCATTGTAGCTCAAAACATCTGCGTAGGTAAAACGTCATATAGTTTAACAATTCGTTCCCTCGAATTAACAATTCGTTCCCACGATATAACAATTCGTTCCCTCGAATTAACAATTTGTTCATACGATATAACAATTCGTGGGAACGAATTGTTATTTCGTGGAACGAATTGCTAAATTGAGGGAACGAATTGTTATTTCGTGGGAACGAATTAATAAAAAAATAATCTACGTCCCCTGCGGGGTTCCGTAATAATTATACTTCTGACATAGATACAGAATACAGAAGAGTGATACACACCGGGGACCGCGAATACGCCGGAACTCGTGCAAACGTCTGGATAACCCTTCATGGCAACCTGGGAAACAGCGCGGAGACTCATCTCAGGATCGAACCTAAAAACGTCTTCAGGAAGGCATCGTAAGGAGCCGGGGATATTATATAAATAGTGCACTTTGTTGAGGGGAATATTGTGGATTATCTCCCCAAGGAAGCAATATCTCCCAAGCCGATAGATAATCCACAATATTCCCCTCAACAAAGGGCACTATTTAATGTATTATACCGAATTATATAATGTTGATGGCATGTACAATGTTAAATGATAGACATACACATTGGAGATCGCGCATTCTGCGGACATAAGCCTTTACGGACGTATGTTTGTGTCATCACCATGCACATATTTAGTTCAAATTTCCTAACGCTTCATTGTAGCTCAAAACATCTGCGTAGTTAAAACGTCATATAGTTATGACGTAAGTAAAGACGTAATTTGTGAGATATATGACATCACCACTGCGTGTTTGCAACGTCAAATTTATTCAGTACATGTATTAAATAAATGCAGCTAGTGTCTTTTCGGATATATTCTGCCGAATGTAAGTTGAACCTGTAATAAGTCCGAGAAATATTCAAACACAAATATTGCCAATTTTTCCTCGATTTTTATGCCACACCATCCGCTCGCTTTTCTTTGAATATAGTATTAAATGTACATGCCCACTCAGTAGGCACAAACTGTTCTTTATATTAGATACATCATCTGAGACATTTTCTGGCAACATAAACATTCATTCACCATTACTCCACGTATTGATTGGCATTATTATACATTTTATATCAGATGTAAATTTTCACTCTGATATGAGGGCGATAACCGTGTTTCCTTAAAATGTTGACGGACATTACTATGTATTCTCTGTATGTATGTGTTGATGTGCAATTATCATACTTTATAATCTCTCCAAAATATTATTTTTTTCAAGTGACGCATTTAATTCGTATAAATAATTAAAAAATATTATGCCTCATTTGCATATGAAAATAGCCTGATACCACCGCGCGTCACTATCATTAAAATAAATATTCACTAAATGATTATATCTGTATAGCGGGCACTCGTAATTTTTAGAACTGGTGGAATAGTGACACACGTGTACACTTATTTAATTCATATAAAGCAGTTTGTGCCTACAGAGTGGGCATGTACCTTTAAATACTCATAGCAAAGTAGCGAAAGTACTGCCATATATGTTCAAATTACACGATATTTCCGGCGGAAATGTAACAATAACGTTCCACCATGTCCAGTCGTGGGTAAACGTTTGCCGTGCCCCTCGGGAACTGTTTAAAACCGCGGCCTACAGCCTTTGGGCTCAAACAGTTCCCTCGTGCCACGGCAAACTTTACCCACGGCTGGGTATGGTCGAACCTTATATTTGTCATCTTTTGATTTATTGATTTCCCTTATTGTAAAGTTTCAAGTATTACTCGGAGCACGGTTATCCGAATGTACGTAATAGTTATAGTTCATATATTGAATTAGTAATAAATTAATTTATTAAAAATTCAATATTTGAACTATATATAACATATTGGTTGCACCGCCTTATTCGCGGACACACGTCTGTTTCAATGCAAGTCACGCCCAAACGCGCTTCCGACTTGCGACACTACTACGTTATTGGCCGTCTAACATCGCAGCACACATGTGTACACGTCACAACCGGATGCGTGCCACGTGAATTTCCGACAAGTTGTGACGTCTGGATCTAAACATAACTTTCCTACGTATTGGGCATTTAATGAATAAATTTAGTAGATATTGGAGAAATAGTCGCAATATGTGATTAATTGAGACGAAATGCTATGCTTTCACTAGGGAAAACAATAAGATTATCGGTCGGATGCGGACACTCATGCTCTAAATGATTTTTCTAATGCACTCTATAAATATCACGCAATCTGATTGGCTGATGGTCATACATTACAGGTATATCATTGTTGATGAAAGGTCGCAAATTATTTCAATATGTATTCCTACGCCAGTAGTAAAGGAGTTCATTAGAAATAGGTTAACCGCATTGTAATTTTGAAATTTGCGGCGTATATCAGAAAATGATAGGTCGGAAAACATGTTTAATGGCTCCGCTAGCGCGTCGCCATTAAACAGATTTTCCGACCTATCATTTTAAGATATACGCCTCAAATTTGAAAATTACACGTTTTTTTAACTAGTTAGAATATCATAAACAGAAAATATGACAAATAACTTGCAGGGATGTCAGTGCAATATTCATTGAGTAGTAGTTATAGTTCACATATTGAATTTTTAATAAATCAATTAATTGAAACTTCAATATGTGAACAATAACGTACTTATTGTTTACCAGCCCACTCGCGAAGCTCCGCCCCTAAACATGATTTCGAATCGCTATATATAGCATGTGATTGGCGGTGTGATACGAAATGAGCGCGTGTGTGGGCGGTAATATGCTTTGCGTCTCGTGAACTGATGACAACAAGGTGTAAAATCAGTTCCATAGAGGCTGAACATTTAATGACTAATTTAATAGATATTGACGAAAGTGTCGCAATATGCGAATTATTGAAACGAAATGTTGTTCTTGCATTGGTCGAGAAACTAGGGTAAACAATAAATCACATTACGGTCTGTTCAAGGTTTTTCTGCAAACGAACTTTTGGCTATTAAATCAAAAACATATTTAAGAGTAAGTACTTTTTTATCAGCAACAAAAAAGTCACCCGACACGTTTTTTTTTTATTTGATGAAATTCCATCAAATATTGATTTCAAAGCGAAAAAAAAAAATTCTTATGGGAATTAAACATGTGGCAAAAAGGAGCTGGATGGTGGCGGGGACAGTCAAAAAACGAATATAATTATGCAATTTCATCAAATAAAAAAATGGGGAAGGTGACTTTTATATATTGATAAAAGACTACTTACCAAAGTTCGTCGGCAGCAAAATGTACTGAAACCTCAAGAAGCCCTCCGATTCACAGTTCGTATTCTTTTTTTTTTGTCCTTATTATGAAACGGATTTTTATGAAATATTGCACATCAAACGGGTCTTGTTAAGCTGCATTTTGGTGGTCTCGGTTCTTTGGCCCAAACTTCTGTCGTTTTTGCGAAGAATCGATTTCCGTGTCTACAGTTTTTTTTGCTAATCTGTTTTATCACTTTTTGCGATTATCTGGGAGCCAGTGCCTTTAATTCAGAATTAATTATCTCTAAAATTACCTTCCTTGTCTGTATCGCGGAACGACGCCGATATTGATTTCAATAATCCGTCATATCATATATTCTACAAATGACATGGAAAATTTACAAAAATAAATACAAAAATGTGGAATTGCAATAAACATCGGCAAAAAAAAAAACGCCGCTGGTAAATGGAAATATTTGCAACAATAGAGTCTGACCAAGTACAGGTACAATTAAAATTATATCAAAATTTAATATATATCTATATAAATTAAAATTATGAGACCAAAGGTCGAAGGCTGATACCAAGTTACCGAGGGACGATACCTAGGCCGATATCAAACAAGACACGTATTAACGTCTCTATTACTTAGATTACTTAGATATCAATTTCAATATCAATCATCCGGCAGTTGTGATAATCCTATATTAAAATCTATACCGTTATCCATGATTGAATGATGAAATACAGAGCCTACAAATTTAAATTCCCGGCATCTGTCAAAATTTACGCAGCCGATAAAGTAAACATACGCAATGCGCATGCCCAAAGGAACTGGTTTAATACGCGCGCGAGACATGGTATCGGACTGGAAACGGCGGTATCAGACTAGTGACGATGGTATAAGACTAGAAATGGCAGTATCAGACTAGCAGTTTCAGTATCAGACTGGAAAACACGCCGTATCAGCCTGGACTGTGTATGTTATTGCTGTAGGCAAATACAGGCAATTTCTAGGCAAAAATTGATATCTAAGTAATAAACTGTGTTATCACACGCATTTTATGCCATACAAACGTATAATCACAGACCTATAATAAATTCTAGGTCTGTGGTATAATTTAGGACAAAGTCATTTCGACTGGCACAGGGAGGTTATGGTTCGACAAGAGAAGTAATCGAATTCAGCTTACAACCAGACAATGCACGAGTTGTGTCCCCTAATATACGCACCTTCTATAAATCCATAATGCAAACGCCAATTCGACGTATTGCGTTTACATCCCAATACAATACATTAGACACACGTGACGTCGCGCGGTGTTCTTGATTGGTTAAAGTTCGCAACGTCGCTGTTCCAGGAATTGCGACAAAATGACGTAAAACAAGATTATTGTTAATTTTAATGCCATATTTGATTATTTACAGTTTTGAAAATATCAGAAAATGCAGTGTAAATATAAGCAATTAAACCATGGGCTGTTGCGTTTACTGGGATGAACAATACATTTGGTCTGTTTAAAGTTTGCCAGGAGTCCTTCGGACTCCACGCTCTTTAAACAGACAAAATACATTATGGACTCTAGTAAACGCAACAGTCCATGTCCATGAGACCTATATACAGTCAAACCTTCGAACTCCACGCAAATTAAACAGACCAAATGTATTGTTCACCCAAGTAAACGCAACTGCCCAAGCTTTCACATTTACAAGATATACATGTAAATGTCAGATAAACACATTGACACGGTAAAATAACTGAAATCTGCATGTGTATGTTCTTCATTAATAATTTATTGATATCGCTATATCGTTAACATATCAAACACGCCAAATAACCGATTGCAAAAAAAATCACTCTTCCATGCGTTACATTAAAGAGATGGGGTTAAGTTGCTACCCTCGCGAGAGGTATGGAGCGGGGTAGCAATTTTGTTTCTAATATAAACCATGCAAAAACAGTTTTTTGGTAATACAGAATTATACAAATGTAATTGTATAAAATGTCACGAAATTTTGTCAAATATTTATTCTATTTCGAACATTTGGTATAGGAATATGACATATTATACCACAGGTTCTTCAAGAACGGTTCATATTTCGGTGTTTTATGTGTTATTTCGGTATCTCTGATGGTTTGGGTGCATTGTTTCCAACATACAATTTACGTCACTTCCCGCGAGTAGCACGCCATACCCAACCGCCTGTGGTATCTTGCCAATATTATCAACGCTTATGTCGTCTATTGGCAATAACAACTCGCAACCATGTAGTTTGATTGTCTGAGTCTGAGCTGTAGCACAGCTCAGGCTCATCCAATCAAGCTGTTTGAATTCAGACACGATATTCAAGTACATGTATTTTGAAATAAAGAAATGGATAAATACAGATTATCAACGCTTATGTCGTCTATTGGCAATGTCAGCTCGCAACCATGCAATTTGATTGTCTGAGCCTGAGCTGTAGCACAGCTCAGGCAATCAAGCTGTTTGACCTCAGACACGATATTCAAGTATTTTGAAATAAAGAAGGATACATATTGGCAATATTAGCCTAGGCTGTAGTGAACCAATCTGAGTCACGATTCTATTTCAGCGTAGACACATTTTTCGTCACAACGTTTGTTGGGAACCTCACATCGGTTGATGTTCGTCACGATAATTCTGGGAATCTCCCAGAGTGGTTCCTAGATCAGGTAAACTGTACATGTGGCTGTGACTGGAGAAACGGGGCTTATGGGATTTGTGACCGGTGTAGATCCTGATCAATCATCGCAGTCATGTAGCCGATATCGATCTGTATTGCTTATTTGAAGCATAACGGATGTTTGATAGATGGAATGGCGAACAATGCAAATATTGCAATCGGGATATACATGATGGATTTACATTTATTGAGCATAGGCTGCATATGCAGCCTATGCTCAATAAATGTAAATCCATTGGTCGCAAATTCCATAATCCCCATTTCTCCAGTCGCAGCCACACGCCATGTGATGTACCTTCGGACATCTGCGTAAGTTCAGGAAATACGTTGACAAAATTTTGAGAGTAATTATAATAATTCCGCATGTACTCTAAACAAATTGTCAACTTTTGACGTTATTTGTGAAAAATATTGTAAATTTTGTAAAAGTATTGCATGAGCATCACGACGCCATAACGTTATAAAAGATGACGTACTGCATAAATAATATGGAAAACAAAAGTAATGTTAAAACAAGAGGGTTTCACTGTAAATCATGCATTTGATCAGTCTGAGTTATAGTTGTGTGCTATGCAATCACGAACAGACATTATCACTTGAGATAAATGACCAAGAACTCACCAAAAATAAGATCACAGGTGTTTTCTTGGTGTCCGGTTTAGAGAGGTTCCACTCTACATATTTTCATATACAATAGCTCTCGTTAACTTAACTGTATTTCCCTCAGTCCCCTGAACTTTGAGTAAACGAGTGTGGACTGTATGTCATATTCGTTCAAAACTATTAATATCTCCTGCAGCGCTCCAGACAAGTGTTGTATCTCAAGCGTATTATACCCCCATATTTGAAATTCAATGCGTATTTTACTTTTACAATTGTAATTATTGATTGTATTCCTTATTAAATAGAGAACAGATGATACAAAAATAAAACAAATGTAAAAAATCACGTATTTCAACTGCAAAAAACAAACACTGTTTACTTTTTGCAGCTCAACTAAGTAAAGTTTCAACTGTATACATTATTTTCACTACTGACTTTAAAAATCAATGCGTATTTTCGCATTGCTGTGAGTATTTTGTACTCCCACTTCTGATAATCAATGCGTATTCCGCTACAGTGGGGTCAGCGTGTAAGTGAGCACACGAACGAACACGACAGGTTGGTTACAACCTGTCGTGTTCGTTCGTGTGTGCACTTACACGCTGACCAAACTGTAAAATAAGCGCGTAAAATACTCCACCTTATCTGGAGCCCTGAGTATTCTCCATTTTTCCTTACAGGTGGTGATAACTGATTTGGACAACGAGTTGATATACGATCTGCCGTGCGGGCAATGGTTCGCCACCAACAAAGGGGACGGAAAACTCAAACGGACCTTGTTTGTTAGCAACGGAACCTGTGTATAAACTTAACTCTGTTCAGTTAAGGCCTTTTTCAATGTGCATGATCACGTGGTTACAACAACAACAACGTCGCCCACTCCAAAGTAAGTATTATTTTATAGTTTCCTTAATATGCAATATATTTTGATGAAATATGGCGCAGCAAACGCGTCTTCATGAGCTGCATTTGGTGGTCCAGGGAGTTTGGCACTGACTTATGTCGGAAATCGATTCTTCGCAAAAACGACATAAGTTTGGGCGAACATACAGAGACCACCAAATGCAGCTTAACAAGACGCGTTTGATGCGCCATATTTCATCAAAATCCGTTACATAATAAGGACACTATAAAATAATACGTACTTTGAATCGGTACTTGTTGTTGTTAGTACCACGTGATCATATGCCTTGTTTTTCATATCGCGATCGAGTGGATCAACGAGGTTTACTCACCGGAAGTCAATAATTGTGTTATTTTTATCTCCGCCACTCCGATTTCATAAAATTGCAGCAAAGTATACTTATCTAGCAAAGTATACTTTGAGGGAGTAATCATTTATTTTTCCCGAAATGCATTATTTCATATAGAACTAACGACTGCATATATTTGATGATTAAAAATATGCAGAATTATTATACTGAAGTTATTACATTATCACAGCCATTTTGCCTGTGATAATGTAATAACTTCAGCATAAGAAAAATTAATAAATTTATCCTTAAATTGAAAATTTCTCCCTCAAAGCATACTTTGCTAGATAAGTATACTTTGCAATGTTGGTGAAATAGGATACAGGGGACTGAGCCAAACACTTTGAGTTAAATGTACATGCCCACTCAGTCGGCCCAACATGTTCTTTATAGGAATTAAATAAGTGCATAACACTGTTCCACCAGTTCTAAAGATTAGAAAATCTAAAAAATATTTTCGACAGATTATAAAGTATGATTATTGCACATCAAAAAATAAATACAAATGCATGGAATACATAGTAATATCCGTTAAAATTTTAAGGAAAAATCTGATATCAGTGTTCACGTCTGATATAAAATGCATAATAATTCCAATCAATACGTGGGACAATGGTGATTGAATGTATATTTTGCCAGAAAAGGTCTCAGGTGATGTCTCTGATATAAAGAACATTTTGTGCCTACTGATTGTGCATGTACCTTTAAGCTATAGGTCTCACGGGGCAGTGGGCAGCTAGCTTTAAAAAGGGGGTGGACGATTTTCTATTTACTTCACTACCGACCATGTAAGTTACACCAGTGTGTCTAGAAAAATAGGTTTATGAATATTTCTTGACTTTGGGAGGCTTGAATAGGTGTATTTTTTTTTTAGAGTATTTCATAATTCTACGAAACTGAATGTTAGCTCCGGTTGATTTTGACATCTTGGAAAATGGCGCATGTTATGCTGTCTCGCCGGTACAGTTTCGAGTCAGAATTTAACGTATTGTTCGGGCATTTGTAGCGAAAATTTGAGGTGGTTATGACCCCGCTTTGAAATCATTTTCAGAAAATGGTGTGGTGTTACAAGTGATAGAACAAGACATAAAAAAGTATCTGTGCCTCATATGTTCATGAAAACAATTCCGACAAATTCAGTCGTGTTGAAATTTCTGGCCAAAAACACATCTGATGCGGTTACTGCATTTTTATTGTGGAGCGCGATTTGTACTTGATTTGCGAGTATTTTTCAATACGATGAGTCCGGTTTACGTGGACTTGGTTGCGATGCCCAGACGCCTCTCTGGCGATAGCGGTATCGATGGGAACGCAAATCAAGCAGCGCCAATTTCTGGCCAAGTGGCCCATTTTTGGCCAAATGGCCAATATTTGGCCAAGTGGCCAATTCCTGGCCAGTGACCCGTTTTTGGCCAAATGACCATTATTGGGCCAGAATGGCCAATATTGGCCCAAGCGACCAATTTTTGGCCACTTTGACCATGCATGGGTATATACGGCGTGCGAAATCTGCCATTCGACACTCTGGCACAATAGATCTTACAGATAACACCTCCACGTTAAAACTCGTGCGAAAATGAGGTCTTTAGAATTAAATGTAAGCTAATAATAAGCATTGTACAGTTCTCATAGCAAGAACAATTCATTATTTTAGTATAAATTGATCTTGCCAGAGTCATTTGAACATTTTTGTGAATATTTCAAAAACGTCATTTGAACCGTCACTTGTATGGAAGGTAATATCCGCCATAATTATATTAGGCTTGATGCTTGCTTGCTGATGACATTCTAAGTTCTACCCGTCTTATTACAATTCTATGTGGCTTGATGCTTGCTGACTGGTGCCATTACAACTTACTTTCATGTTATTTTATTCGTCATTCGTGTTTGTGGCATTTGAAATAAATCTTCTTCGTAATAGTCTAAATTGCATGTGCATTTGGCTTGATGCTTTATTCATTCGCACTGTTTCAATGCGTTTGTGTTGTTTACATTCTAAGTAGCTTGATTATTCATTCTTAGTGACATCCGCAGTTCCATTATTGATTATTGCATCGCTGTTTTGCCTTGCGTTTTGTTACCTCGATAAGCCACGCCCCTTGACAACAACAATTGCAACAGTAATTTGGGAACAACCATTATGACGCCAGGTGCGCTGCTAAAACTTAAACAAGTTCTCCCTAAAATGATTTCATATACTGGTACCCGTCCTACAATGCGTTGCTCTCTAAATTGGTTCCATGTCCCTAACGGTGTTGATGTAGATTGATGCCGCCTTTTATGTTGCGCCATGTTTAGGTTAACAGACACCAAATAGTTTTACTGTATAATTTAACCGAATCCCAGCCAGTATTTTCTACTTTCACTATTCGTATGGATGTTGTGGGACCAACCTCGTCATGTCTCCCAATATTGTTTACATTATTTGGCCACGGAAACTCTGTTTACATCACGTGACCAACAGGCTCAGTGTTTTCTTTTAAATGCTTCAAATATGCTGAAAACTGGTGTTAAGAACACTCCTTTTCTAACCTTAAACCTAGAGTGTACATGCCAGGTTATAATATAGGGAGACATGTTTTTCTTTATTCTTTCAACTTCTGACATTTTTCTGACAAAATTATTACCATTTCAAGACGTACTAATTGACATTAATATACTTTTTATATCAAAGGCGAAATGCCAGTTTGATATCAGGGGCGATAACCAGGGTTCCTTAAAATGATAAGGGGAGCAACTATTTATTCCATTTATTTATTTTTTGATGTGCAATATCATACTTTATGATATATCGATAAAAATATTTATTCAGCATTTAGTTGATATAAATAATTTAAAAATACTGCATAATTTGCATATGGAACTAGCTTGATACCACCCCGAGTATCTATGAGTACATTAAAGATTACTAAATAATCATATCTGTGTAGCTGGCACTCGTAATTTTTAAAAGTGGTGGACTAGTTGCAATTATACACTTATTTAAGTTCCATAAAGAAAAGTTTGTACCTACTAGAAGGGACCCCAGCTTCATCAATAATTAAATCTCTATTTTAATTAGTCAAGGTCCAGAGCAGAATGGGTGCAGGTTATTGGAAATTAGGTCCCACAACATCCATAAGAAAAATGAAAGCAGCAGATAATAGCAAAATGTGTGGTAACGGGTTAATGTTTTAGGTAAAATCAATGGTGGTGGCCCACCTTAGTCTGATCCCGGACTGTTATTGGTTTGCATCGGTAACGGGCCAGTTTGACAGTCAACCTGTGTAAGTTACCATATGTGTAACTTACTATAAAAATGTGATTATTTTCAATTACGTACATATGTAATTTAATTATGAGGATACATCTACGTATAAAACACATTAGTAAGTCAAACACCATACATACATATACAATGTAGTTAATATAGGTTAGAGAATGGTGCGAAATCGTCAAGACGGTAAAAGTTGTCCGGTATGAACAAAATCGTGCGGGTGTTTTGAGGTCACTGACACAATTTGCTTGCAAATCTTGATCCATTACTACCCAGTTTCACTTGAGGAACATGTTGGTCATGTGATGTAAACAGAGTTTCCGTGGCAAAAAAAATGTAAACAATATTGGGGGACATGACGAGGTTGGATTTTTCTGTCTTAGGAGTAAGTGAAGCTATTGTTTAATTCATGCAGAACCAGTACATATCGGCAGCAGGTCATGTACAAGTAGGTCCCACAACATCCATACGAATAGTGAAAGTAGAAGAGACTGACCTTATTGGATGGGATTCGGTTAATTCGGCCTCAAACAGCCAATCACATCTCGTACTATTATTTATTAGGATTCCTAACATTGACAGCAGTGCCATCTGGCGTCATAATGAGACACTACTAACCTGTATATTGCTTGCATCATTCTGCTTGCGGCTTGATGTTTTCTGCTTGCGGGTTTCCGCTTTCGGACTCTGGCTTGATACTTACTTCCTGCGGCTTTGTCCTTACTGCTTTCGGCCTTATTAAAAGTGCTAAGTGCTTGTTCTTACTTTCTATTGCAAATGCTTATTGCAATAAAACAGGGACACGAATAAGGACGTATCAATAATTGTAATGTAAATAAGATGAATGAACAAAGCAATCTGCAGAATGGACATGTAAGAAAGACAAATACAATTACAACAAGCAGATTTCAAATGTAATAAATACAAATGACGAATGAAATAACATGGATATAAGTTGTAATGTCATCAGCACGCAAGCATCAAGTCACATATAATTATGGCGGATATTACCTTGCATACACTTGGAGTAATGCAAATAAATGGTTAAAGTTGAATTTATCTAATCTATTATCTGTTCCCTGGACTGTCAGACCAGCAGCTACACCCGTGTTCCCGTACATACAGACGTGCAGCGTCTAGTCCAGATCTGAGAGACACAGGTTGCAGGCTACACGTATCTACTGATTGGCAACTATAGGCAGGCGCTACCACATTTGTCGGTCAATCAGTCATCTATAGCCCGCAACGCGTGTTAGAGGATACTGGGTAGTATACGCACAGCAACTGAGCAAGGGTTTGGTACAGCATGCATGGGCCTAGCATAGACATGGTCTATGCGGGGTTATATATACGCACCACTACCGGCGCGTAACAATACATCCTTTTAATTATGGATATTCACATACCAGGACGTGCAGCGTCTAGTCCAGATCTGAGAGACACAGGTTGCAGGCTACACGTATCTACTGATTGGCAACTATAGGCAGGCGCTACCACATTTGTCGGTCAATCAGTCATCTATAGCCCGCAACGCGTGTTAGAGGGTACTGAGTAGTATACGCACAGCAACTGAGCAAGGGTTTGGTACAGCGTGCAGGGGCCTAGCATAGACAGGGTCTATGCGGGGTTATATATACGCACCACTACCGGCGCGTAACAATACATCCTTTTAATTATGGATATTCACATACCAGGACATAGGCTGACTGTTCATAAATGTGAGCACTACGATTTGGTGGTTGTTGATGGCTAATTTAGCATTCAGGCGTAAAGGCGGCGCCAGACACAGGATTAATATATAATTATGTGCCTGTGACTGGCTGGGGAAATGGGGCTTATGTCTTATGTCATGTGTGACCAGTCTATCTCCGAGTCTGGGAGTAAAATGTACCAGCCTGATAATGACTAATGTTGTTGGTATGAAACATGAATAGTCCAGTCAGCCTGTATGATCACCTAAACATAATTGCAACAGAATATATTTCTTTACACATGTGTTGAAGATAGCATTATAAAGAACATATCAAAAGTCTAGAACAATCTAAATAAGGGAAATCCCAAAAAAATAACTTTTGAAACTGGTCTATTCGACAATAAGACGAAGGGCCGTTACAGCCCACCATAGGCAAACATGTCAAATTTACCGCGTGACGTGTATTGGTGACGTTGTCTTTATCAAGGGTTTTAATGAGGAGTGTTTATTTTACATTCTTTATCATGTTTGCGGATAAAATCACGTTTATATAATACTGATGTTGCTTTCATACAAGTGTAATTCCCGTGTTTTACAAGTTTATTGGTGTTCTCATGGATTTTCGCGGTTGTCATTGTCAACAATCATCAAGAAACTTAGCCTACAACAATGTATATATGTATTATAGATCTAATCTAACTACTCTGTCATATACAATAATACATGCTGATAACATTATAAAAGACTCGTGATTTAGCAAATAATGCTAAAAAAACCTTGCACACAGCTAGAAATTTTTTTCATGTCCATTTTTTTTCTCAACGTATGGTGGTCAATTTCGGACATAAGCCAGTTGTTTTTAATATATATTATATATTCATTGTTTATCAATATTTTACATATTCACTTATGTTTTGTCCGCCCGTCTGTATGTCCGTCATATATAGTTTGACAGACGAACCAATTCTACAGTTTGATTTCTATTAACTTCATACTTCGTATACATGAACATCATCAAGCGCCATAAGTTTGTAATGTAAACATTTTTGCATTAGCTCCAATATATCTGGAGTAATTGTTATCCCATCTCATAGCGAAAACGGGATATAGGGATGCAAAAGTGGTACGTCCGTTCGTTCGTCTGTCTGACTGTCCATCATGTTTTCCATTCTGCTAACCACTTTACCGTATGACAGATTGGCTTGAAATTTCATGTGCATGTTTCTCATCATTCATCATCCCAGGCGTGCTCCCCTGTGCCCAAGGTCATGGTAAAAAAAGTCAAATAATTGTTTAACACTTCGTGTGCATGTCTTCATCATCCATAGTTTCATTTTCCACCCCAAAGTCCAGATCAAATATCTTTGAAATTTCCACTTCAGTTAACTCGAGGCAAATCATCAGTATGTTTATGCCAATGATCGATATGAACTTGGGTAGCATGTAGCAGGTCGTGTATATACACAATTTTGAAATTTGTCTGTGATCATGCATTGAAATATAGAGTGAATCCGGTAATTAGCTTTGGTCAACCGCTGTACTTGAAGGCTCTCATCGTGATTGTAAATGAAAAGGCCAGCAGCTGTTACGTGATATCGTATTATGATTAGGATGATTTCACACAATCATGAGCTTCCTCGGATGTATTGTTCAGCTGATACAGGGATCTGGTCTCTCGGAACTGCTGCCAAATGCTGAACGGAAAAGCAGTAGCACGAGCGGTCATGGGTCATTTGCTAGTAGACAACGCTTTGAATCCAATCCTCGTCTCGCGGAGCTTTGGTGTGCCAGGCCATATGACAGAAATGACATGATAATTGAACCGGTCGTAATTGAGGGACCTGCTCGAAGTGAAAAGATATTGGACATATCACGCTACATAATTATAGTACTGAAGCCCGTGGCGACATTATTGAAGTTAGCAAAATATACGACGTTCTTCTGTCCGTTAATCTTACTGTTCAGTCTATTGTTGAAAGTGATCTTCTTCACATAAATTCACGTTTCTCTGAAGGAAAATAGTCATTGAAATAATACCGAACAGCAGCACTTTGACTTCAGTATATGGAAATGATAGACATATTTAAGAACAGCTATAAAAGCAGAGCGAACAGTTCAACATGTGATAGGGAACTTAATTTTACACACACTATCGCTTATAATGCTTCCGTTCTTCACTGCCGCAGGCCACAATCAAAATCTGAAATCAGCGTATGCATGTGTATTTGCAAATGATGCAAAACCGAGACTACCAACAACAAACTACATCAAACTGTCAAATCAGGACATTATGCTGTTTGTAGGAGCGCCAGGTAATGGACAGGCTTATGCGCTAATCACGTCATTGATCACGTCTTAATAAGAAGTGTAAATGCGACTTGAGATATGACTAGAGGCAAAGGCATGACAACATCACAGCAAGGAGAATGGTTATTATCATTATTTTCATGCGCAGAAATAAACAGTGGTATGCAGGAGTTCTGTTGAAGCCAGTATCACACAAGTGACCAACACATTGAATGTGGTCAAGCAAACCAAAGAGAGAGATTACAAAGACACGCACACGTTCTCATTATTTCTTCTTGAAAGAAATACGTTCAACGAAGATAATTTTTTGCGAAATATAGAAACAGGCGTGTCATCTTATTCCTCAACAAATGTCGACAGGGCAAAAGAAATGTCGAATGTACTAAATAAAATGATTAGCAAGACTATAATGGATTATTCAAAGCAGTGACACGGAACACAAAACCTTCAGTAAAAGTAGACAGTGAAGCAATTAATGTCTATCCACAGCTGCTTTTCCAACGACCTACATTAGTTTCCAGCAGATCGGATGTGACATGTCACACATATTTAAATCCGAACTGTGCAGTATCCCGTCATCGGGTTTTCTAAGACAGACACAAAAAAAACAACAGCGTTAGCAGATGCAATATGGGCCATGAGAAACTGTTGCAACATTGAGATGGAAAACTAGAATGTGAATCATGTGATTGATTGTGGATCTCTATTGCACCGTATTCTATGGCAACATGGTTCTATATGTAGATTACAAGGAGTGACACTGCACTGCACTGGCCTGCACTGACGAAAGTAATGAATGACAAACATTTAAAGGAATGTGCTGAAGTGTTCGTTGATAGCCGAGTAAAGAATGGTGTAGTGCGAGCTGGTGAGAGTGTACTTAGTGTGATTTTACGGTGGGGTTATATCAAAAGGACTAGATACACTTGGCGCCAGAAAATGTACTATCAAAGTCTCGACAGGTACAACGTGTGTACAGGTGCATGCACTGCCACCCACATCAGCAGCAGCGAAATACCACAGTATGAGGGTGTACCTTCAGGTACATAACTGGATTATTTCAGAGATGAACTGGCACCACGGGAATGGGGATTGTTTGTTGTAAAACAAGATACTTCATAGAAAGACATATTGTCCACCTGCTTCCGAAAGTCTTCTGAAGACTATCAGGTGTAGCTGTAAACTGAATTGCCATACAAAACGTACATCCAGAAATCATTGACTTGGATGTTCCACAGGATGCGGCGAATGCAGAGGTTACAAACGTTACAAACCTCAGTTAGTCCGACCTATTGAGTAGACTTATAACCCAACTGACATATTAATACAAATGGGCAATCAAACTGAGGTGAGTGAATTGATTTGAAGAGCTAATTATCTCTATTTCAAACTACTTGTATCATAGTCTATGCAGGAAATCTGTAATATTACACATTGAGATAACGAGTCTCCACCTGATATGTTATGTTTGCAATTTATTGTCAATGAGCGAGTTTTTCGTGCATATGCTATTTTGGCGGCCATTTTGAATTTTAATGACAATGACAGAACAATTCAATTCATATATAGTATCATTATCAAAGGTGTTTACCTTTAGATATGTATTTGAGCACTGTAAATATGCGCCAACAATATTTACAAATGATAATGTGACAAAAGTAGCGTGATATATATGTATACGACGGCCATCTTGGATTTATGCAAATTAAGCTTGTTTCCCCTGCTTCGATTTTTCTAGATTTTTAGTATGTTATCATAAACACTTCACAGACACATATGCAAGTACAATAGTTTCTGTTGCAATTTTGTTAAGGTTGGGCTACACATTGATATAGACTGACTGCACTAGAAGGGTGTGTATAATTGATTGGTTCGCCAACCGTGCAGACCGTTATCAGATTGCGCGAATGCACTGCTCGCAAATGGAATAAACCTTATTTCTCCGGTCAAATCCTCATGTGGCTGTGACTGGAGAAATGGGGCTTATGGGATTTATGTAGTAGGAATAGCGTAGTTCCTGATAAAATATCGCATTCCTGTAGCCTGATAACAATCTACATTGCTTGTTAGCAGCATAACGGATGTATCATTGCTGGAATGGCGGATCAGTGCAGATCCTGATCAGACTGTGCGGATGCACAGGCTGATCAGGATCTACACTGGCCAGTAAACCCTAAAGCCCCATTTATCCACTCACAGCCACATTTATAGATATTCATGAATCGGATAGTGTGATGCTATGGTTATATGTAGTTGATCCTTAAACGGCGATATCATAAGACGTGCTAAGAGACTACTGCTGGGTTTTTCTGTCGACAAACTTTTGGCTATTAAATCTAAAAAATATTTAAATGTAAGTACTTTTTCACCAATAACAAAAATTCGCTCTTCCCAAAATTGTTTGTTTGGTGAAATAAAATATTGATTTAATAGCGAAAACAAGAGGAGAAAGAGGTGGGACGGAGGAGTAAACAAGAGGGCCATGATGGCCCTAATTCGTTTACCTGACTCCATGAACACCAGAGGAGAATGTGACATTGAGTTAATATGTGTTTTAAAAAATTTGTGCTATTTTAGATGGCGGTCATCTTGGATTAAGCGTTGACTCATTTTACCAAATCTGAAAATTCTTCACCCAAGGATCTTAACTTACTATGAAGTTTGGCCAGCATCGGCCATGTGGTTCCTGAGAAAAAGACGTTCAAAATTTCGAATAAATGGACCTTTTGGAGGCCATCATGGATGACATAATCATCTGATTCCGACAAATATTGCACTAGAGCAATCGCCTCATCGATACATTCAATTTGACATTCATATTTGGTCAAAAATAAAATTTGGCTCGACGGGCCACGCCCATTTTTGACCCCAGGGACACCATTTTAACAGCTTTGAAAGAGCATTCTACGTCGATCATTCCTACCAAGTTTCGTCGAAATCCGGCTGGCGGTTCATGAGAAGAAGATTTTTTAAGAATTTATGCTATTTTTAGACGGCGGCCATCTTGGATTAGTGACGACCTCCGTTTTAACAATTCTGAAAAGGCTTCACCCATGGACCATAGCTGTGAAGTTTGGCCATCATGGGCCAAGCGATTCGTGTGAAGAAGAATTTTGAAATCTCTAATAAAAGAACGAACTTTTGACCTTTCAGTGGCCATCTTGGATGAAATGACCATCCAATTTCGACAAAAAAAATGTACCAGAGCGATCGCCTCTTTGATACCTTCGATTTGATATAACAAAAATAAAATTTGACCCCAATTTGACCCCACGGGCCACGCCCATTTTTCACCCCACGGTCACCATTTTACAACTTTGAAAGAGCATTGTATATCGATCATTTCTACCAAGTTTTGTCGAAATCCGGTTGGCGGTTCTTGAGAAGAAGATTTTTGAAGAATTTGTGCTATTTTTGGACGGCAGCCATCTTGGATTACGTAATGACGTCATTCTAACACTTTTGTTATCCCCTACCTAAGGACCATGACCATGAAGTTTGGTGACTATAGGCCCAATGGTTACCGAGGAGAAGACATTTGAAAATGTTCACGGACGGACGACGGACGACGGACACATTGCGGTAACAATAGCTCACATGAGCTTCGCTCGGGTGAGCTAAAAAACGAAAACTTTGAAAATTGACTCCGAAACCCGAGAGCTTGGAAATGATGTAAAGTTCTAAGAAAACAAAAGTTAGATTTTGTAAATCGGTCCACAAATAAAAATATCTATATTCCCATAGGAAAATCTTTTCTTTTTCGCAATAAAATCAAAATTTTACGGAATTTCATCAACATAATTTTTTTTTGGGAGGGTGACTTTTTTGTTATTTTCATATGCAAATGAGGCATGATATTTTTTAATTATGTATACTGTTAATTGAATGCGTCACCAGAAAAAAATAATATTTCCGACAGATTATAAAATATGATCATTGCACATCAAAAAATAAATACAGAGAATAAATAGCAATGCCAGTTAACATTTTAAGGAAACACGGTAATCGCCCCTGATATCAGTGTGGAAATTTACTTCTCATATAAAATGTATAATAATTCCAATCAATACGTGGGGTAATGGTGAATGAATGTTTATTTTGCCAGAAAATGTCTCAGATGATGTCTCTGATATAAAGAACATGTTGTGCCTACTGAGTGGGCATGTACCTTTAACATGGGGGGGGGGGGGGGGGGGGGGGGGGGGGGGGGTGTGGAGGTAGAGGAGCTGTGGGAGGAGTAAAACAAACCTGGCTAGATATATTGGAAAGGATCTAACTAAGATCTAACTAAGAAAACTAAAGTTAAATTTGGAAAATCGGTCCACTATTTCTGAAATTAGAAAAAAATCCCCACTCTGTGAAGATGTCTACGGGGATTTAACATGGGGAAATTGTTTTTTCGTAATGAAATCAATATTGCACCAAATTTCACAAAATATAAAGAAAGCTCATTCTTAAATACATGTATTTATAAAATTTAGAAGTATGAAAAAAATATTGTTATTGCATTGTTTGTTTATATAGCCGTAAAATGTGGGCGGCTTTCGTGAAACAGACAGTAGTCTCTGTCGAGTCGTCTGAAAAGCAGTTCCTTTAATAGTATACAAGTCAGTGACTAGGACATACATGCGTAACTATGGTAACTAGAGGGATAATAATCATGTTAAGCGTGTGTTTTGTTTACGTATGTATCCCAGGAACGGAACAATTCGCGTCTCTATTCCGAACCGACACTGTCAACATCGATGACGTAACAGACGTTCTACTACGAACAGTTAACGTCACTTCCGTAATTGCGTGCGCATACGTATGTGAAGTGACAGTGGACGTAGCTTGCCGGTCGTTGCTATACAACACAGACACGGGGGCGTGTCATACATACAGCGCCATCTATTGGGACAATCCACCAGGAACGACAACTCCGCCATGGGTTTATTGTATCACAGGTTTGTACAATTGTGGATGTATTTAAATAATGTTATTACTTAAAATGTAATACACATTGTTTTAAAGTCACTATTTTTATTAAATTTTCGATCACATGCACTGTAAACCCAAACGTTCAACTTTAGAATGCACTTTGAACACCAACATGCAACAGCTATTGAACACATCAAGAACGCAATGACGCGTTCAACGAGCATTCGATTTCTTAACGCTAATGTTCAAAGCATTAACGCACAGTGTTCTAATATCAACACCCTTTGAACACTAGTGTGATACATTGGACATTTATGTGTTCAAACGGTTAACACTACCGTTCAAAACATGAACGTTGTGTGTTCAAGATTGAACATTCCAAGTGTTCCAATTATTAACGCTTGACGCGTTCAAATACGATGCAACAGATATTGAACACCCAGAACATGTTCAAGTTACAAGTGTTCAGCTTTGGAACACCACATGAACAAGTAGGTATGCAATTATGAGCACACACATATTGTGGTGCTCTAATATAAACAGAAAGGTGTTCAAATTTGAACATGGAAGTGTTCTAATTTAATCATGGAAATGTTCTAATTTGAACAGAAGGTATTAAAAGCAATTAATTTACACATTATATTCTGAATCATTCAATATAATGGCATTACATTGTACATTAGTATATAGCATTACATTGTACATTAGTATATAGCATTACATTGTACATTAGTATATAGCATTACATTGTACATTAGTATATAGCATTACATGCATACATATATGCAGAGCTTCTGTGTCGTTGAACGCAATAACAACATCATTTTCTCCATCATCATTGAATAACATGGGTGGGTGGGGTAAGACTACATTGTGATTTCGGTTACCGTGTTTACGGCTTACATGCGATCTAAAAGTGAACCATTTGCTTGATGTGAAGGAGCAAGAACCTATATTGCATGCAACCGAGAAGTTCGAATCATCGTTGTGATTCATTATGGTATGATTTTGAAATGATTGCATGTAGTCTACAAAGAAACAACACATGTTGCAGGCAAATTCGGACTCATTTTGCACGTTTATCAAGCAACCACCTACTGCAAAGAGCTGCCACAAATATTGGCGAGTATGAAGAGATGCTATTGCCATTAGTTTACATGTTAAAACCGCCTGAATAAGTAAATAAAAAGTACAGTTTATATTTAAATGTCCTCTATATCCTTTCGCAACAATGCCGGAAAGACCGCGTGGAGCTAAAAATACTCCGCTAAAAATAGAATTACGTCACTGTACGCTTTGAGCGTTGATCAATGGATGCTATGTGAACGGCAGTGTTTAAATGCCGTAACGAATTATGAATTGTAGCTTCATACACCATACTTTGTGCAAAAAATATTTAAAATGTATCGTAAATGGTGTTAGTGGCCTTTATCAAAATAGTGTGAAACTGTATTGGCAGTCCTATCCGACAGTAAACCGGTTGTTATGAGCCGGACGTCATGACGTCGCGCGAGCCCAAGCCATACGTGAAACCGCGAAACAACGATACACGCGGTGTATTAAATGTGCTTCCTTCGGAGGTTATTGGAAATTACTAAAATGTAATAGTTTATTGATTTGATTGGTTGATTGATTGATTGAAAGACTTGGCTAACCGGATGTACAAATGAATGAATGGATGGATGGATCCTTTCATCCACTGACCCATTGATATACAGTGAAACCTCTCTAAAACGGACACCCTGGGAGGTCCCCAGGGTGTCTGGCTTATAGAGGTTTCACTGTAAATCAGGCATTTGATCATTCTGAGACATATTTATGTGCTATGCGATCATGAACAGACGTTATCACCCGAGATAAATGACCGAGAAACTCATCAAAAATAAGATCACATGCGTTTTCTTGGTGTCCGGTTTAGAGAGGTTCCACTGCATGTATATTTTATTTATTATATACGTACTTTCGTTTCCCATTTAAACACAATGCAACGCAAGACGTCAATATTCTTCCATTCTTCCTAGCAAAATAGTTATTTCTAAATCACCACTAATGTGTTTGTTTTATTTATATTTTGCATATTTTTTGAAGCGCATATAAATTTCGAATGGTGTACGTATATACTAAAAAGGTTATTTGATTTGTAAGTGTATAAATGCCACTCGTTTAGCAGCGCAACAATATTGCGCTCCTAAAGTCCAGCAATATCGCACGCACGCTGTAACATACATACAAATCAAATAACCTATAATTTACGGAGCCCCACAGGCGACATGGATTTTTTTTATTAATTCGTTCCCACGAAATAACAATTAGTTCCCTCAATTTAACAATTCGTTCCCTCGAATTAACAATTCGTTCCCACGATATAACAATTCGTTCCCTCGAATTAACAATTTGTTCCCACGATATAACAATTAGTTCCCATGAATTAACAATTCGTTCCCGTGGGAACGAATTGTTATTTCGTGGAGCAATTTGCTAAATTGAGGGAACGAATTTTTATTTCGTGGGAACGAATTAATAAAAACAAAATCTACGTCCCCTGCGGGGTTCCGTAATAATTATACTTCTGACATAGATACAGAATACAGAATAGTGATACACACCGGGGACATCGTCTTCGCCGGAACTGATGCAAACGTCTGGATAACCCTGCATGGCCACCTGGGAAAAAGCGCGGAGACTCATCTCAGGATCGAACCTATAAACGCCTTCGAGAGATCAGCGTAAGGAGCCGGTGATATTATATAAATAGTGCTCTTTGTTGAGGGGAATATTGTGGATTATCTCCCCGAGGAAGCAATATCTCCCAAGCCGATAGATAATCCACAATATTCCCCTCAACAAAGGGCACTATTTAATTTATTATACAGAATTATATAATGTTGATGGCATGTACAATGTTAAATAATAGATATACACATTGGAGATCGCGCATTCTGCGGACATACAGTGGGGTCAGCGTGTAAGTGCACACACGAACGAACCTGTCGTGTTCGTTCGTGTGTGCACTTACACGCTGACCCTACTGTAAGCCTTCACAGACGAATGTTTGTGTCATCATCATGCACATATTCAGTCCAAATTTCCTAACGCTTCATTGTAGCTCAAAACATCTGCGTAGGTAAAACGTCATATAGTTATGACGAAAGTAAAGACGTAATTTGTGAGATATATGACATCACCACTGCGTGTTTGCAACGTCAAATTCATTCAGTACATGTATTAAATAAATGCAGCTAGTGTATTTTCGGATATATTCTGCCGAATGTAAGTTGGACCTGTAATAAGTCGGAGAAATATTCAAACGATGTTTATGCCACACCATCCTCTCGCTTGTCTTTGAATATTGTATTAAATGTACATGCCCACTCAGTAGGGACAAAATATTCTTTATATTAGATACATCATCTTGAGATATTTTCTGGCAAAACAAACATTCATTCACCATTACTCCACGTATTGATTGGCATTATTATACATTTTATATCAGACGTAAATTTTCACTCCGATATGAGGGGCGATAACCGTGTTTCCTTAAAATGTTGACGGACATTACTATGTATCCTCTGTATTTATGTGTTGATGTGCAATGATCATACTTTATAATCTCTCCAAAATATTATTTTTTTCAAGTGACGCATTTAATTCTTATAAATGATTAAAGCCCCTATACGGCTCAAGTTGCCGAATTTGGCCTCCTATTGGGTTTTCCCACACATACATCCAACAGATTTCTATTTACACACACTTTGAAACTGTTTGCATTCATTTTGGTACACAAATGAGTTTATAGTCGATGAAAATATCAATATTTGTTGATAAACAAACAGCAGGTGCGTGTTTCAAAGCCCAGTCGATTTTCCGATAGACGCTCGGGTCAACTCCTCAACTCCCCAATTCGCGGCCGATGAATTCCGATAGCTGGAGTTTATCGAGTCGCTTCCGGGCCGAAGCCGTTGGGTTACGGAAATGAAATTGTCAATATTGACATTTTGCACTGAGTGGTACAGAAAACAAGTTGTTGTTGTCTTCACATTGCGATTAAGATGTAAATCTCAAGACTTGAGATGTATCTATTAGGTAGTATATGTTAGTTTTGTGTACTAAATCAGTTGCCAAACATGTTTTTGTGTTTGAAAAAATCGGAAAATTGTAATACTGAGCCGTTCAGGGCCTTTAAAAGATATTATGCCTCATTTGCATACGAAAATAGCCTTATACCACCGCGCGTCACTATCATTAAAATAAATATTTACTAAATGATTATATCTGTATAGCGGGCACTCGTAAATTTTAGAACTGGTGGAATAGTGACACACGTGTACACTTATTTAATTCATATAAAGAACAGTTTGTGCCTACAGAGTGGGCATGTACCTTTAAATACTCATAGCAAAGTAGCGAAAGTACTGCCATATATGTTCAAATTACACGATATTTCCGGCGGAAATGTAACAATAACGTTCCACCATGTCCAGTCGTGGGTAAACGTTTGCCGTGCCCATCGGGAACTGTTTGAACCCGCGGCCTGCAGCCTTTGGGTTCAAACAGTTCCCTCGTGCCACGGCAAACTTTACCCACGGCTGGGTATGGTCGAACCTTATATTTGTCATCTTTTGATTTATTGATTTCCCTTATTGTATTGTTTCAAGTATTACTCGGAGCACGGTTATCCGAATGTACGTAATAGTTATAGTTCATATATTGAATTAGTAATAAATTAATTTATTAAAAATTCAATATGTGAACTATATATAACATATTGGTTGCCCCGCCTTCTTCCCGGACACACGTCTGTTTCAATGCAAGTCCCGCCCATACGCGCTTCCGACTTGCGACACTACTATGTTATTGGCCGTCTAACATCGCAGCGCACATGTGTACACGTCACAACCGGATGCGTGCCACGTGAATTTCCGACAACAAGCTGTGACGTCTGGATCTAAATATAAATTTCCTACGTATTGGGCATTTAATGAATAAATTTAGTAGATATTGGAGAAAGAGTCGCAATATGTGATTAATTGAGACGAAATGCTATGCTTTCACTAGGGAAAACAATAAGATTATCGATCGGATGCGGACACTCATGCTCTAAATTATTTTTCTAATGCACTCTATAAATATATTTTTAATAAATCAATTAATTGAAACTTCAATATGTGAACAATAACGTACTTATTGTTTACCAGCCCACTCGCGAAGCTCCGCCCCTAAACATGATTTCGAATCGCTATATATAGCATGTGATTGGCGGTGTGATACGAAATGAGCGCGTGTGTGGGCGGTAATATGCTTTGCGTCTCGTGAACTGATGACAACAAGGCGTACAATCAGTTCCATAGAGGCTGAACATTTAATGACTAATTTAATAGATATTGACGAAAGTGTCGCAATATGCGAATTATTGAAACGAAATGTTGTTCTTGCATTGGTCGAGAAACTAGGGTAAACAATAAATCACATTACGGTCTGTTCCAGGTTTTCCTGCAAACGAACTTTTGGCTATTAGATCAAAAAGCATATATTTAAGTGTAAGTACTTTTTTATCAGCAACAAAAAGGTCATCCTACCCGTTTTTGTTGTATTTGATGAAATTCCATCAAATATTGATTTTATAGCGAAAAAAAGATTTTCTTATGGGAATTAAACATGTGGCAAAAGGAGCTGGATGGTGGCTTGAACAGTCAAAACACGAATATAATTATGTAATTTCATCAAATAAAAAAATGGGGAGGGTGACTTTTTTACATTGATAAAAGACAGCAAAATGTGGACAGACAGTATCGTTATCAGATCTTCTATACAAGGTGTATGATTACGTGGTTACAACAACAACAACAACAAGTACTGAAACATCCAGAAGCCCTCCGATTCAAAGTTCGTATTCTTTTATTTTGTCCTTATTATGAAACGGATTTTTGTGAAATATGGCGTATCAAACGGGTCTTGTTAAGCTGCATTTGGTGGTCTCGGTACTTTGGCCCAAACTTTTGTCGTTTTTGCGACACGGAAATCGATTCTTCGCAAAAACGACATAAGTATGTGCCGAACTCCAAATGCAGCTCATGAAGGCGTGTTTGCTGCACCATATCTCATCAGAATCAGTTGCCTATAAAAGAAAATATCAAATGATACTTACTTTGGAGTGGGCGCGCTTACAACCCTTTCAGCCATTGTTGTTGTTGTTGTAACCACGTGATCATGCTATATAAATTGCAATGATGCTCCTGTGCACAACCGCCTGCGCTAATCTTGCCAATATTTGTCAATTTCTTTATTTCAAAATAATTCAATAGTGTGCTTGAAGTAAAGCAGCTTGATTGACTGAGCCTGCGCTGCAGCTGAGACTCAACCAATCAAACTGATTGACTGCGAGTTGGAACTGGTAGACATGTTCAGAAACGCTGATAATCTGGACAAGATTAACGCAGGCGGTTGTGTGCAGTGCTTAACACTCAAATATGCAGCTCTTATCTCACGACTTGTCGCATTGATATTTACAATTATTTTCCAGTTAAATATTTATTATGACGTTACGGTTACGGCATCAATTAGTATTGTCATACCGCAGATAAGTTTCTCGGCTTTTGATTGGCTAGCTTGCCTGGTCATATATATTATATGACCTGCCAAGGCCGTCGAACATAGAGAAATTGCGATTCCCCTCCGGCGCCTCGCGTCCAATGAAGACACATTTTGAAAGCGTCTAGCGATTGCGAATGGTATTCCTCACTAAACACAATAAAACCTCGAATTGATCAATACAAGTAACAAATTGTACACTCAAAACCAGTCTTTATTGTTTATTTTTCAATAAATATTCTTCGCTCATCAAAATATGATCGAACAAGAGTGCCGCAAGTCACAAAATACGCCCGTCGAATATGGGCCAGACAGCGAAGATGCAGAAATGTGAAGCTGTCACCAAGACAAGAAACATTAATGAGAATTTGAAAGTCTATAGCATTATTTATTCATCTCGCTGTGCTAAACATGTATACTAATTTAGGCAGAGATAGAAAAGTAGAGTGTAAAATAGAAATGATAGGGAATTGGATACAATAATGTAGAAAAAAAGGCGAAGTTAAAAAAGTGATATTTTTGTTAAAAAATATTTTTTCGGCATAAAAACACGAAGGTGCACATCTTCAATATGTGTAGAAGACGTGTGTATAGTTTCAGAACGATCGACCTAACGGTTTCGGAGGAGTTGTGTACACAAACTCTGTACCGTATATAGAATTGTATAGAAAAATGTAGAAAAAATGGCTAAGTTAAAAAGGTGATATTTTTGTTAAAAAATATTTTTTCCGCATAAAAACACCAAGGTGCACATCTTCAATATGTGTAGAGGACGTGTGTATAGTTTCAGAACGATCGACTGAACGGTTTCGGAGGAGTTGTGTACACAAACTCTGTACCGTATATAGAATTGTATAGAAAAATGTAGAAAAAATGGCTAAGTTAAAAAGATGATATTTTTGTTAAAAAAACATTTTTTCGACATAAATACACCAAGGTGCACATCTTCAATATGTGTAGAAGACGTGTGTGTAATTTCAGAACGATCGACTGAACGGTTTCGGAGGAGTTGTGTACACAAACTCTGTACCGTATATAGAATTGTATAGAAAAATGTAGAAAAAATGGCTAAGTTAAAAAGGTGATATTTTTGTTAAAAAATATTTATTTTGGCATAAAAACACCAAGGTGCACATCTTCAATATGTGTAGAAGACGTGTGTATAGTTTCAGAACGATCTACTGAACGATTTCGGAGGAGTTGCGTACACAAACTCTGTACCGTATATAGAATTGTATAGACAAATGAAGAAAAAAATGGCTAAGTTAAAAAGGCGATATTTTTGTTAAAAAATAATGTTTTCGCCATAAAAATATCAAGGTGCACATCTTCAATATGTGTAGAAGACGTGTGCTTAGTTTCAGATCGATCGACAGAAAGGTTTCGGAGGAGTTGTGTACACGAACTATGCGCTTTTTCTTCAGCCGCCCGCCCGCCCGCCGTGCGGTAAAACATAATACGTACCGTTTTTCAAAAACGGTCATATAAAAATTAGCCAAAATAACGAAAATTGCTTTTCAAATCTCAACACGCTTCGCTTCGTGACACGGCTATATTTAGGTCACAAACTATGGGTTCCACGCACGAAACCGCGGCGTAGCAATGACAGCGAATGTTTGGGAACCAGTCGCATTATTCTAGAGGCGCCAAAGGGAGAGCAGATCGATAGAGCAGTGGAATATAAATTAAAATACACGATATAAAAAAACTGTCATAAAGTCGTTTTCGATGGATTTCTTACTCCATATTTAGTTTGTTTTCGTTTAATAAAAAATCAAAATGTTCATTTACGCCTTTATATTAAGACTGACGGTAGAAAATCGAATCTCGGATTATTTTTCTTCCTGAAAAAACGCAAAGATCAAAAGAAGAGATATGTTTATACGGCCAAATACAGGATCTGCGGTATGACAAATACGTTATTGTGATTCTACACAGGCTATATGGTGTAATATTGCCCGTCTGGAGGTATGTTCACCCTCGGCTATAACTTATAATATAGTACATGTAATATAATGAACAAATATATAATGTGTAATAGTTGCATCAAATATTAATATAACAATATGATCAGTAGCGAGTACTTTGCATTTTAAAGTACAAGCCCACTCGTTAGGCACACAATGTTTTTTACAGGAATTAAATAAGTGTATACTTGTGTCACTATTCCACCAATTCTAACAATTAAGAGTGCCCGCTATACACATATAATCATTTAGTAATATTTATTTTACTGATAGTGACACGCGGTGGTATCAGGCTATTTTCATATGCAAATGAGGCATGATCTTTGTTAATGAGTTTATACTAATTAAACGGGTCACCCGAAAATAAATAATGTTTTAATCAGATTATAAAGTACATATATGAGCACTGCACATCAAAACATAAATACAGAGAATACATAGTAATGTCCGTTAACAGTTTAAGGAAACACGGTTATCGCCCCTGATATCAGTGTGGAAATTTACGTCTGATATAAAATGTATAATAATGCCAATCAATACATGGGGAAATGGTGTATAGCGACACAAGTATACACATATTCAATTCCTATAAAGAACAGGTATTGATTACGATCCGTCAAGTAGAACTTGAGTTATTGCGTGGAAAAGGACGCAGGGGAGATAAGTCACCGGAAAGTTTTAAAATGAATAGGTCTCTCCGTCTTGCTACGATAAGTATGTATACCGAATTGTGTTACGATCCGTGGACAATTGCAAGCTGTGAATGAAACCCGGCCGCCCGACCGCCCGGCCCACACGTGTCTGAATAGATGGCCAGCATGTTGGTGTCATATGGGTATTTTGGGTAGATTTGGGTGGATTTCGTTGGTTTTGGGTAATTTACATAGTATTCTGAAACTATTAATTCTCACTCATTACACACGACATGAATCGTCAATTATCTACACAATTCCGAACTTTCGGACCCCCTTTGTGCTGTCGTCCGGTAAATTACCGTACTTATACCCGGAACTCGCATGTGTTAAGTCAAGCAGTTAGATTAGCTGAGCCTGAGCTGCTTGATTTCAAACACAATATTCAAGCATTTTGAAATGAAAATAAATTCAAATATTGGCCAGATTAGCGCAGAAGTGGTGTAGCTAGTTATTTTCTCAGTATTGTCCTACCAATCCGTGATGTTTTATGACATTCATAGGCGAATTTGGGTTCTGAAATACGATACAACTATGTAACTAAATTAGTTTTTTTTGCTAATCTGTTTTATCACTTTTTGCGATTATCTGGGAGCCAGTGCCTTTAACTCAGAATTAATTATCTCTAGAATTACGTTCCTTGGCTGTATCGCGGAACGACGCCGATATTGATTTCAATAATTCGTCATATCATATATTCTACAAATGACATGGAACATTTACAAAAACAAATACAAAAATGTGGAATTGCAATAAATATCGGCCAAAAACGCCGCTGGTAAATGGAAATATTTGCAACAATAGAGTCTGACCAAAGTACATGTACAATTAAAATTATGTCAAAATTTAATATATATCTATATATGTATATATATACATGTATATAAATTAAAATTATGAGACCGAAGGTCGAAGGCTGATACCAAGTTACCAAGGGACGATACCTAGGCCGATATCAAACAAGACACGTATTAACGTCTTTATTACCTTAGATTACTTAGATATCGATTTCAATATCAATCATCCGGCAGTTGTGATAATCCTATATTAAAATCTGTACCGTTATCCATGATTGAATGATGAAATACAGAGCCTACAAATTTAAATTCCCGGCATCTGTCAAAATTTACGCAGCCGATAAAGTAAACTTACGCAATGCGCATGCCCAAAGGAACTGGTTTAATACGCGCGCGAGACATGGTATCGGACTGGAAACGGCGGTATCAGACTAGTAACGATGGTATCAGACTAGAAATGGCAGTATCAGACTAGACGTTTCAGTATCAGACTGGAAAACATGCCGTATCAGCCTGGACTGTGTATGTTATTGCTGTAGGCAAATACAGGCAATTTCTAGGCAAACATTGATATCTAAATAATAACCTGTGTTATCAAACCCATTTTATACCATACACACGTATAATTTAGGACATAGTTATTTCGACTGGCACAGGGAGGTTATGGTTCGACAAGAGAAGTAATCGAATTCAGCTTACAAACAGACAATGCACGAGTTGTGTCCCCTAATATATACACCTTCTATAAATCGATAATGCAAACGCCAATTTGACGTATTGCGTTTACATCCCAATCCCAATACAATACATTAGACACACGTGACGTCGCGCGGTTTTCTTGATTGGTTAAAGTTCGCAAATGACGTAAAACAAGATTATTGTTAATTTTAACGCCATATTTGATTATTTAAAGTTTTGAAAATATCAGAAAATGCAGTGTAAATATAAGCGATTAAACCATGGGCTGATGCGTTTACTGGGATTAGCAATACATTTGGTCTGTTCAAAGTTTGCCAGGAGTCCTTCGGACTCCACGCTCTTTAAACAGACCAAATGCATTCTAGTAAACGCAACAGTCCATGGTTTTATTTCTTAAGTAAATAGCTTGGTTCCCGCTTCGGAACAACGACCAGACGAAAGTTGGAGACCTATATACAGTCAAACCTTCGGACTCCACGCACATTAAACAGACCAAATGTATTGTCACCCACGTAAACGCAACTGCCCAAGCTTTCAAATTTACAAGATATACATGTACATGTCAGATAAACACATTGACACGGTAAAATAAATGAAGTCTGCATGTGTATGTTCTTTATTAATAATTTATTGATATCGCTATATCGCTAACATATCAAACACGCCAGATAACCGATTGCAAAAAATCACTCTTCCATGCGCTACGTTAAAGGTACATGCCCACTCAGAAGGCACAAAATGTTCTTTATACCAGAGACATCATCAGAGACATTTCCTGGCAAAATAAACAGTCATTAACCATTTCCCCACGTAATGATTGGCATTATTATACATTTTATATCAGAGGTAAATATCCACACTGATATCAGGGGCGATAACCGTGCTTCCTTAAAATGTTAACGGACATTACTAAATATTATCTGTATTTATATTTTGATGTGCAATGATCATACTTTATAATCTGTCGAAAATACTATTTGTTCAGGTGAGGCATTTAATTTGTATAATTAATTAAAAAATATCGTGCCTCATTTGCATATGAAAAAGGCCTGATACCACCGCGCGTCACTATCAGTAAAATAAATATTACTAAATGATTATATCTGTATAGCGGGCACTCGTAATTTTTAAAACTGGTGGAATAGTGACACATTTATACACTTATTTAATTCCTATAAAGAACAGTTTGTGCTCTCTGAGTGGGCATGTACCTTTAAAGAGATAGGGTTAAGTTGCTACCCTCGCGAGAGGTATGGAGCGGGGTAGCAATTTTGTTTCTAATATAAACCATGCAAAAACAGTTGTTTGGTAATACAGAATATTATAATTGTATAAAATGTCACGGAATTTTGTCAAATATTTATTCTATTTCGAACATTTGGTATAGGAATATGACATTATACCACAGGTTCTTGAAGAACGGTTCATATTTTCGGTGTTTTATGTGTTATTTCGGTATCTCTGATGGTTTGGGTGCATTGTTTCCAACATACAAGTTACGTCACCTCCTGCGAGTATCACGCCATACCCAACCGCCTGCGATAATCTTGCCAAGATTATCAACGCTGATGTCGTCTATTGACAATAACAACTCGCAACCATATAGTTTTATTGTCTGAGCCTGAGCTGTAGCACAGCTCAGGCTCAGTCAATCAAGCTGTTTGACTTCAGACACGATATACAAGTACATATAATTCCAGCAAAAAAATATTTACATAATTCCCTGACATTTGATTGGCTCGTAGCAAGTCTCTGTCCAAAATTTATATCCCAGTAAACTCCCACGCCGAACTACTTTCCGTAACCGTGAGGCGCAGTTAAAATAATTCTTAAGAAAACGGAAAAAAAAAAAAAAATTCTTGATGAATTTATTGCAAATGCTGGAATTATAAGGAATGAATGGCCTTTTTGTGGAATTTATCGGGGATATAAACTTGGAAAAGTCGCGGGAATACTGGACGAGGCCTTCCGGCCTTCGTCCAGTATTCCCGCGTCTTTTCCAAGTATATACCCCGATAAATTCCACAAAAAGGCCATTCATTCCTATAGTATTTTGAAATAAAGAAATGGATAAATATAGATTATCAACGCTTATGTCTCCTGTCATAAATGTTAATATCCAAATTGTATGGCATTTCAAGCAATTTAAGTATGTTAATTGCCATTTTCACACACTTGTCATAAAGTCTGGGTTTCAGAAAGCGGACGTAATGATTAGTGTGTGGAATTGACCATTGTGTCAAGGTGTCATTTGTTTGCCCATATTGGCACTTGGCAGTGATATGCTGGAGCATTATTGATGGAATATGTTTCATATTTGATAAACAGGACCATTAAATTTTTTTTCCCACTTATAACAAGAGTTCCGTAAGTCACAAAATACGCCCGTCGAAGATGGGCCAGACATCGAAGATGCAGAAATGTGAAGCTGTCACCAAGGCAAGAAACATTAATGAAAATTTGAAAATCTATAGCATTATTTCTTCCTCTTGTTGTAATAAACAGATATACTAATTTAGGTAGAGATGTGTAAAGTAGAAATTATATAGAATTGGATACAAAAATGTGGAAAAAAATGGCCAAGGTTAAAAGGTGATATTTTTCTTACAAAATATTTTTTCGGCATAAAAACACGAAGGTGCACATCTTCAATATGTGTAGAAGACGTGTGTATAGGTTAGACACCACCAAATAGTTTTACTATATAATTTAACCGAATGCCATCCAATAAGGCCAGTCTCTCCTACTTTCACTATTCGTATGGATGCTGTGGGACCCACTTGTACATGACCTGTAGCCAGTCTGTACTGGTTCTGCATGAACTAAACAATAGGTTCACTTACTCCTAAGAAAGAAAAATCCAACCTTGTCATATTCTCCAATATTGTGTACATTTTTTTGCCCACGGAAACTCCGTTTACATCAAGTGACCAACAGGTTCAGTGTTTTCTTTTAAATGCTACAAATATGCTGAAAACTGGTGTTAAAGGCACCCCAAAATGTTCCTCAAGTGAAACTGGGTAGTAATGGATCAAGATTTGCAAGCAAACGGTGTCTGTGACCTCAAAACACCCGCACTATTTTTGTTATACCGGACTACTTTTGCATACACCCTGGGCGATTTCGCACCATTTGGTGTCTTCTAACCTATAGTTTCAGATCGATCGACCTAACGGTTTCAGAGGAGTTGTGTACACAAACTATGTACCCTATAGAGAATTGTATACACAAATGTAGAAAAAAATAGCTAAGTTAAAAAGGTGATATTTTTGTTAAAAAATATATTTTTCGGCATAAAAACACCAAGGTGCACATCTTCAATATGTGTAGAAGACGTGTGTATAGTTTCAGAACGATCGACTGAACGGTTTCGGAGGAGTTGTGTACACAAACTATGCATTTTTTCTGTCCGCCGCCCGCCCGCCCCGCGGTAAAACATAATACGTACCGTTTTTTAAAAACTGTCATATAAAAATCAAACACCTTTGTGTATAGACAGTTATCGAAGTATTATCCATACGTTCAAGTCAAATAAGGACTTTGTAGGTAATACAATTATGAAAGCTTGCTTATATCATCAAGCATTGCATATTACATGTAACTGCTACCGATCAATTTCCATATTGATTTTCAAATCAGCCAATTTGTATCACATAATGCAGTAAGTGGTCTAATAATATATTTATTTTTCAACACAGAAAGTAAACAATCTGTTGATTTGAGTGGTATACATAACAAGATAAATTAGCTGTAGTGGAAAAACATCAGAATTGACATCACAGTCACACTTCTGTGGACAATTGCCAGCTGTTCAAATGGAATAGAGATATGTATTTAGATATACATATTTCTGGCGACCATCTTGAATATACTAATGAGAAACAAATCGTACATTATTATTTGTATGTTTGTTTGTTTGTTGGGGTTTAACGGCCTATCAACAGCTAATATCATTTAAGGCAGGGTCAATGGGTTTAGTACTATATATTACCTGTACAAGTACATGTACATGTTCAAGTACATGTACAAATGGGGAGAAAATCCCAAAATCAGAACTGAATATTTACAATAAAAAATAAAATAAACATTGTATTCAGCCCTGAATAATCCTGATCTGATGCCAGGTCCTGAGCACACCAGAATCACTTGGCCCCCTCCCAAAAGCAGTAGGATCAGTAATAATCTTACTACTTTTATAATGGGCCATAACCCAATTCAACTCCCAGGTAACAAAAGAGCCAAAGATAAAAATGTACCAGAGGGCCAAACCAGGCAAATCGTGATTCCTATAAGGATGAACCCCACCGTTAATTTACGCAGTTGCGTTCACCCGACCAACCACCCACATTTAACCAGTCCGAATATCAAACACAGAATATATGAATATATGACAAATAACTCACAGGAATCCCAATGCAATATTTAATGAAGTACGTGTATGTAATAAATTACGTCATTATCGCTATTGTCAGATCTTTCATTTCAAACTGAAACCCCATTGATTATATATATACCACCGCCTGCACTAATCTTGCCAACTTTCATAAATGTCTTTATTTCAAAATACTTAAATATTCTGCTTGAAGTCAATCAGCTTGATTGGCTGAGCCTGCGCTGTATCTGTGCTACAGCTCAGGCTCCGACAAACAAATTGCTCGACTGCGAGTTGGTATTGGTATATATGTTCAGAAACGTTGACATTCTGGGCAAGATTAAAGCCGGCGGATGTGTACATACATTAACCCTTAGACCGCTACTCACAACAGTTGTCGTCCGCTGTTGTTTTTATATCTTGCCTTATTTCCCAATAAAAACATGGTTTGACAGCACTTCAGAATCATTTTCACTGGAAATGATTCTGAAGTGCTGTCAAAGCATGTTGTAAATGATTCTAAAGTGCTGTAAAAGCATGCTTTTAATGATAAATATGCATTTGTTTTCCAACTGCTCGTCACATTGACATTTTACAATTACTCAGTTAAATATTTATTATTACTTTTCAGTCACAGTATCGATTAAACCATTTTATCCCGTCAACACAGTGGGTATGTGCCGTGAAACACGGTGCCGTGAAACATTTTTGATATCCAGTCAATACTATTTTTGCATTTTACAGCCATTTGTAGGTGTTGACGGGATAAATATAATAGTATGTTAGTGCCGTGAATGGGAAAAAATATCTGGCGCGGCACGGAAACGGGATGTGCTCGGCAGAGCCTCGCCCATCCCGTTTCCTGAGCCTTGCCAGATATTTTTTCCCATTCACGACACTAACCTACTATTCTCTATATCTTGTATGTAACATAATGCTCAAAAACAAATGCATACCCATTGCATCAGTTATTAATAAAACAATATGGCCAATGACATGTACATGCACTTTGCATTTTGAAAGGCACTGTGTGTCAGTTGATATTTACGGAGCCCCGCAGGGGACGTAGAATTCTTTTTTTTATTAATTCGTTTCCACGAAATAACAATTTGTTCCCTCAATTTAACAATTCGTTCCCACGAATTAACAATTCGAACCCTAAATTTAACAATTCGTTCCCACGAATTAACAATTCGTTCCCACAAATTAACAATTTGTTCCCTCAATTTAACAATTCGTTCCCACAAAATAACAATTGTTAATTCGTGAGAACGATTTGTTAATTTGAGGGAATTAATTGTTAAATCGAGGGAACGAATTGTCATTTTGTGGGAACAAATTGTTAAGGAGTTAGTGTTTTATTGCTTTTATATCTTGCCTTATTTCTCAATAAAAACATGGTTTGACAGCACTTGAGAATCATTTCCAATGGAAATGATTCTCAAGTGCAGTCAAAGCATGTTGTAAATTATTCTAAAGTGTTGTCAAAGCATGTTTTTCAGTTGATGCTAAAAATGGAAAATATAAAATAAACAGCAGACGACAAAAAAAAATAAGATAGCGGTGTAAGGGTTAAATTAACCCGTGCCTCTTTCATTCCATTTAGTTTGTAAACAAAAATGTAAACAAAAATCTGACTTATATCTTTATATATATAATTTTACTTTTTGTGACGCAACTAAATATATTTTCGGCGATTAGACAATATCTAAGCGACGAAATCTTGGTGGTTTACTGTTCGAATATATAGAGGATATTCTCGTGGTGTGAAATGTCCATATATGGACATTCCACACCACTCGATGAACATATATGTCATATTCGTTGCCAAAATATGAATATTCTATTTATTATATACCGCTCCATGGAAATTAGCAGTTTTTTTAAACTGTATACGGTAATGAAAGTGTATTTGCTGCCTATTTGCAGTCCGGCACTGCAGGTGCGCGTTATGAATATAGATAGCGGAAGTAGTCGTATTTTCACCGGAAGATGTTTATTTCATCGATGAGAACATATGACTTTTATTTGCAAAGTATAACTATGTATTTCATGGGTAGGTATGTAATAAATGTATATATTATGTCGCTTTATGTACTGACCTATATATCAGCCCTAAAAGAAAATTCATTTTATTCAAACAAATTTCAAGTTGTTTGTGTTTTATTATTATTATTATTGTGAAATTTAAAATGGATGCCACTTAGCATTTATTAGAAACTAATTCCTTGATAAAGGCCTTGTGCCGAAACGTCAGAAGAGTGGGTTCCAGGCGGCCGTTTCACTAAACTTCGTACGACTAAATTGTTCGTAAGTGCAAAATTATGATTGTCTGTATATTTCACATTAACAATGTTTTCTTATAAACAAGTATTTGATTTACATTTATTGAGCATAGGCTGCATATCCATGAATTGAGTACATGCAGCCTATGCTCAATAAATGTAAATCCATCAATTGAAATTTCCAGATGATCCTAAATTTGCACTTACGAACATTTTAGTCGTACGAAGTTTAGTAAAGCGTACGAAGTTTAGTAAAGCGGTCCCCTGGTTTTTGCAGAATTGTTCAATTTATTATATGGTATTCTGTGATAATCAGGGTAGATAATCCGATAATGCAATCTACTGTTACTGTACCAGGAAGCACAATTTACGAAAGGTAATGCTTTTTAATTGGGAAAATATCATTTTTATCGCCTACAGAAATACGTTTCCTTTTTGGACGCTAGCTGAATTAAATAAAATTAAATGTGTAACGATACATCACACTTAAAATATACAACCGCCTGAGTTAATTCAAGCATTTCGATTGGCTGAGCCTGAGCTGTAGCATAGCTCAAGCTCAGCCAATCAAGCTGCTTGATTTCAAACTCAATATTCAAGTATTTTTTTAACTAGAATTTGTTTATCAAAATTTAAGAATGAGAATTCATTTTTATTCGTGAAATTTTGTCAAATATTGATTTTATTACGAAAAATGAGTTCTCTATGGGAATTTATGGGAATTTAACATGGGGAACACAGAGAGAACCTGGAGGAGGAGTTAAAAAAAACACGAAAAAGTTTGGAAATTGATTCTGAAACCTAGCCAGATAGCTTGGAAATGATCTAACATGTGGAAATTGTTTTTTCGCAATAAAATCAATATTGGACCAAATTTAATGAAATAAAAAGAAGGATCATTCTTAAAATTTGCTAAAATTTAATATTATCGAAAAAAATATTGTTTTTGCATTGTTTATATGGCCGTAACATTTGGGCAGGTTTCGTGAAACAGGCAGTAGATTTAAAAACCAGATGGCCCGCATGTTGAGCCCGCCGAGGCATTTGATGGTCTCAGAGTGTATTTATTTGAAGTTTGAATTAAGGGTTGTGCAGATATTAGGTATGTAAAAGCTTTAACGCAAATTCTAAAGTCATTTGACATTGACCTTGGGCATGTGGACCACATGGGCTAGCTATAGAATGAACAGACGGACAGACTTTCCAACAATATGGAGGAAGGGGCCATTTCCATTGTTCTAGAATAATAGAAATGGCCCCTTGTTATGAATAGAATAAGGGGCCACACGGAATACATCAAAGGATTTGTTTGTGTTAGGCTCATCCCAATGGCCCCTTCCTCCAGTTTGGTTGCCCGGACTGATACACGGACGGACGCACGGACATTATTGTGATCACTATGTCTCGCTTTCCGCAAGCGGGCACGACAAAAATACAGTGGATGTGTCTAGATTATTGGGAATATGATAAGGTTCATTTTCTTAGCCGGCGGTCAAAATGGACTATTTAACCAGTGTATCCTCCATATACACGTACGAAGCACCGCAGGGGATGTAGAATTCTTTTTTTATAAATTCGTTCCCACGAAATAACAATTTGTTCCCTCAATTTAACAATTCGTTCCACGGAACGAATTGTTAATTCGTGAGAACGAATTGTTATATCGTGTGAACAAATTGTTAATTCGAGGGAACGAATTGTTATATCGTCGGAACAAATTGTTAATTCGAGGGAACGAATTGTTATATCGTCGGAACGAATTGTTAATTCGAGGGAACAAATTGTTAAATTGAGGGATCGAATTGTTATTTCGTGGGAACGAATTAATAAAAACAATCCATGTACCCTGTGGGGCTCAGTATAAACGTGTATGCGCATATGCATCTTTCTAGTTTCCCAAGTGAACGCTTAAAGGTACATGCCCACTCAGTAGGCACAAAATGTTCTTTATAGAAATTAAATAAGTGTATAATGGTGCTACTATTCCACCAGTTCTGAATATTACGAGTGGCCGCAATACAGGTATAATCATTTAGTTTGTTTGTTTGTTTATTGGTGTTTAACGGCCTATCAACAGCTAAGGTCATGTAAGGCCGAGCAAACGGGTTTGATCCCGTTTTAACCTGCTGCATTGGGGGGGGGGGGGGGGGGGGGGGGGGGGGAACCCAAAATCAGAACGGAATATTTACATCGAGAAAAAATATATTCAGCCCTGAAATTAGAATAACCTGACCTGGTGCCAGGTCCATACCACACCAAGTCACTTGGCCCCTTCATCTAAAATAGGATTACAAATAATCGTAATACTCACATAAGGGGTATAACCAGATTCAACTGTCACATACAAAATGCCAAAGACGTAAGTGAGGGCCAAACCAGGTCTCCAGTCGGGATTCCGGTAAGGATGAACCCCGATCGTTAAATTACCCATCACATTCTCCCACCTACTTATTAAATGTGTCATCTGAAAAAACAATATTTTCGACAGATTATAAAGTATGATCATTGCACATCAAAAAATAAATCAGAGTATAAATAGCAATGACCGTTAACATATTAAGGAAACGCGGTTATCGCCCCTGATATCAGTGTGGAAAGTTACGTCTGATATAAAATGTATAATAATGCCCATCAATACGTGGGGTAATGGTGAATGCATGTTTATTTTGCCAGAAACCGTCTCAGATGATGTCTCTGATATAAATAACAGTTTGTGCCTACCGAGTGGGCATGCACCTTTCCTGTAGTTTAGCATATCCAACCAAACATTATAGGAATGAATGGCCTTTTTGTGGAATTTATCGGGGTATAAACTTGGAAAAGTCGCGGGAATACTGGACGAAGGCCGGAAGGCCTCGTCCAGTATTCCCGCGACTTTTCCAAGTTTATATCCCCGATAAATTCCACAAAAAGGCCATTCATTCCTTATAATTCCAGCATTTGAAATAAATTCATCAAGAAAATGTGTTTATTTTCCGTTTTCTTAAGAATTATTTTAGCTGCGCCTGACGGTTACGGAAGGTAGTTCGGCATGGGAGTTTACTGGGATATACATTTTGGACAGAGACTTGCTACGGGCCAATCAAATGTTAGGGAATTGTGTAAATATATTTGTGCTGGAATTTATCTGTTTACGGTCAATGGCTGAATATTGTACATTGTCAAACAGTTACAATGTCAGGCAGGAACAGATACTTAATTGACTGACGTCTGACGTTGTATTGTTGAAATAGAGCTGATCCATACTAATAATGTCAAATAAAAGCTATGTACAAGCCTGTGGCAGACAATACAATATACAAAAGTCCTACAACAGAGATGTTAGGTACATGATACTGTGTTCATGATAACACACACTTGAGAATAAGCGCTAATCATTTCAACGTGGCACAGAGCTCCAAATAAGCTGTGTGCATGTATTTGCTTAAATACTCAATTAAAATTTCAAAAACCCATTTGAAATCAGAAGTGAGTATCAAAAGACAATAAAACAAGAAACGAGGCAAAGCCACGAAGGCCAGGTTTTTTTTCCAAGCATAGACACTTGGATAACATAATTATACCCACTTTTTGTAGACTAGATGGCCGTGGCCTGCATGTCGCGCCTTGGGGCGAGGCATGGACACTAAAAAAATAGATATAGTAGATGGAAAAACTTTAACCAAAAAAGTTTAACCGGACACACGGACGAACGGACGGACGTATGCCAAAATGCCGACGATATCGCGCTTTCCGCAAGCAGGTGCGACAATGATGATAAACACCCATGTGAAGTATCAAGGTATTGGGTGAAGCAGTTGCAGAGATATAGTACACGAAAAAACTTTAACAAAAAAAATTCAAAGTAATTTGACCTTGACATTGGGTACAGGATCGCGCTTTCCGCAAGCAGGTGTGACAATGATGATAAACACCCATGTGAAGTATCAAGGTATTGGGTGAAGCAGTTGCAGAGATATAGTACACGAAAATACTTTAACAAAAATATTCAAAGTAATTTGACCTTGAAATTGGGCACAGGGGCCGCACGGTTGGGGGGTAGAATGAACATATGGATGATGATAAACACCCATGTGAAGTTTCAAGGTAATGGGCGAAGCAGTTGCAGAGATATAGTATAACTAAAAAGTTTTAACCAAAAAACTTTAACCAGACGTACGTTAAAAAGTTAACGTTGAAAATGGCTAAGTCAATTACGTAGAAATAATAGGTGAAGGTAAAAAAATGGTCATATGTTGGATAGTTGTATGTGGTAGGCACCCCTTGGTTATGAAGCTGTGAAAGTTTGGTGGTCCTAGGTGGTACAGTACCAAAGAAATGGACTTAAACACGAAAACTTAACATTGTAAACGCGAAAACTTAACATTGAAAATGGCTAAGTCGACTGAGCGGAAAAAATGGGTCAAGTTAAAAACAAGAAACGAGGCAAAGCCACGAAGGCCAGGTTTTTTCCAAGCATAGACACTTGGATAACATAATTATACCCACTTTTTGTAGACTAGATGGCCGTGGCCTGCATGTCGCGCCTTGGGGCGAGGCATGAACACTAACAAAATAGATATAGTAGATGGAAAAAGTTTAACGAAAAAACTTTAACCGGACACACGGACGTACGGTCGTACGGACGGACGTATGCCAAAATGCCGACGATATCGCGCTTTCCGCAAGCGGGTGCGACAATGATGATAAACACCCATGTGAAGTATCAAGGTAATGGGTGAAGCAGTTGCAGAGATATAGTACACAAAAACAGTTTAACAAAAAAATTCAAAGTAATTTGACCTTGACATTGGGCACAGGGGCCGCACGGTTGGGGGTTAGAATGAAAAGATGGATGATGATAAACACACATGTGAAGTTTCAAGGTAATGGGCGAAGCAGTTGCAGAGATATAGTATAACAAAAAAGTTTTAACCAAAAAACTTTAACCAGACGTACGTTAAAAAGTTAACGATGAAAATGGCTAAGTCAATTACGTAGAAATAATAGGTGAAGGTAAAAAATTGGTCACATGTTGGATAATGATATGTGGTGGGCACCCCTTGATTATAAAGCTGTGAAAGTTTGGTGGTCCTAGGTGGTACAGTACCAAAGAAATGGACTTAAACACGAAAACTTAACATTGTAAACGCGAAAACTTAACATTGAAAATGGCTAAGTCGACTGCGTGGAAAAAATGGGTCAAGTTAAAAAAAAATTAACATGTTGGATAGTGATATGTGGTGGGCACCCCTTGATTATGAAGCCGTGAAAGTTTGGTGGTCCTAGGTGGTACAGTAACAAAGAAATGGACTCAAACACGAAAAGTTAACATTGAAAATGGCTAAGTCGACTGCGCGGAAAAAATGGGTCAAGTTAAAAATAAAGTAACATGTTGGATAGTGATATGTGGTGGGCACCTCTTGATTATGAAGCTGTAAAAGTTTGGTGGTCCTAGGTGGTACAGTAACAAAGAAATGGACTCAAACACGAAAACTTAACATTGATTGTGGACGCCGCCCGCCGCCCGCCGCCCGCCCGCCCGGCTTTCGCCAATCCAATAGCCTGGATTTTTTTTAAAAAAACCTGGCTAAAAATTGTGGTACCTTTATCATGCTGCAGAAAACAATAAACAGACAACAATGATAGCATATTGTTCTTATATTCCATGAAAACACATCTTGGTATTTCATTAGAATTGTCTCCAAGGAGACAATTCTAATGAAATGCCAAGACATGTTTTCATTTCAAAGCAAACCATTCAATAATTGTTGTCTCTTGATGTGTAAACAGTAGTGTGATTTTATTCTACCCAATTAAAATTTTGAAATGCCCAATTGCTTCAGAAAGGATGGAGTGACAATACTCAATTACAAATTCCTTACTGTGTGCATGATAACACACACTTGAGAATAAGCGCTAATCATTTCAACGTGGCACATCCGATTTACCTTTAATTGTCTCATTATAGTGCACGCACCATTACCGTAAATTGTTATTTACTTACATACATGTATACCGTCGTAGTCTAAGTACGTTTAGCACAATTGTTTGTTTGTTAGTGTTTAACGGGCTATCAACAGCTAAGGTCATGTAAGGCTGGGCAAATGGGTTCGATCCCGTTTTAACCTGCTGCATTGGGGGGGGGGGGGGGGGGGGAAATCCCAAAATCAGAACAGAATATTTACATGGAGAAAAAATATATTCAGCCCTGAAATTAGAATAAACTAAGTGAGACAATTGGCCCCTGCCCCTAAAATAGGATTACGAATAATCGTAATACTCACATAAGGGGTATAACCAGATTCAACTGTCACATACAAAATGCCATCAACGCATGTGAGGGCCAAACCTGGGGCATATGCAGCCTATGCTCAATAAATGTAAATCCAATACTTGTTTACAAGAAAACATTGCCAATGTCAAATTTACAGACTATCATAATGTTTGCACTTACAAACATTTTAGTCGTACGAAGTTTAGTGAAACGGCCCTCAGGAACATATTTTGAGAAAAAATAGGTAGTAAACGGTAAAATTAGTGAATCGCATTACTGTGTGAAGGAAAGTTATGAAAATCTTCGTAAGAACAAATTTATCCTACAAAGTTTAGTGAAATGGGCCCCAGGTCTCCAGTCGGAATTCCGGTAAGTATGAACCCCGATCGTTAAATTACCCATCGCATTCTCCCACCTGCCACTAACTGCAAGGGAAGTTATCAAATTCAGCTTAGAAATAGTGAATACACGAGTTATATCCCCTAGTAAATACCTAGCTTCCCAATTCAGAAGAGCGACACAACGAGGTTGTGAACCTACATATTGCTGTCTGTTTCACGGAACGTTTTACATATGAATTATGCAAAAAACTAAATATTATAATTGAATAAAATGTCACGAAATTTTTGATTCTGTATATTTCGAGCATTCGGTATAGGAATATCATACAGGAGATTTTGTAACTACATGCACTGCTGATTTCCGATAAAGTGGCAATGGCACGTGACATCACAGGGTCAGCGGACTGTGTCTTTTTAGCTTTCTATGGATGTGGGGGCAGTGACCAGTTAATTTAAAATTATCAATTTCACGCCCTCGGACAGTATGCATTTAATTCAATATTCCAAATAAGTGGGCAGACAGCAATAGGAGTTCGACATTTGTGACCTAGACACACTAGAAGCTTTTACATAAACACAAATATGCTGCTCTATTAGTGCTCCTTACCTATGCAGGAATGTGAAATATCTTGGTGCAGCCTCTTTAAAATTGTCCAATTCTGAGGTAAAATATTCACTTTAAAACCATGCCGTGCCACGCTACTTGCGGAACTACAGATTGAATGTTGTATGTGTTCTCAATCATCATCCAGAGGCAAATGCACTATCATGGTGCAAACCAGTTCCCATCCATGAGTTTTCTCTGAAATAAATTCTTGTTTGAAACTCCCAGAAAAATCTGTTGTTTTGATCAGTTTTTGTCACAACATACCCTCAATTCGTATTTGCCCATTTCTGATCAATGGGAACAGGTCAGATGTATGGAACGCCAAATCTACATAAACTCAAATATATATTGCTAGCAACAAATATTTGGAGCTAGCAATAAATAGTTGGAGAGCTCTCGAAATCAATTAATGATATCTCGAAATCAATTAATGATATCTCGAAATCATTTGGAGAGCTCTCGAAATCATTTGGAGCGAGCAATATAACATTTGATTTGGAGAGCTCTCTAAATCATTTGGAGCTATCTCTAAATCATTTGGAGAGCTCTCGAAATCATTTGGAGAGCTCTCGAAATCATTTGGAGAGCTCTCGAAATCAATTAATGATATCTCGAAATCATTTAGAGAGCTCTCCAATCATTTGTAGCGAGCATTATATAACTTGATTTCGAGAGCTCTCCAAATCAAAGCTATATAATGCTGCTACAAATGATTTCGAGAGCTCTCTAAATGATTTTGAGATATCATTAATTGATTTCGAGAGCTCTCCAAATGATTTCGAGAGCTCTCCAAATCATTTAGAGATAGCTCCAAATCATTTAGAGAGCTCTCCAAATCAAGTTATATAATGCTCGCTACAAATGATTTCGAGAGCTCTCTAAATGATTTCGAGATATCATTAATTGATTTCGAAGAGCTCTCCAAATGATTTCGAGAGCTCTCCAAATGATTTAGAGATAGCTCCCAAATGATTTTGAGAGCTCTCCAAATGATTTAGAGATAGCTCCAAATGATTTAGAGAGCTCTCCAAATCAAAGTTATATAATGCTCGCTACAAATGATTTCGAGAGCTCTTTAAATGATTTCGAGATATCATTAATTGATTTCGAGAGCTCTCCAAATGATTTAGAGAGCTCTCCAAATCAAATGTTATATAATGCTCGCTCCAAATGATTTCGAGAGCTCTCCAAATGATTTCGAGATATCATTAATTGATTTCGAGAGCTCTGCAAATGATTTCGAGAGCTCTCCAAATATTTATTGCTAGCTCCAAATATTTGTTGCTAGCAATATATATTTGAGTTTATGTAGATTTGCCGTTCCATACAGATGGCCCTGGAATGAGCATTCATCAATTAATACTATGTAAAATCTGAATAAAATACAAAATCAACTACAAAAAATTCATTAAACAATTGAAATGAATTTTAATCAGCAGAAAGTGTGATATTTATAAATTTATTATACGAAACTGGCGGCTAACTGGTCACTGCTACCTGTAGCCGTTTGCAGCCATTTTAGGTGGTCGAATCGACGCCTTATCTGGAGCTAATTAGAGCTTGAAAATCTATGCTCCTGCTTCACTAAACTTCGTACGACTAAAATGTTCGTAAGTGCAAAATTATGATAGTCTGTAAATTTCACATTAACAATGTTTTCCATTAAACAATTATTGGATTTACATTTATTGGGCATAGGCTGAATTATGCAGCCTATGCTCAATAAATGTAAATCCACGGATTGAAATTTCCAGACGATCCTAAATTTGCACTTACGAACATTTTAGTCGTATGAAGTTTAGTGAAACGGGGCCCATGCAGCTTCAGTAGGATTTTTCTGTGACATTTGCCCTTGCCACTTTATCGGAAATCAACAGTATGAACATGTGCGATGTCTCATGAAAATGTTTATGTCGCCTATTGGCAATGTCAACTGACAACCAAGCAGTTTGATTGTATGAGCCTGAGCTGTAGCACAACTCAGGCTCAGCAAATCAAGCTGCTTGACCTCAGACACGATATTCAAGTATTTTGAAATAAAGAAATGGATAAATATTGGCAATATTAGCCTAGGCTGTAGTGTACCAATCTGAGCCACGATTCTATTTCAGCATAGACGAATTTTTCGTCACAATGTCGTTTGTTGGGAACCTCACATCGGTTGATGTTCGTCACGATAATTCTGGGAATCATAGAAAGTGGTTCCTAGATCAGGTAACTGTATATGTGGCTGTGACTGGAGAAATAGGGCTTATGGGATTTGCGACCAGTGTAGATCCTGATCAAACATCGCAGTCATGTAGCCGATATCGGTCTGTATTGCTTATTTCAAGCATGACGGACGTTTGATATATGGAATGGCGAACAATGCAAATATTGCAATCGGGATATACATGGTGGATTTACATTTATTGAGCATAGGCTGCATATGCAACCTATGCTCAATAAATGTAAATCCATTGTTCGCAAATTCCATAATCCCCATTTCTCCAGTTGCAGCCACACGCCATGTGATGTACCTTCGGACATCTGCGTAATTTCAGGAAATACGTTTACAAAATTTACAAGATTTTCCGTAAATGGCGTCAAAAGTTGACAAAATTTTGAGAGTAATTATAATAATTCCGCATGTACTCTAAACTAGATGGCCGCGGCCTGCATGTCGCGCCTTGTGGCGAGGCACGAGGCATGTACACTAAAAAAAAGATATAGTATAACGAAAAACTTTAACCAAACAACTTAACCAAAAACTTTAACCAAAAAACTTAACAAAAAACTTAACCAAAAAACTTAACCAAAAACATTAACCAAAGAACTTAACCAAAAACTTCAAATTAATTTGACCTTGATATTGGGCACAGGGGCCGCACGGGAGGTGGGTAGAATGAAAATATAGATGATGATAAACACCCATATGAAGTTTCAAGGTAATGGGCAAAGCAGTTGCAGAAATATAGTATAACGAAAAACTTTAACCAAAAAACTTAACCAAAAACTTTAACCAAAAAACTTAACCAAAAAACTTAACCAAAAACTTTAACCAAAGAACTTAACCAAAAACTTTAACCAAAAAACTTAACCAAAAACTTCAAAGTAATTTGACCTTGACATTGGGCACAGGGGCCGCACGGGAGTGGGGTAGAATGAAAATATAGATGATGATAAACACCCATGTGAAGTTTCAAGGTAATGGGCAAAGCAGTTGCAGAGATATAGTATAACAAACAAGAGCTGTAGGAGAACAGCATAGCTCGACTACGAGGGTTGTCGATGTACACATAGCTTGACAAACAAGGTGGCTGCGGCCTGCATAAAAACCTTAAGCAAGGTTGACTAAAAAACTTAACCAAGGGAAATTAAGTAAGTAATTCAAGGTTAAATGTAGGTCAATGACAGATATAGGTCAGGGGTTATTGATGTACATGACTAGGAGATGAAGTTTTCCAAGTATGGTTGCTGTAGGCCCAGGAGTATTCTATATACAAGCTTGACTAAAAACCTTAACCCAGGGGAAATAACTAAGTAATCCAAGGATGAAAGTAGGTCAAGGTCAAATATAGGTCAGGGATTATTGATGTACATCACTAGGAGATGAAGTTGTCCAAGTATGGTTGATGTAGGCCCAGTAGTATTCCATATACAAGCTTGACTATAAACATTAACCAAGTAATTCAAGGTTAAATGTAGGTGAAGGTAAAATATAGGTCAGGGGTTATTGATGTACATCCCTATGAGAAAAAGTTATCCAAGTATGGTGTCTGTATGCACAATAGTATTCCATATACAAGCTTGACTAAAAACCTTAACTAAGGTTGACTAAAAACCTTAACCAAGGGGGCTTAACAAATTAATTCAAGGTTAAATGTAGGTCAAGGTGAAATATAGGTCAGGGGTTGTTGATGTACATCACTAGGAGATGAAGTTGTCCAAGTATGGTTGGTGTAGGGCCAGGAGTATTCCATCTACAAGGTTGGCTAAAAACCTTAACCAAAGAGAATTAACTAAGTAATTGAAGAGGAAATGTAGGTGAAGGTCAAATATAGATCAGGGGTTATTGATGTACATCCCTATGAGAAAAGGTTGTCCAAGTATGGTGTCTGTATGCACAATAGTATTCCATGTACAAGCTTGAGTAACAAGAGCTGTAGGAGAACAGCATAGCCCGACTACGAGGGTTGTCGATGTACACATAGCTTGACAAAGAAGGTGGCTGCGGCCTGCATAAAAACCTTAACCAAGGTTGACTAAAAACATTAACCAAGGGAAATTAAGTAAGTAATTCAAGGTTAAATGTAGGTCAATGCCAGATATAGGTCAGGGGTTATTGATGTACATCACTAGGAGATAAAGTTTTCCAAGTATGGTTGCTGTAGCCCAGGAGTATTCCATATACAAGCTTGAGTAAAAACCGTAACCAAGGGGAGATAACTAAGTAATCCAAGGATAAAAGTAGGTCAAGGTCAAATATAGGTCAGGGATTATTGATGTACATCACTAGGAGATGAAGTTGTCCAAGTATGGTTGATGTAGGCCCAGAAGTATTCCATATACAAGCTTGACTATAAACATTAAGCAAGTAATTCAAGGTTAAATGTAGGTGAAGGTAAAATAAAGGTCAGGGGTTATTGATGTACATCCCTATGAGAAAAAGTTATCCAAGTATGGTGTCTGTATGCACAATAGTATTCCATCTACAAGCTTGACTAAAAACCTTAACCAAGGCGTGACGGTGACGCCGACACCGACGCCGACGCCGGGGTGACAACATAAGCTCTAATTATTCTTCGAATAGTCGAGCTAAAAACCTTAACCAAGTTTGACTAAAAACCTTAACCAAGGTAACTTAAGTAAGTAATTGAAGAGGAAATATAGGTCAAGGTGAAATATATATCAGGGGTTGTTGATGTACATCACTAGGAGATGAAGTTGTCCAAGTATGGTGGGTGTAGGGCCAGTAGTATTCCATATACAAGCTTGACTAAAAACCTTAACCAAGGGGAATTAACTAAGTAATTCAAGAGGAAATGTAGGTCAAGGTCAAATATAGATCAGGGGTTATTGATGTACATCGCTATGAGAAAAGGTTGTCCAAGTATGGTGTCTGTATGCACAATAGTATTCCATGTAGAAAACTTGACTAAAAACCTTAACCAAGGTTGACTAAAAACCTTAACCAAGGGGAATTAACTAAGAAATTCAAGGTTAAATGTAGGTCAAAGTCAAATATAGGTCAGGGGTTGTTGATGTACATCACTAGGAGATAAAGTTGTCCAAGTATGGTTGGTGTAGGGCTAGGAGTATTCCATCTACAAGCTTGACTAAAAACATTAACCAAAGAGAATTAAGTAAGTAATTCAAGAGGAAATGTAGGTCAAGGTCAAATGTAGGTGAAGGTCAAATATAGATCAAGGGTTATTGATGTACATCCCTAGGAGATGAAGTTGTCCAAGTATGGTGCGTGTAGGGCCAGGAGTATTCCATATACAAGCTTGACTAAAAACCTTAACCAAGGGGAATTAACTAAGTAATTGAAGAGGAAATGTAGGTCAATGTCAAATATAGATCAGGGGTTATTGATGTACATCCCTATGACTAAAAGATTGTCTAAGTATGGTGTCTGTATGCACAATAGTATTCCATGTACAAGCTTGACTAAAAACCTTAACTAAGGTTGACTAAAAACCTTAACCAAGGGGAATTAACTAGGTAATTCAAGGTTAAATGTAGGTCAAGGTCAAATATAGGTCAGGGGTTGTTGATGTACGTCACTAGGAGATAAAGTTGTCCAAGTATGGTTGGTGTAGGGCCAGGAGTATTCCATCTACAAGGTTGACTAAAAACCTTAACCAAAGATAATTAACTAAGTAATTCAAATGGAAATGTAGGTCAAGGTCAAATATAGATCAGGGGTTACTGATGTACATCCCTAGGAGATGAAGTTGTCCAAGTATGGTGGGTGTAGGGCCAGGAGTATTCCATATACAAGCTTGACTAAAAACCTTAACCAAGGGGAATTAACTAAGTAATTAAAGAGAAAATATAGGTCAAGGTCAAATATAGACCAGGGGTTATTGATGTACATCCCTATGAGAAAAGGTTGTCCAAGTATGGTGTCTGTATGCACAATAGTATTCCATGTACAATCTTGACTAAAAACCTTAACCAAGGTTGACTAAAAACCTTAACCAAGGGGAATTAACTAAGTAATTCAAGAGGAAATGTAGGTGAAGGTCAAATATAGATCAGGGGTTATTGATGTACATCACTAGGAGGTGAAGTTGTCCAAGTATGGTGGGTGTAGGGCCAGTAGTATTCCATATACAAGCTTGACTAAAAACCTTAACCAAGGCGTGACGCCGACGCCGGAGTGACAACATAAGCTCTACTTATTCTTCGAATAGTCAAGCTAAAAACTTTAACCAAAAAACTTAACCAAAAAACTTAACCAAAAACTTCAAAGTAATTTGACCTTGACATCGGGCACAGGGGCCGCACGGGAGGGGGTAGAATGAAAATATAGATTATGATAAACACCCATGTGAAGTTTCAAGGTAATGGGCAAAGCAGTTGCAGAGATATAGTAAAAACGAAAAACTTTAACCAAAAAACTTAACCAAAAAACTTAACCAAAAACTTTAACCAATAAACTTAACCAAAAAACTTAACCAAAAACTTTAACCAAAAAACTTAACCAAAAACTTCAAAGTAATTTGACCTTGACATTGGGCACAGGGGCCGCACGGAAGGGGGTAGAATGAAAATATAGATGATGATAAACACCCATGTGAAGTTTCAAGGTAATGGGCAAAGCAGTTGCAGAGATATAGTATAACGAAAAACTTTAACCAAAAAACTTAACCAAAAAACTCAACCAAAAACTTTAACCAAAAAACTTAACCAAAAACTTCAAAGTAATTTGACCTTGACATTGGGCACAGGGGCCGCACGGAAGGGGATATAGTATAACGAAAAACTTTAACGAAAAACTTTAACCAAAAAACTTAACCAAAGAACTTAACCAAAAACTTTAACCAAAAAACTTAACCAAACAACTTAACCAAAAACTTTAACCGGACACACGTACGTACGTACGCCAAAGTGCCGACTATATCGCGCTTTCCGCAAGCCGGCGCGACAAAAAATTGTCAACTTTTCACGTTATTTGTGAAAAATATTGTAAATTTTGTAAAAGTATTGCATGAGCATCACGACGCCATAACGTTATAAAAGATGGCGTACTGCATAAATAATATGGAAAACAAAAGTAATGTTAAAACAAGAGGGTTTCACTGTAAATCAGGCATTTGATCAGTCTGAGTCATAGTTGTGTGCTATGCAATCACGAACAGACATTATCACCTGAGATAAATGACCAAGAAACTCACCAAAAATAAGGTCACAGGTGTTTTCTTGGTGTCCGGTTTAGAGAGGTTCCACTTTACATCTTTTCATATACAATAGCTCTCGTTAACTCAACTGTATTTCCCTCAGTCCCCTGAACTTTGAGTAAACTAGTGTAGACTGTATGTCATATTCGTTAAAAACTATTAATATCTCCTGCAGCGCTCCAGATAAGTGTTGTATCTAAAGCGTATTATACCCCTATATTTGAAATTCAATGCATATTTTACTTTTACAAATGTAATTATTGATTGAATAATTCCAGCACAAAAATATTTACACAATTCCCTAACATTTTATTGGTCCGTAGCAAGTCTCTGTCCAGAATTTATATCCCAGTAAACTCCATGCCAAACTACTTTCCGTAACCGTCAGGCGCAGTTAAAATAATTCTTAAGAAAATGGAAAATAAACACATTTTCTTGATGAATTTATTTCAAATGCTGGAATTATAAGGAATGAATGGCCTTTTTGTGGAATTTATCGGGGATATAAACTTTGAAAAGTCGCGGGAATACTGGACGAGGCCTTCCGGCCTTCGTCCAGTATTCCCGCGACTTTTCCAAGTTCATACCCCGATAAATTCCACAAAAAGGCCATTCATTCCTATAACAAATGATAAAAAAATAAAACAAATGTAAAAAATCACATATTTCAACTGCAAAAAAACAAACACCGTTTACTTTTTGCAGCTCAACTAAGTAAAGTTTCAACTTTATACATTATTTTCACTACTGAATTTAAAAATCAATGCGTATTTTCGCATTGCTGTGAGTATTTTGTACTCCCACTTCTGATAATCAATGCGTATTCTGCTAAAATAAGCGCGTAAAATACTCCATTTTATCTGGAGCCCTGAGTCTTCTCCATCTTCCTTACAGGTGGTGATATCTGATTTAGACAGCAGGTTGGAATACCATCTGCCGTGCGGGAAATGGCTCGCCACCACTGAAGGGGATGGAAAACTCAAACGGACCTTGTTTGTTAGCAACGGAACATGTGTATAAACTTAACTCTGCCATGTTCGGTTAAGACCTTTTTAATATCGCGATTGAGTGGATCGACGAGGTTTACTCACCAGAAGTCAATACTTGTGTTATTTTTATCTCCGCCACTCCGATTTCATAAAATTGCAGCAAAGTATACTTATCTAGCAAAGTATACTTTGAGGGAGTAATCATTTACTTTTCCCAAAATGCATTATTTCATATAGAACTAACGACTGCATATATTTGATGATTAAAAATATGCAGATATATTATACTGAATGTATTACATTATCACAGCCAAAATGGCTGTGATAATGTAATAAATTCAGTATGGCTGTGATAATGTAATAAATTCAGTATAATAAAAATTAATAAATTTATCCTAAAATTGAAAATTTCTCCCTCAATGTATACTTTGCTAGATAAGTATACTTTGCAATGTTGGTGAAATAGACTCCAGGTCTCCGGTCGGGATTCATGTAAGGATGAATCCTGATCGTTAAATTACCCATCGCATGCTACCACCTGCCACCCACGTCATCCTTTTATTATAGATTTGATACATCTTCCGCTCGTGAACCGCTTGGCCGATACTACTGTCTGTTCCATGTTTTGCTGCCGACGAATTTTTGGCTATTAAACACATTAAATCTAAAAAATATTTAAAAGTAAGTAATTTTTTATCAAGAACAAAAAAGTCACCCTCCCCAAAAATTTTGTTTGACAAAATTCCATCAAATATTGATTTCATTGCGAAAAAAACATTTTCCTATGGGAATTTAACATGGGGAGTCAATTTCCAAATATCCTATTTAGGGTAAAAAAACTAAACATTTTGGAAATTGGCTCCGAAACCTGACGAGATAGTTTGAAAATGATGTAATTAAGAAAACAAAAGTTAGATTTTGAAAATCGGTCCACAAATGAAAATGAAAAAAAAATAAGTCTATTTTTAGCCCCCATGTTAAATTCCCATAGGAAAATGTTTTTTTTGCAATAAAATCAATAATTTTTTTGGGCAGGGTGACTTTTTTGTTATTGATGAAAATGTTCTTACTTTTAAATATTTTTTAGATTTAATGTGCTTAATAGCCAAAATTTCGTCCGCAGCAAAACGTGGAACAGACAGTAGTCAAACTTCACAGTTATGATCTGTAGGTCAGGTGAGAGATACAGGCCATTTACTGGCCTTCATCATGATATAACTTTAATATTGTGTATGGATTGTTTCAATATATGGACACTTGATACGTGTGAGCATTTGGATTTTGGAACACACTCGGGCTGCCATTAACATATAAATATAAACTTGGAAAAGTCGCGGGAATACTGGACGAGGCCTTCATCCAGTATTCCCGCGACTTTTCCAAGTTTATACCCCGATAAATTCCACAAGACCATGACCTTATTTACCTTCACATTGTTGTGGAAACACTTAGCCATTTTTTACGTCAAAAAGGTTGTACAAAGTTTCTACATGATGATGTAACTTTAAAGGTACATGCCCACTCAGTAGGCACAAACTGTTCTTTATAGGAATTTATTATAGGAATGAATGGCCTTTTTGTGGAATTTATCGGGGTATAAACTTGGAAAAGTCGCGGGAATGCTGGACGAAGGCCGGAAGGCCTCGTCCAGTATTCCCGCGACTTTTCCAAGTTTATATCCCCGATAAATTCCACAAAAAGACCATTCATTCCTTATAATTCCAGCATTTGAAATAAATTAATTAAGAAAATGTGTTTATTTTCCGTTTTCTTAAGAATTATTTTAACTGCACCTGACGGTTACGGAAAGTAGTTCGGCATGGAGTTTACTGGGATATAAATTTTGGACGGAGACTTGCAACGGACCAATAAAATGTTAGGGAATTGTGTAAATATTTTTGTGCTGGAATTATTAGTGTATAATTATGTCACTTCTCCACCAGTTCTAAAAATTACCCCACGTATTGATTGGCATTATTATACATTTTATATCAGACGTAAATTTTCACACTGATAACAGGGAACCGTGTTTTCTTAAAATGTTAACGGACATTACTATTTATTCACTGTATTTATTTTTTGATCATACTTTATAATCTGTTGTAAATTATATTTTTTCAGGCGACACATTTAATTAGTATAAATAATTAAAAAATATCATGCCTCATTTGCATATGAAAATAGCCTGATACCACCGCGAGTCACTCTCAGTAACATACATATTACTAAATGATTACATCTGTATTGCACGCACTTGCACTTTTTAGAGCTGGTGGAATAGCGACACAATTAAACTCTTATTTAATTCCTATAAAGAACATTTTGTGCCTACTGAGTGCGCATGTACCTTTAATATTACTTGATGGATTGTTTCAATATTTGTATACTTGATATACACACTCATGCCACCATAAACATGACATTGACTTTCACGTGGTTGTGGAAACACTTTTTTTTTCAAATTTAAAGAATGTACTGTGATGGTTTTTGTGATGCTTACTTAGCACACAGGTTGAAGTAACGGACCGAGGTCTATAAATACATTAAATATGCCTAAAAGTATCAATAAATGAAGAAAAAAAAGAAGCTAAACAATTTTTTTTACTCCCTCCATATAGACTCCATATATGGAGTCTATATGGAGGGAGTAAAAAAAAAAATTAGCTTTTTTTTTCTTCATTTATTGATGCTTTTATGCATATTTAATGTATTTATAGACCTTGGTCCGTTACTTCAACCTGTGACTTAGCATATGCCCATGATCATGTTACGGTCAAATGCCTTGGCAGGCGTAACACCGCTTCCGTGGCAGAATTCTTGTTTTAATAGGGCAATTACAGCCATTGCGTCTTACAATTACACGATAAACTAATAAAGAAGTTTAATGTTTATTGTTTACAATGGTTTGTGATGTCTTTATCAGCATGTCTTAGACATGCTGATAAAGACATCAGAATCCATTGACGTTTCTGACGACACATTCCGACACACGTGTGGAATATCCTTGTCCACAATCAGTGCATATGATTACTACTCTAATAATAATGAATACCGCTTATTTCGGGCACGAACGCCACTGTGATTAAGAGCCCTGAGCAACAAGGGATCGTAGCTAGTTATCTCCAGTTGAATTTATTTATAGACATCAGGTCCAAATTGTGTAGTTTATTGCTTGTAAAAGAGCGAATGTAGCACAATTTCTTGTGAAAAGATGTCAATATAGGGATTTTGATTAGTCTTGGTCCAAATCATCCTACATATCGACGCAATCGGATCTGGGACTACATTATTTGCCACATTCATATTTTCACACTTATTAATGTTATTGCAATCAGTGTAGACTCGGATCAGCCTGGTCTGGGTCTACTCTGCTCCCAAAAATCCTATTTGTGCTATTCAGTAAGAAATAAACGCTGAAATACAGCAAAAGAACCGGATCTCTATACATAGATTTGCAAAGGGAAATAATTAGCTATGATCCCAGATTGGTCATAAATGTCTGTGGATGGGTGTGGGTAGGTGTTTTGGGTGGGTGGTGGGGGTGGTTTGTACATGTAAAATTAAAAGTCCACACATGTTATACATTTAATCATATGGGAAATAAAACAAGATTTGTTGAATTTGCTACACATGCAGACCCTAGACTGGTATTCTATTTATCAGGTAACATTTTATGCTAGCTGATGGGCAAATATAAAATAAGTTTCGTAAGTTGCTTACATTGCGTCATTACACTGATGTCCTTCGGTAACATCATGTGACGCCATTCGACCAATGTAATGTTAGTTTTCAATTCATTGTAAACCGGATATTCATATCAGTAGCAGATTTCATCAAAATTTCAAAGTATACTTATCTAGCAAAGTATACTTTGAGGGAGTAATCATTTATTTTTCCCGAAATGCATTATGTCATATAGAACTAACGACTGCATATACTTGATGATTAAAAGTATGCAGAATTATTATACAGAATTTATTACATTATCACAGCCATTATCAGTCGGTACGTATTCGGCCAATACTAAGCTCGTATACCTGATAAATATAGAATACCAGGGATTCCGCTGGGGGAAATAAAAAAATCGCCACTTCAAAAAAAAAAAAAGAATAAAAAAAAAAAAAAAGGAATAAACAATAGGATCAAAATAAACAATTGGCGATAAAAAATTACAATTTTCGAAAAAAAAACAACAAAAAAAACACGATTTGTTTTCTTTTTTTTCTCGAAATTGTAATTTTTTATTGCCAAATGTTTATTTTTATCGCCAATTGCGAAAGTGGCGATCGCCAGCGGAATCCCTGGAATACGTGTCTAGGAAACGCACACATCCAGCCAATACAAAGCTTGTTACCCGACAAATCATAGTATATAGCATCACTACACCTGAATTTTTTAATTTAAATACTGTGTCGTTCAAAAGGAATATTTTTAACTCTTTGCATGGGCTATAAATAGTTAAAAAATAGCAGATGACAATTAATTATATGTTATTTCTCCTTATAAATGTCACGACAAAATTCTACTGAAATTTCAAGACATATTTACAGAGCGAAATAAAAAATATACTCCTAATTCGTTTGGCGGATATTTTCAACGCTAGCATGCAAAGATTTAACCCTTACTACGCTGAATTAAATGCTGTCGTCTGCTGGAAATGTTTTATTTTCAATATTTCTCAACACAAACCTGGTTTTGACAGCACATGAGAATCGTCTCCACTGGAGACGATTTTCAAGTGCTGTCAAAACCATTTTTTTTTTTAAGAATTAAAGCAAAAATGAAAAACAGCAGACGGCAATTTCCGTCAACAGCGTAGGAAGGGTTAACCCTTAGAATGCTGGAAACAATGGTTTGACAGTACATAAACTTCACAATTTTTTCCAATGTTGCTAAACAATGTGTGGAGAAAAAATGAAATTAAGAAAACAAACAAACGGCAAATAACAAAATTGACTTCAGCAAAGTATAAGGATTTTTTGGAAAAATACTATAAAAAATAAAAACGCGTTTTGATCATCGCCCTGTGTAAAGTGGTTTAATTGAAGATATATGACAATACTAGGACCGCTTGAAAGTCCGATAGAAAGTCTGATACCTATGTACCGATATCGGTGAAAATTGAAATTACACAGTGGTCCTAGTATCATCATATATTTTCAATTAAACCACTTTACACAGAGCCATGATGAAAACACATTTTTATGTTTTATATTTTTTTTTGCAAAAATCTTGAAAAAAAAAAAAATCAGCGGTTCTAGTATCGTCATATATCTTCAATTAAACCACTTTACACAGGGCCATGATGAAAACACATTTTTATTTTTTATATTATTTATTTTTTGCAAAAAATCTTGATTTTATTTTAATAATTCAGCGGTCCTAGTATCGCCATATATCTTCAATTAAACCACTTTACACAGGGCCATGATGAAAACACGTTTTTATTTTTCATAGCACTTTTTAAAAAAAATCCTGATATGCCCGTTTAAGGTATATTGAAAGTGTCCAGCGGTCATGGTGACGAAAATTTTAGGCATATTTAATGTATTTATAGACCTCGGTCTGTTACTTCAACGTATGTGTACAGGTAGGCCTAACTGTCCTTCAGTCTATTAATTCGCGAGCTGTAGGTGTAAATAGCTAAGGTCATAGGTGGCTGTGACTGGAGAAATGGAGCTGATGGGTTATCCGACCAGTCTGATCAGGATCAGCACTGTTCACCATACCGTCAATGAAACACGCCATGCTTCTATAAACAAGCAATGTCGGTCGTTATCAGGCTACAGGTGTGTGCTATTTTATCAGGATCTACGCTGGTCACAAATCCTATAAGCCCCATTTCTCCAGTCACAGCCACATACAGAGACAGGAGTCGACAATCAAACAACAAGTACACAAAACACTCGACACGTTTAGAATATGTCATCCACATATGCCACGAGTTCTCGCTTGTCCTTGTGTGAGCCTTTCTGGGAGTTACTCGAAGCTGAAATATATACATAGACAAATAATTCCAGCACAAAAATATCTACACAATTCCCTAACATTTGATTGGCCCGTAGCAAGTCTCTGTCCAAAACTGATATCCCAGTAAACTCCCACGCCGAACTATTTCCGTAACCGTGAGGCGCAGTTAAAATAATTCTTAAGAAAACGGAAAATAAACACATTTTCTTGATGAATTTATTTCAAATGCTGGAATTATAAGGAATGAATGGCCTTTTTGTGGCATTTATCGGGGACATAAACTTGGAAAAGTCGCGGGAATACTGGACGAGGCCTTCCGGCCTTCGTCCAGTATTCCCGCGACTTTTCCAAGTTTATACCCCGATAAATTCCACAAAAAGGCCATTCATTCCTATAATATTACTCTCGGAGCTGCAGATAAGGAATTAGTAATTGGGTATTGTCACTCCATCATCTTAAGCAATTGGGTATTTCAAAATTTTAATTGGGTAAAATAAAATCACACTACTGTTTACACATCCACAGACAACAATATAAAATAAGAGAAATATGCTGTATCAAGGTACCTTGAAATTTGTATGGCTTTTTGATACTCGCTACTTCTGATTTCAATTGGGTTTTTGGCAATTTTAATTAGGTATTTAAGCAAATACGCAGCTGATCTGGAGCTTTACAATAGAAACTCTTTTAACTGGATACCAAGAAAACATGTGACATTTGTTTAATTTAGAAATTGGCAGTGAAATAAATAAATTTTAGTATGTAATGGAATCGGATATTCGTTTTATTATACAACCATATGCCAATATGGAATGAAATCTTAGTTTACCTTCAACTCTTTGCTAGCGGTGAAAATATCCGCCAAACGAATTAGGAGTGTATGTTTTATTTCTCTCTGTAAATATGTCTTGAAATTTCATTAGAATTGAGTCCTCTTAGGACTCAATTCTAATGAAATTCCAAGACATATTCATGATATTTACGGGGGGGAAATACAAGAAAATATCATGAATTTTTGTCCGCTAATTTTGAACTATTTATAGTCCACCAGTTTCCCAGCATGCAAAGAGTTAAAGGTACGTGTCCACTCAGTAGGCACAACAAGTTCTTTATAGGAATTAAATAAGTGTATACAGTAATTGTGTCACTATTCCACCAGTTCTAAAATTACAAGTGCCCGCTATACAGATATAATAATTTAGTAATATTTATTTTACTGATAGTGTCTCGTGGTGGTATCAGGCTATTTTCATATGCAAATGAGGCATGATATTTTTTAATTATTTATACTAATTAAATGCGTCACCTGAAAAATAATATTTTCGACAGATTATAATGTATGATCATTGCACATCAAAAATCGCCCCCCCCGATATCAGTGTGGAAATTTACGTCTGATATAAAATGTATAATAATGCCAATCAATACGTGGGGGAAATGGTGAGTGAATGTTTATTTTGCTACATGTCTCAGATGATGTCTCTGATTGATATAAAGAACATTTTGTACCTACTGAGTGGGCATGTATCTTTAAAGCAAAACAAACATGTGGATGGTGTCAGTCCATTTACAACTTGGTGGTAGTCCTACACACATAACCAAATTACAAAGTGTATGATCACGTGGTACTAACAACAACAACAAGTACTGAAACTTCCAGAATCCATATGATTCAAAGTACGTATTCTTTTATATTGTCCTTATTACGTAACGGATTTTGATGAAATATGGCGCATCAAACGCGTCTTGTTAAGCTGCATTTGGTGGTCTGTGTATTTTCGCCCAAACTTCTGTCGTTTATGCGAAGAATCGATTTCCATGTCTACTGACACGGAAATCGATTCTTCGCAAAACGACATAAGTCTGTGCCGAACTCAATGGACCACCAAATGCAGCTCTTGAAGACACGTTTGCTGCGCAATATTCCATCAAAATCCGTTGCATATTAAGGCAAATATCAAATAATACTTACTTTGGAGTGGGCGACGTTGTTGTTGTTGTAACCATGTAATCATACAAAATTACATGGCATGTCTCATATGGAGACGTTACCGTTGGTAACGTCACAATGACGTGTTCCTTTAGGCCAATTAAATTCCTGTATCTTGAACATACCCTCTGAATTGTGAGAGTCACCTTCACTACGACCCGCATCATGAAATTAATTTGCATAACTCTTGCCATATTTTATGCTCGACTTGCTTCATTTTTATATCATGCACGAAATATAAGAAACTGATTATTTAACCAGGTGAGCTGATATCTTGAATAATTCTCTCTTTATTTGGGCCCTACCACTAAACGAACTTGCTTAGTTATGCTCACTCGTTTGTTTAGCATACGGACGCAATCACTTATTTATAAACGGTATATAGTACAATGCAGGAACTGTAAGTATACCTATAGATGCCCAGGATGACGTTGAGGCATCTACCGGTTGTTCGAAGGCCGGTTGTCGTCTGGCCAGGGATACACGTAGTTGTACACTGTCTATCATCGCGCCGTCCACCTGTACATATATACACCATACATGTATTATAAATACCGGTAGGTCACCAATCTTGGAAAATCATGAGTAACTTCCCTTAGAACATCCGGGGCAGGCAGAGTTTGTCAGTTCAAAAACATGGGTAAATAAACACAGTTGTCAACTGGTTGTCGGTTCGTCATGTTTAACACACCCGTACACAATAATGGACAGTTTGAGAAATAAAATTATTTATTACATGATGTTTGGTTAAATTTTTTATGATTTACAGTGGAACTTCTCTAAACGGGACACCCTGGGAACCTCCTATGGTGTCCAGTTTAACCCTTACACTGCTGAATTAAACATTATCGTCTGCTGTTTATTTTTTATTTCCCATTTTTCTCATAAAAAACATGCTTTGACAGCACTTTAGAATCATTTCCAATGGAAATGATTCTAAAATGCTGCCAAACCATGTTTTTATTAAGAGAAAATACAAAATAAGAAACAACAGAAGACGACAATTTTCGGTTCCCGTCTTCTAAGGGTTAAAGATGCCACTGTAAAACAAAACACAAATGCTGGAGTGTATACACACTGTATCCTCTTAAATACACTTAAATACTTGTAAGCAGAAAAGTCTTTTGATTGAATCAGAGCTCCAGATAAGCTGCACATTTGCGTAAATACCCAATTAAAACTGCCAACAACCCAATTGAAATCAGACGAAGCGAGTATCAAAAAGCAATACAATTGTTGTGGTACCATTATCATGCTGCAGAAAACAATAAACAGACCACAAATATAGCATATTTTTCTTATTTTCCATGATGATAAAAACATATCTTGGTAAGGAGACAATTATAATGAAATGCCAAGACATGTTTTCATTTCGAAGCAAACTATTCAATACTTGCTGTCTGTTGATGTGGAAACAGTAGTGTGATTTTATTTTACCCAATTAAAATTTTGAAATACCCAATTGCTTCAGAAATGATGGAGTGACAATACTCAATTAATAATTCCTTATCTGCAGCCCTGATTGAATATTTTAATGTAACATCCGTTTGGAAAATATAGAAAAATTGCAAAGTTCCAATATCGGTACATTTGTGATTTTTTTTTATCTTTATCATGTGGAATAATTGAACAGCCCATGCACTTTTTGATCAACCCTCATACATACATTTTGTATGGCGCTGTCTGCAGAATCCACCTGCTCAAATGTAACGAACCCGCAACTGAAATGGAAAAACGGTCAAGACATATGTATGGCTATTGACAAGTACACTGTACAAAGGCTATTTTAAGGCATACAAAGTTGCTGATTTATCCCGTCAACACAATGCGTATATGCCGTGAAACACGGTGCCGTGAAACATTTTTGATATCCTGTCAATACGACACAATCACTGCGTATGAATATGTGCAGTGGCTGGGGTTATTTTTTCTGCATTTTAAAGTCATTTGTAGGTGTTGTAGGATAAAAAGAATAGTAGGTTAGTGCCGTAAATGGGAAAAATATCTGGCGCGGCACGGAAACAGGATGTGCTCGGCAGAGCCTCGCCCATCCTGTTTCCTAAGCCTTGCCAGATATTTTTTCCCATTCACGGCACTAACCTACTATTCTCTATCAGCTTGACCTTCGCTGCCTACATTCTAGGTACTGGTTTAACCCTTACTACGCTGAATTAAATGTTGTCGTCTGCTGGAAATGTTTTATTTTCAATATTTCTTGACAAAAACCTGGTTTTCACAGCACATGAGAATCGTCTCCAGTGGAGACGATTCTCATGTGCTGTCAAAAACCAGGTTTAAGAATTAAAGCAAAAATGAAAAAAAGCAGACGGCAACTTCCGTCAACAGCGTAGGAAGGGTTAAATAGACAAACTCCAAAGTGAGCTATACCCTTGCAGGGATTATTTTCACTATTTATTGACAAAAACCGGGTTTTGACAGCACATGAGAATTGTCTCCAGTGGAGACGATTCTCATGAGCTGTCAAAAACCAGGTTTTTGTTAAAAATTAAAGCAAAAATGAAAAACAGCAGACGGCAACTTCCGTCAACAGCGTAGGAAGGGTTAAATAGACAAACTACAAAGTGAGCTATACCCTTGCAGGGATTATTTTCACTATTTATTGACAAAAACCGGGTTTTGACAGCACATGAGAATCGTCTCCAGTGGAGACGATTCTCATGAGCTGTCAAAAACCAGGTTTTTGTTAAAAATTAAAGCAAAAATGAAAAACAGCAGATGGCAACTTCCGTCAACAGCGTAGGAAGGGTTAAATAGACAAACTCCAAAGTGAGCAATACCCTTGCAGAGATTATTTTCACAGACAATTGGAGTGAGAAACACTAGATTTCAGTCATTTTGACCAAATTGAGTGTCAGAGATAATTCATTTTTCTAATTTCTTGCCCCAAAATTATCCCCGTCTCTCCAAATGATTTATTCACAGAACGCCAGTTTCATCGTTTATTATACCCCTGGCATACACGGTATGTTGAGGCGTACATACTTTTCTTATTTCCGTTTGTTTGTCTATAGTCCGTAAGATTAGCGTTAAAGTTTGCGGGTAACCATCAGTCGGATTTACTTGAAACTCAATATACTTCTTTATCATCATCCATATTTTCATTCTATAGCCCACACAAGCGGCTTTCATGCCAGGGTCACTTTCATATTAGCAAATATGTCGCTGGTTGAACAAGGTGGTGGCCAGGGGTATCCATGAGCTAGTGCTCCAGATAAGGCACGTATTGACGTATTTTACACACTTATTTGAGCTGAATACGCATTGATTTATAACAAAAGTGGGAGTACTAAATACTCACAACAATTGGAAAATACTCGTTGAGTTTCAAATTGTGGAGTGAAATGCTGTAATAATGTTGAACATTCACTTAGTTGAGCTGCAAAAAGCAAACAGTGTTTGCTTTTTGCAGTTCAAATAAGTGAATTTTTAACTTTGTTTCATGTTTTGATCATCTATTCCCTATATGATAACGAAAACAATCAGGAATCAATTTGAAATCAGAGGGTAAAATAATACTCTTTACACACAACTCTTATCTGGAGCTCTGATGAGCATCCGCTCTAGTTCCATAAAGCGTCCTTGTACTACATCATCATCACATTCTGACCAGTCTCAACCAATCAAACATCCTGACTTTGAACATGAGAATAGAACACACACTCAGAAAAATGTATATGGCTATGACTGGAGAAATGAGGCTTATGGGTTGTGTGACCAGTGTAGCTCCCGATCAAATATTACACTTGTGTAGCCTGATAATAGAAGTTATTGTGATTCTACACAGGCTATATGGTGTAATATTGCCCGTCTGGAGGTATGTTCACCCGAGGCGATATTCAGACGGGCAATATAGCCTGTGTAGAATCACAATAACGTATTTGTCATACCGCAGATCCTGTATTTGGCCGTATAAACATATCTCTTCTTTTGATCTTTGTGTTTTTTCAGGAAGAAAAATAATCCGAGATTCGATTTTCTACCGTCAGTCTTAATATAAAGGCGTAAATGAACATTTAGTTTTTTTATTAAACGAAAACAAACTAAATATGGAGTAAGAAATCCATCGAAAACGACTTTATGAGTTTTTTTATATCGTGTAATTTAATTTATATTCCACTGCTCTATCGATCTGCTCTCCCTTTGGCGCCTCTAGAATAATGCGACTGGTTCCCAAACATTCGCTGTCATGATGAGCGAAGAATATTTATGGAAAAATAAACAATAAAGACTGGTTTTGAGTGTACAATTTGTTACTTGTATTGATCAATTCGGGTTTTTTTTGTGCTTAGTGAGGAATACAATTCGCAATCGGTAGACGCTTGCAAAATGCGTCTTCATCGGACGCGAGGCGCCGGAGGTGAATCGCAATTCCTGTATGTCCGACGGCCTTGGCAAGTCATGTAATATATATGACCAGGCAAGCTAGCCAATCAAAAGCCGAGAAACTTATCTGCGGTATGACAATGATCTATATTAGAAGCATGGCGGGTACTTCATTAATGGAATGGCAACAGTGCAGATCCTGATCAGACTGTGCGGATGCACAGGCTGATCTGGATCTACACTGGTCGCAAACCCATCAGCCCGATTTCTCCAGTCACAGCCGCAAATAATGACAGGGATGGATTAACTTACTTCCGTTCGCCCTCCATAGATATGTTTACGATTTTCCCGAAATTTGAGAGCGCCTTTTTCAATATGTCCTCGGAAATCCCGTGTCCAAACACGTAGACTGTGTTTCCTTTTTTCGGTAGCGGTTCCCTCTCTCGACGGTCTTCTCTCTCACGCTCTGGTCCTGGGGACGATTGATTGATTGATTGAATGATTGGGGTTTGACGCCCCATTAACAGTACATGTATACAGTTATTTCATGGTCATTCGGGGAACAGTCAAAACTATGGCCCCCGAGGTGCTATGGACGACCCCGAGGCACTATTGCATCGGGTCGTCCACAGCATCGAGGGGCAATATGTTTTGACTGTTCTCCTGAATTACCATGAAATAACTGTTTTATTATTCAACCTGTAACAGTGTATGTGACACAATGAACGTAAATTTGACGTGGGCACACGGAACTATTGACCGGCACGCGGAACTATTGCACCAGGCACGTGAAAACCCAGGGAATTAGTCAAAACTATAGAATATCAACTTATACATGTACAAGGTGCATGATCACGTGGTTACAACAACAACAACGTCGCCCACTCCAAAGTAAGTATTATTTCATATTTTCCTTAATATGCAACAGATTTTTATGAAATATGGCGCAGCAAATGCATCTTCATGAGCTGCACTTGGTGGTCCAGGGAGTCAGAAATCGATTCTTCGCAAAAACGGCATAAGTTTGGGCGAAAATACAGAGACCACCAAATGCAGCTTAACAAGACGCGTTTGATGCGCCATATTCCATCAAAATCTGTTACGTAATAAGGACAATATAAAAGAAAACGTACTTTGAATCAGATGGATTCTGGAAGTTTCAGTACTTGTTGTTGTTAGTACCATGTGATCATACATCTTGATGTATAGAGAGTTGGGTAATAACAAGTTGTATACATGTTAATGTGCTTGTATGGGATGAGACACTAACGTGGGTTTTAGGTCCGTTCAACAGCAAGGTCGTACAAAGAAACAAAATGATTGATTGGCGTTTTACATCTGTTTTATAATTTGTTTCTTTGTTTGTTGGTGTTTAACGGCCTATCAAAAGCTAATTTAAGGCCGGGCCAATGGGTTAAATCCTGTATTCAACCTGCTGCATTGGGGCGAAAATCCAAAAATCATTAATTGATTGACTGGGGACGAAACATTCATGTAGAAATCAGCATGCACACTGATGCATATTATTATATAATTCCAGCACAAAAATATTTACACAATTCCCTAACATTTGATTGGTCCGTAGCAAGTCTCTGTCCAAAATTTATATCCCAGTAAACTCCCACGCTAAACTACTTTCCGTAACCGTGAGGCGCAGCTAAAATAATTCTTTAAGAAAACGGAAAATAAATTTATTTCAAATGCTGGAATTATAAGGAATGAATGGCCTTTTTGTGGAATCTATCGGGGATATAAACTTGGAAAAGTCCCGGGAATACTGGACGAGGCCTTCCGGCCTTCATCCAGTATTCCCGCGACTTTTCCAAGTTTATACCCCGATAAATTCCACAAAAAGGCCATTCATTCCTACAATAGCAAGGTTATATACAGACGAAACACACTTGTATGTGGAATTGATTGATTGATTGATTGATTTTAGTTTTATGTTTGTTCAACAACAAGGTCATATACAGACAGAAATTGATTGACTGGGGTTTTATGTCTTTTCAAAAGCAAGGTCATATAAATGTAGATAAAGGAATTGATTGATTGGTGTTTTATGTCAGTTTAACAGCAGGGTCATATAGAGATGGGGGATAAAATATATGTTTCCCACACAAATTGTATTCAAATATATTTTGATTGTAATCAGTACAATCACACTAACACAAAACATTGTGATTGTAATAAATCAGTACTATCATACTCAGGGATTCCGCTGGCGATCGCCACTTTCGCAATTGGCGATAAAAATAAACAATTGGCAATAAAAAATAGAATTTTCAAGAAAAAAAAATAAATAAAAAAAAAAAAATTAAAAAAAAAATCATTTTTTTTTTCTTCGAAAATTCTAATTTTTTATCACCAATTGTTTATTTTTTTTTGAAATGGCGATTTTTTTATTTCCCCCAGCGGAATCCCTGCATACTAACCCAAAACACTGATACTCTGTGTTGTGGGAATCAATATACATGTATAGAGAATACCCGACTTAGTGTCTTTTGATATCAAGTTCATCAGGCAAGGCTAGGAAATGCGTAGGAATACTACCCAGGGCTCCAGATAAGGAATTAGTAATTGAGTATTGTCACTCTATCATTTCTGAAGCAAATGGGTATTTAAAAAATTGAATTGGGTAAAATAAAATCACACTACTGTTTACAAATCAACAGACGGCAATTGAATAGTTTGCTTTGAAAGGAAAACATGTCTTGGCATTACATTAGAATTGTCTTCTTGGAGACAATTCTAATGAAATGCAAAGATGTGTTTTCATGGAAAATAAGAAAAATATTATATATTTGTGGTTTGTTTATTGTTTTCTGCAGCATGATAAAACTACCACAATTTTTGTATTGCTTTTTGGTTTTTGACAATTTTAATTGGGTATTTAATAAGCAAATACGCAGCTTATCTGGAGCTCTGCCTACCATTTCCGAGCCGAGCCTGATAAACCTGATATTAAAATACACTACCATGGTATTCTATTTATCAGGTAACGTTTTATGCTCGAAAATGACCAGAGATGACGTCGTTATCTATGGACAGAAAGCAAACTTGTTTACGTTGAGTAATTACACTGACGTCATTTGGTAATGTCATGTGACGCCATCTGACCAATGGAACGTCAGTGCGTCAGTACGTATTCGGTCAATACAAGACAGGTTACCTGATAAAATGATGTAATGTATGTGCTTCCCAGAATAAATTGTGTCCGCATATTTAGAAATAATAGGATTATCAGGTAACCTGCCCTGTATTGACTGAATACGTACTGACTGATAACATAGTGATACAAACATCGGGTTACAACAAACTGAAAACTGACGTTCCATTGGTCGGATGACGTCACGTGACGTTACAGAATGACGTCAGTATAATGACGAAACGTAAACAAGTCCGCGTTCTGTCAATAGATAACAACGTCATCTATGGTCATTTTCAAGCATAAAACATTACTTGATAAATAGAATACCAGGCTAGTGTCTTTTGATATCAGGCTCGGCTCGGAAACGGCAGGAATTCCTCGGCAAGCCTCCTACGCATTTCCTAGCCTTGCCGATAAACTTGATATCAAAAGGAGACACTAGCCAGCTGGTAGTCTCTATGTATTATGGTATACTCAGAAACTGGTTCTACTCACGTGGAACGGGTTCGCGCGGGGCAGGGCCTCCGCGCACGAAGGCGTCGTACAAACCTCGCGCTTTGGGGGTATGTCGCGGTCGCTGAAGAATTAAGGGTAAACTACTTAAAATTTGATCAAATAAATAAGTGTGTTTCGTCGATATAGGTCATGTGCAGTTCGTAAAGACAAAAACCACAATGACTATATGAGACACTATTTTAACCCTTGCAATGCTGGATTAAAGTGTCGTCTGCTGTTTATTTTTTAGCTTCCATTTTTCTCATTAAACACACGATTTGACAGCACTTTAGAATCATTTCCAACGGAAATGATTCTAAACTGCTGTCAAACCATGTTTTATTGAGAGAAAAGACAAAATAAAAAACAACAGCAGCATTCTAAGCGTTAACTATAAGTGTGTTGATTATGATTAGTTGCTTATGGTTGACAGTTTCTGTGATGCGGTGAAGACAAGATATAGAGAATAGTAGGTTAGTGCCATGAATTGGGTAAAAATATCTGGCCAGGCTTAGGAAAAGAGATGTGCTCTTGCCAGATATTTTTTCCCATTCACGGCACTAACCGTTTGGACTGACAAACAAAAACTTTAACGCAAATTTCAAAATGTATGTAATACGAACGGACAGAAAAGCGAAAACAATATACCGGGTAACCGTCGATAATTCCAACATAAAAATTTTACACAATTCCATAACATTTGATTGGCCCGTAGCAAGTCTCTGTCCAAAATTTATATCCCAGTAAACTCCCACGCCAAACTACTTTCCGTAACCGTGAGGCGCAGTTAAAATAATTCTTAAGAAAATGGAAAATAAACACATTTTCTTGATGAATTTATTTCAAATGCTGGAATTATAAGGAATGAATGGCCGTTTTTTTTTAATTTATCGGGGATATAAACTTGGAAAAGTCGCGAATACTCAAAAGGGAATACTGGAGAGGCCTTCCGGCCTTCGTCCAGTATTCCCGCGACTTTTCCAAGTTTATACCCCCGATAAATTCCAAAAAAACGGCCATTCATTCCTTTAGCACATTTCTTAAGCTGGGGGAATAACTAAACTGCATACATATATATATATGATGTCAATCTGACATTCATCAATTGTAACGCTGACGATGCGCCAGAAGCTGTGATTTTCCAAGGACATACTAAGTAACAATTTTAAACAAAGCGATCGCCGGGTAGTGTCTCACCCACTAAATGAGGCGATCGCCATGAAAGTCAATGTCACCAAGGTCAAGTTTACAATAGGAGGAAGTCCAAAATTATTGAAACAAAGGTCACGGTTACCAAGGTCAATGTCACACAAATGACACTGGGTGGATAGCCATCACAGTGAGGAAGGAAGCTATTGGGGTGAAGTTTGGTGATGATCCGACTAACGGATCAAGATATATTCCAACATTTGGACGTACATCGAAAATTATTGACACAAAAGTTAAGGTCACCAAGGTGACAGTCAGGGTCACCAATAGCCTATTTCACCAACATTGCAAAGTATACTTTAGTAGCAAAGTATACTTTGAGGGAGAAATTTTCAATTTTATGATAAATTTATTAATTTTTATTATACTGAATTTATTACATTATCACAGCCAATTTTGGCTGTGATAATGTAATAAATTCAGTATAATAATTCTGCATAGTTTTAATCATCAAATATATGCAATCGTTAATTCTGCATGAAATAATGCATTTCGGAAAAATCAATGATTGCTCCCTCAAAGTATGCTAGGAAAGTATACTTTGCAATTTTGATGAAATCGGCTACAGAACCACACTGAATGGATAGCTATCAATGTGAGGAAGCAATTTATGAAATTTAATAATACTATGACTATCAGATCAGGGGATATTTCAACATTTGGACGTACAGCTGAATCCCAGGTCCCGGCAGAATTCGACTTCGAGATAACAAGAATAACCTGTATGTCCAAAATGGTTGACACCAAGGTGAAGGTCAGCCGAATTACACTGGTAGATATCCATCAATGTAAAGAAGCTATTTACATGACGGTCAAGGTCACCACGGTCACAGTTACAATGTTCTAGCCATGCTTTGGAGTCAATTTCCAAAATTGTTAATTTTTGAACTCCCCCCACAGCTCATCCACCTCCTTTTCCCCCATGTAAAAGGTACATGCCCACTCAGTAGGTACAAACTATTCTTTATATCAGAGACATCATCAGAGACATTTTCTGGCAAAATAAAAATTCATTCACCTGGTGCATTACCCCACATATTGATTGGCATTATTATACATGTTATGTCAGATGTAAATTTCAACACTGATACTATTTATTCTCTGTGTTTATTTTTGATGTGCAATGATCATACTTTTAATCTGTTGAAAATATTTTATTTTTTCAGGAGACACATTTAATTAGTATAAATAATTAAAAAATATCATGCCTTATTTGCATATGAAAATAGCCTGATACCACCGTGAGTCACTATCAGTAAAATAAATATTATTAAATGATTATATCTGTATAGCGGGCACTCGTAATTTTTAGAACTGGTGGAATATTGACACAATTATTTAATTCCTATAAAGAACATTTTGTGCCTACTGAGTGGGCATGTACCTTTAAATTCCCATGGACAACTTTTCGTAATAAAATCAATATTTGACCAAATTTCATGAAATAATAAGAGTTCCGAAGGTCACAATATACGCCCATCGAGGCAAGGCCAGTCAACAAGGGGAGATAACTCACTGAAAACCAATAGGCTTCTTCATCTTGCCTTGATAAACATGTATACTACCAAATTTGGTTACGATCGGTGAAGTAGAACTTGAGTTATTGCGTGGACAAGGATAGAGTGGGAAAATGAAAAATGGCCGTTAAGGGGATATAAGTCATCAAAACATTTTCAAAATCAATAGGCTTCTTCGTCTTGCTATGATAAACATGTATACCAAATTTTTTACGATCTGTGAAGTAGAATTTTGAGTTATTGCGTGGACAAAGATACAGTGGGAAAATTAAAAATGGTCGCCAAGGGGAGATAAATCATCGGATATTCTTCAAAATCAATAAGCTTCTTCATCTTGCTGTGATAAACATGTATACCGAATTTGGTTACGATTGGTGAAGTAGGACTTGAGTTATTGCGTGGACAACGTCACAAGGATACAGAGTGGGAAAATTAAAAATGGCCGCCTAGGGGAGATAAATCATCGGATATTCTTCAAAATCAATAGGCTTCTTCGTATTGCTGTGATAAACATGTATACCGTATTTGGTTACGATCGGTGAAGTAGAACTTGAGTGGACAAGGAGACAGAGTGCGAAAATTAAAAATGGCCGCCAAGGGGAGATAAGTCATCGGAAATTTTTAAAAACAATAGGCTTCTTCGTCTTGCCGTGTTAAACATGTATACCGAATTTGGTTACAATCCGTCAAGTAGTTATTGTGTAGACAAGCTGTGCCCGCCCGCTGCCTGCCCGCCCGTACAAGATGAATACATAATACGTCCCGTTTTTTCAAACGGGCGTATAAAAAGAATACACATTCTTAAATTTTGATAAAATTTAATATTATCCAAAAAATATTGTTTTTGCATTGTTTATATAACCGTAAAATAGCTTTCGTGAAACAGACAGTAGGATCTAGACTGGTTACAAATGGCATCTTTACTTGCAATCACTGATCAGGCATCAGACCGATCACAAATGTATAAAGCCCCATTTCTCAAGTCACAGGCGTCAGACTGACCACAAATGTATTAAGCCGCGTTTCTCAAGTCACAGATCAGGCTCTACACTGGCCAAAAAAACCCAGGATCAGGCGTTAGACTGGACACAATTACAATAAGTCCCATTTCTTGCACTAGGGTCACAGATCAGGATCTAGACAAGCTGGAAATGACGTACATCTCTTGCCTCCATTCGGAGTTACAGATCAGGCGCTAGACGGGCCATAAAATACAATAAGTCATCTTTTTTTATGTATATTCACATATGAAACACGGAATATGATTTTGTACATTCGGACATCTGCGTAATTTTATTAAATATGTTTACAAAATTTACAATATCGTAAATGGCGTCAAAAGTTGAAATTGTTTTCAGTTTGTTAACTTTTAACTTTATTAATGAAAACTATTGTAAATTTTGTAAACATATTTAACCCTTTCCCTGTTTTGCGATATTTCGACTCTCCCAAATCGAAAACATCTGAATAAAAGAATCAAATGCTGGGTCAAATGATGGTTAAATTATCTGATAGAGTAGAAAACATTGTGGGAAAAGGAGAAATTGCTTGTTACAAGCAATTTCTCCTTTTCCCACAATGTTTTCAAAAGACATCTTCTGCAGAGGCGTGAAAAGTCGTCTCTATCAGGGAAAGGGTTAATAAAATTACACAGATGTCCGTGGCGTGTCTCATATGTGGCTGTGACTGGAGAAAAGAGGCGTACGTGTTTTGCGACCAGTGTAGATCCAGAACAGCCTGTGCATCCGCACAGTCAATGAAACCGCTGTCACGCTTCCAAGAAGCAATATAGATCGCTACAGGAATGTGATATTTGATCAAGAGCTTAGACTAGTCCCCAGAGCTCCAGAAAAGCTACGTATTTGCTTAAATACCCAATTAAAATTGCCAAAAACCCAATTGGAATCAGAAGTAGCGAGTATCAAAAAGCAATACAAATTTTGTGGTACCTTTATCATGTTACAGAAAACAATAAACAGGCCACAATTATAGCATATATTTCTTAATTTCCATGAAAACACATCTTGGTTTTCCATAAGAATTGTCTCCAATTCTAATGAAATGCCAAGATGTGTTTTCATTTCAAAGCTAACTGTTCAATAATTGCTGTCTATTGACATGTAAACAGTAGTGTGATTTTATTTTACCTAATAAAATTTTGAAATACCTAATTGCTTCAGAAATGATGGAGTGACAATACTCAATTACTAATTCCTTATCTGGAGCACCGAGTCCCAAAACCCATAAGCCCCATTTCTCCAATCACTGCCACACATCAGGACATAGACCGACTGGTCATAAATGTGATCAGTACAATTTGGTGATATTTTACTGCTAATTTAGCATTCAGGCACATAGGTGCATCAGGGCTCCAGATAAGGAATTAGTAATTGAGTATTGTCACTCCATCATTTCTGAAGCAATTGGGTATTTCAAAATTTTAATTGGGTAAAATAAAATCACACTACTGTTTACACATAAACAGACAGCAATTATTGAATAGTTTGCTTCTAAATGAAAACACGTCTTGGTATTTCATTAGAATTGTCTCCTTGGAGACAATTCTAATGAAATACCAAGATGTGCTTCATGGAAAATAAGAAAAATATGCTATATTTGTGGTATGTTTATGTTTATTGTTTTCTGTAGCATGATACAGGTACCACAATTGTTCTTATTGATACTCGCTACTTCTGATTTCAATTGGGTTTTTGGCAATTTACGCAAATCGGCTACTGAACATCTACTGGCAATGCTAACTCGCAATCAAACTACTCGACTTCAAGCACAATATTCAAACATTTTGAAATAAAAATTGGCAAGATTAGCGCAGGCTGTAGCGTATATATTGCACTGGATATTTTTGGGGCGGTGGGGGTGGGTATTAACAAGTACAATGTACCTGTTTTTGCTAAAAAAAAATCAGCCTGTTCTGGAAAGAGGATTCCATCAAAATTGGTAAAAAAAATAGACGAGTATGGACTGGTCATGTGTCGGGGATTAAAGTGACTGTGTCTCAGCTAATGTCTCAGAAGTCCAACAACTGGTTTTTGGCTTCATGCACAGTAATAACCCAAATTTTCTGCCTGTAAAGCAGGCCGACTTACTGTTAGTCGCTCTGCGTTACAGACAGAAAATTCAGCCAATAGCAAATGACCTATACCAATCAATCACACCAGTTTATGCGATTAAATTCTCAGAAATGTGCATTTTATTCAAGTATACAATATCAGAAACTGGGATAAACAGGCAAGATAATTTGATGAGATGTAATTGACGTTACTTCTGGCGAAGAAACAATTCATACGTTAACGTCAAAATTGTCAATTTTGACTATAAATATAATCTGGCCTAAGAGCAAATTTCACATTTTTTGACGAGCATGCACTATATTATTCCACTACCGTTTTGAAATACTGGATTTACCACACTCGTTTCTTTATCGGATTTCCAGATGACTCGGGGAAATAAATGTGGTATTTCAAAATGGTAGTTGAATAAACTCTATATTACACTACTGTCCGTTTCACGAAAGCTGCCCAAATTTTACGGCTATATAAACAATTCCAAAACAATATTTTTTTCGATAATATTAAATTAAAGGAAATTTTAAGAATGAGCCTTCTTTTTATTTCGTGAAATTCGGTCAAATATTGATTTTATTACGAAAAATTAATTTGTCTATGGGAATTTAACATGGGGGAAAAGGAAGTGGAGGAGTTGTGGGAGGAGTTAAAAAACGAAAACATTTGGAAATTGACTCCGAAACCTGGCTAGATATCTTGGAAATGATCTAACTAAGAAAACAAAAGTTAAATTTTAAAAATCGGTCCAGTATTTCTGAAATTCTAAAAAAATTCCCCATGTTAAATCCCCATAGACATCTTCACTCTGTGAAGATGTCTATGGGGATTTAACATGGGGAAATTCTTTTTTCGCAATAAAATCAATATTTGACCAAATTTCACGAAATAAAAAGAAGGCTCATTCTTAAATTTTCCTTTAATTTAATATTATCAAAACAAATATTGTTTTTGCATTGTCTATATAGCTGTAAAATTTGGGCAGCTTTCGTGAAACAGACAGTAGTGTAATAAATATGCAAATTAGCTTTTCCTTTTGCAGAACACCGATTTGGTGAAACATACAGCTTTAATGTATGATGATGTGCTTATGCAATATTAAATAGAATCTAAATTTGGGATGATTTAATAATGTATTTATTAAACTCGTTGACTGATTTCATAAGAAAGTCGACATAGCCTCGTTTCACAAGAAATCAGTAGACTTGTTTAACAAATACCACATTAAATCATCCCTCATGTAAGATCCTTCATTTGTTTTTCATCGCTAGTTATTTTCATTATTAAAAACTTGTTTTTGTTATTACATTTTTGTTCTTCATGCGACTCGTATGTACAACTAGGTTCAGAAAAAAGATACAAATCTATACTTCAAATAGCTTCATCGGAAAATTTTCAAAATCAATAGGCTTCTTCGTCTTGGCGTGATAAACATGTATACCAAATTTGATTACAATCGGTGAAGTAGAACTTGAGTTATGCGTGGACAAGGATAGAGTGCGAAAAATAAAATTGGCCGCCAAGGGGAGATAAGTCATCGGAAATTTTGGAAAATCAATAGGTTTCTTCGTCTTGCCGTGATAAACGTGTATATAAAATTTGGTTACAATCCGTCAAGTAGCACTCTAGTTATTGTGTGGACAAGCTGTGCCCGCCCGTACAAGGTGAATACATGATACGTCACGTTTTTTCAAACGGGCGTATAAAAAGTGAATGGGTTTAACGTCTCAGCAACAGCTAAGGTCATATAGAGACGGGACCACAGTTTAAAGTCTCATCCAACATGGAAAGTATTTTTGATGCCCAATGCGAGGTTTAAACCCACAACACAAGGGGAGATAAGTCATCGGAAATTTTTCAAAATCAATAGGCTTCTTCATCTCGCCGTGATAAACATGTACACCGAATTTGGTTACGAGCGGTGAAGTAGAACTTGAGTTATTGCGTGGACAAGGATACATAGTGCGAAAAATAAAAATGGCCACCAAGGGGAGATAAGTCATGGGAAATATTTGAAAATCAAAAGGCTTCTTCGGCTTGCCGTGATAAACATGTATACCAAATTTGGTTACAATCCGTCAATTAGTACTCTAGTTATTGCGTGGACAAGCTGTGCCCGCCCGCCGTCCGTCCGTACAAGATGAATACATAATACGTCCCGTTTTTTCATACGGGCGTATAATAATAAAAATAAAATATTTAATAAAATTCATACCCGTAAAGGTGTATTCCGCATGTAATGGGTTAATAGAGTGAAGTAAAAAAAGTGACATAAAAACGACATAAAAACGACAATTCCGCCAATTCAAACACGGATGACCGTCTATGTAATCATGTGCCCGTGGCTACTGGGATCTTACCCGGTCTTGTCTATCTGGCTTGTCCACATGGTCCGGCCGGTCATCGTGATCGTCACGGTCGTCCCCACCGTGGGTGGCAGAGAATGGCTGGAATGCTACGGACGTCGGCGCCTTCTCTGGATCCTAGCAATACGTGGAAATGATGACATTCGTGGCTGGTCTAGCTACGAGATAACTAATGTCTTACATGTCTGACTCCTGTAGCCGATTTCATCAAAATTGCAAAGTATACTTTTCTAGCAAAGTATACTTTGAGGGAGAAATTTTAAATTTTATGATAAATTTATTAATTTTTATTATACTGAATTTATTACATTATCACAGCCATTTTGGCTGTGATAATGTAATAAATTCAGTATAATAATTCTGCATACTTTTAATCATCACATATATGCAGTTGTTAGTTTTATATGAAATAATGCATTTCAGGAAAAATAAATGATTACTCCCTCAAAGTATACTTTGCTAGAAAAGTATACTTTGCAATGTTGGTGAAATCGGCTGCAGATCTGGCAATTCTCATATGGACGACAATCTATATACTGCGGTATACTGCACCTTCTCTAGATCCTAGCAACAAGTGGAAATGATGAAATTCGAAGCCAGTCTAGCTGTGACTGGATAAATAATGTCTTACTCCTGATCTGCCAATTCTCACATGGATGACAATCTATATACTGTGGTATACTGCGCCTTCTCTAGATCATACTGCGCCTACTCTGGAGTAGGCGCAGTATACCACAGTATACACCACAAGTGGAATTATGACATTCGTGGCCAGTCTAGCTACGGATATGTGCCTGGATAAATATCTTACTTCTGATCTGGCAATTCTAACATAGATGACAATCTATGTCTTTGGTATACGACATTCAAGGCCAGTCTAAGTCCTGATATGAGACATGATATGTGATTTTGTAGCCGTGCAATATCTCATTATAAAATATTTTCTACAAATAACGTCAAAAGTTGACAAAATGGTCATGGCAAATGCGAAATTTTATTCCGCATCTGCTATAAAAATAAATTGTCATCTCCAGAGCTCCAGTTAAGGTGCGTAATTTGGAGGTAAATTTCTCATTTCTCCATCAAAAATGGCAAGTTGGGAGTGCTTTAGAATCGTCTCAATGAGACGATTCTAAAGGACTCCCAACTTGCCATTTTTGATGAAGAAATAACAAAATTTCACCCCAAGTTGGTCAAATTACGCGCCTTAACTGGCACTGTGATCTTTCGATGTCATTTACAGAAAATAGCACAGTTTCTGTAAATATATTTCTTGAAAAATTGCACATGTACTTAAGAACAAAATCACATGGCGCGTCTCATATGTGAATTAGGCTGTGACTGGAGAAATGAGATCCATGACATTTGACCTGGCTTAGCTCACGATCTGTAACTGGAGAAATGGGGCTTATGTAGTTTGTGACCGGTCTAGCTCCTGATCTGTGACTGGGGAAATGGGATTTAGGAAACTTGTGGCCAGTCTAGCCCCTGTGACTGCGAAAATGGGGCTAAGGCCATTCGTGGACAGTCTATATCCTGATATGTGGCTGGATAAATGTGGTTTATTATATGTGTCTCCAGTTTACTGTCCGTTTCAAGAAACCTGCCCAAATTTTACAATGTAAAAACAATATTTTTTTTCGATAATATTAAATTTTATCAAAATTTAAGAACGAGCCTTCTTTTTATTTCGTAAAATTTGGTCAAATATTGATTTTATTACAAAAAAATGTATTTGTCTATGGGAATTTAACATGGGGGGAAAGGAGGTGTGGGAGGATTGGAGTAAAAAAAACGAAAACATTTGGAAATTGACTCCGAAACCTGGCTAGATAGTTTGGAAATGATCTAACTAAGAAAACACAAGATAAATTTTGAAAATCGGTCCAGTATTTCCCCCATGTTAAATCCCCATAGACATCTATGGGGATTTAACATATGGGGATTTAACATGGGCAAATTGTTTTTTTTGCAATAAAATCAATATTTGACAAAATTTCACGAAATAAAAAGAAGGCCAGAAGGCTCATTCTTAAATTTTACTTTAATTTAATATTATCGAAAAAAAAGAAAGGTTTTTGAATTGTTTATGTAGCTGTAAAGTTTGGGCAGCTTTCGTGAAACAGACGGTAGTTCCTGATCTGTGACTGGAAGAATGGGCCATATGGGGTTTAGCCAGAGCTCCAGTTAAGGTGCATAATTTGGAGGTAAACTTCTTATTCTCCATCAAAAATGACAAGTTTGGAGTGCTTTAGAATCGTCTCAATGAGACGATTTTAAAGGACTCCCAACTTGCCATTTGTGATGAAGAAATAACAAAATTTCACCCCAAGTTGGTAAAATTACGCACCTTAACTGGAGCTCTGGTTTAGCTCCAGATCTGAGACTGGATAAATGAGGCTTTGGGCATTTGTGGTCTGTCTAGCTCGTGATATATTAAATTCAGTCAAATATGGATAGATCTGCACGGTTCGCCATTCGATCAGTGAAACACCCGTTGTGCGTCTAACAAGCAATATGGATCGTTATCAAGCTACATTAGTGTGTTATTTGTTCAGGAGCTACACTGGTCAAATGTCCTATAAGCTCCATTTCTCCAGTCACAAACACATACATATAAGAGAGACAGGTAACCGTACCTGCAGCTTCTTCTCCAGGTTCCGTGACCTCTTGAATCCTTGTTTCTCTTGATTCTTGTCGCTGATCTTGATCACCTGGCAAAATAAACATTAATTCACCATTACCCCACGTATTTATTGGAATTATTATACACGTACATTAATTATTATACATTTCATATCAGACTTAAATTTCCACACTGATATCAGGGGCGATAACTGTGTGTCCTTAAAATGTTAACGGACATTACTGTTTATTATCTGTATTTATTTTTTGATGTGCAATGATCATACTTTATAATCTGTTGAAAATAATATTTAATTAGGCGATTCATTGAATTAGTACAAATAATTAAAAAATATCATGCCTCATTTGCATATGAAAAAGGTCTGATACCACCGCGCGTCACTAGCAGTAAAATAATTATTTCTAAATGATTATATCTGTATAGCGGGCACTCGTAATTTTTAGAATCGGTGGAAACGTGACACAATTACACACTTATTTAATTCATATAAAGAACATTGTGTGCCTAGTGAGTGGGCATGTACCTTTAATACACAGGGATTACAATTTTCGAAAAAAAGAAAGAAAAATAATATTTTTTTTTTCTTTTTTTTTTCGAAAATTGTAATTTTTTATCGCCAATTGTTTATTTTGATCCTATTGGTTATTCAATTTTTTTTTTTTGAAGTGGCGATTTTTTTATTTTCCCCAGCGGAATCCCTGAATACATTCATACTTACCCCAGATTTAATAAGTTTCTTCGCTTGTTCCTTCGCCATATCTGCAGACTCTGCGGCTAAAATTGAGTTAATTGATCATTATGAAGAGAAGTACCGTATTCTGAATCTAATCTTCCAAATATTTAAGCCATTAAAGACGGGAAACAATTATAGTAATATGAAACTTTTATGAGAAAAAAATCCCTATTTTCTTTATTTCATTCCGAAGTATATGCTGTTACCATTCGTTTGAACCGTCTCAACGAGATGGTTCAAATGAGTGGTAACAACATATACCTTCATGTACAAATAAACAAAATAATCATATTTCTTTTTACAAAACTTCTCGTATCCTTAGACTGAAATTTATGGGTTAAATGATATTTAGGATTATAGGATAATAGAAATAAATTGTAAATCTATTTTCATTACAATGACAAGTTTTGACCTGTATCACCTATTTGTACCTTTAACTGAATGATGAAGTCATACAGGTTGGTTTGGGCTCACACCACTGTTTTTTTTTTTTTTTGCTTATATTTAACGGCGGCACTGGCTCTAGGACCTTGCATGCCGTCTCCCAAGAATGGGAGAATGAACGGAGGTAGAGACTTTTTGAGAGAAGCCGGTAATTCGTATTTACAGAGCAACTACGAAATATCGGTACCCATTTACAGCTGGGTGAACTGGAGCAGTGTGGATAAAGTGTCTTGCTCAAGGACACAACGCACGCCGCTAGTCAGGCTCGAACCCACGACCCTTGGATCAGTAGTCCGACACACTAACCATTACGCCACGGCGCTCCACTGACCACTGTTTTGTCATCAATTGACCTTTTATTGTGTCCAGACGGTTCAAGTGAGTGGTCACATATACAAACATGTAACCTTCAGTTAACCCTTTCAACACTACAGACCTCTATAGCAGTGTTTTCAAACAGTGTACATGTATATCCAGGTGAGCTAGAAGCTTCACTTAAACCTTTCAACACTACAGACCTCTATACAGTGACTACAGAACTTTCTATAACAGTGTGCAAACAGTGTATATCCAGGTGAGCAGAAGCTTCAGTTAACCCTTTCAACACTACAGACCTCTATAACAGTGTTTGCAAACAGTGTATATCCAGGTGAGCTAGAAGTGATAGCAATCTCATCAGGATCTGCACTTGCTACAAGTAGATGTAACTTGGATTGGTTGGAAAATTAACATATCACAGTCCATTCCAGTTATTTAGGATTGAAAGGGCTAAACACCTGCCCTGCTGCTAAAAACAGTATACTATATAGATCCTGATCAGATTGTCAAAGAGAGACAGATAACGGAAATTGTTCAACACTTACGTCTTTTGACAGGGTTCTCTTTTGCAGGCTCTCTTTCAGGTTTTAAAGCTTTCAGTGCCTGTAACGCTTTTTTCTGGGAAATAAAACCCCAAAAATATGTCTCACATATATATATTACTTTATGGGTTAGTATTACCTAGCTGAGTAATTACCAAATACACGCTGATCGATAAGAAAATACTGTATCAGGCATTGACGTGATACACTGTTGAGTCATACTCAGGGCTCCAGATAAGGAGTTAGCAATTGAGTATTGTCACTCCATCATTTCTTAAAGGTACATGCCCACGCAGCAGGTTACACTGTACTACTACTTTTCATTTTCTGTCATGCCTTATATGAGCCATTTGTCTACCCACTAACGAGTTATTTTTAATTACGGCGCATGTTTATTGGTGTTAAATCGCATTTTATATGCCGCGACCAGAAAGGGTATTTTCCGACCTCGTGCTATTTTTACCAATACGCGTCACGTGACACGGTCAATCATATCACATCTTTGACATGCGCAATGAAGTATCGGAAGTTGAGAAGAAAAATCTCTGTTCAAGTCAAAATCTAAATCTCCACGTAACTCTTTCCATTTGGTGATCTGGTCGCCAATATTAACCACTCTCTCTCTCTGTGTACTGCATGTCCCTCAGACATTTCGCCTTTTTTTTGGCCAACGCCGTTTCATACAATTTCCGTCCTGGACGTTTCGACATGTTGACTGGCACGCGTAGTATACTGCGCATGCGCACCGCAAGCCGTGATGTGAAAGTCGTCGTCCCCGCACATTATCAAAGTAGATTGTTACCGGCACTCGTAATTTTTAGAACTGGTGGAATAGTGACATAATTATACACTTATTTAATTCATATAAAGAACATTTTGTGCCTACTGCGTGGGCATGTACCTTTAAGCAATTGGGTACTTCAAAATTTTAATAGGGTAAAATAAAATCACACTACTGTTTACACAGTAACAGACAGCAATTATTGAATAGTTTGCTTGGAAATGAAAACATGTCTTGGCATTTCATTACAATTGTCTCCTTGGAGACAATTCTAATGAAATACCAATATGTGTTTTCTTAGAAAATAAGAAAAATATGCTATATTTGTGGTCTATTTATTGTCTTCTGCAGCATAAATGTACGATACAATTTGTATTGCTTTTTGATACTCGTTACTTCTGATTTCAATTGGGTTTTTGGCAATTCTAATTGGGTTTGAAACAAGTCTTTTAAACCAACATTTCATGGGTTGAATGCACAGGTGCTTTTAGCATGTCTTGGATGTTCAATAATTGTTTGTATATATCAGAGAAAATCATTGTATATATATATGAAACACCTTTCTAAACAATATACAAAACAATTCAAATGCAATAGCATATTTTCACAATACACATACAAGTAATAGGTTAAATTCTCTCATTCACCACCATTGTACGATTTTCCCACATGAATGGTACTTAATGGCCCATCAACACAAAAGAGTATCATTTTGGGCCAAGCTTTCCCACACGACGAGTGGTTGAATGATGTCACGAGACGACACTGAATGATGTCCGTGTGGGTCAAGTTTTAAAAATACAAGATTGAAAATATTTAAAATGTATGGAGTAACAGTATTCCAAATTAGGAATTGAGTACTGTTACTCCATACATTAATCTGGGCTGTGGCATGAACAAAATATGAAAACATCCATCCGATAACTGGATGTGTCGGGTACTGGTTTCGTATGTCTGGAGACCTCAGCAATATTTTCAAGAATATTTGCAAGCCATATCCATCGACAGTGTAACCAGTTACCTTTTTACGCAAGAATGCATATTTTGTACGTAGCTCTTCCTCTTCTGGAGTTAAAGCAGCAGGAAAATGTATGTAAACCATTTCTGAAATTTATTGAAATTATTTTTGTTGTTGTTGTAGTTTTGTCTATTAGGCAGGATCAATAATTATTTTAATACTGGCCATTTGAAAATCGACTATTTGGTGCGAAATTATTCCGGTTACTTCTATTTAATGTGAAAAAAAATCATACTGTATTTATAAATTTAAATAAATAATAAATAATTGGAATCTGTACATTTGTCTGAAAGAACAAACTGCAATTACTAATTGATCCCTGAAAAGAGTACAGCTGGCACATGTGTGAGTTATTTACATGATCATATACCTTTGATATACCTTTGATGATCAGGTCGTTATACGTTTATAACTTCTTAGACCCTTCGTATTCGTACTTATTAATAACGTTTATAGTTTAATGTCAACAAATGCAAAGCCATTCATTATGGTACTCATAATCAAGAACATCTGTACTCAATGAACTCTGTTAATCTGGAAACTGTGTCTGAAGAGAAGGATCTAGGTATAATATTCCAACAAAATCTGAAATTCAGCAGTCACATTGCCTCAAAAGTTAACAAAGCCAATAGCATGCTCTCATTAATTGTGCGTTCCTTCGATTACATTGAAAAGGACTCATTCCTCATGCTCTAAAGCTATGGTAAGACCACATATTGAATATGGAAATATTATTTGGTACCCATTCTTGAGGAAGGACATAATTAGTGTGGAAAAAGTTCAGAAACGAGCAACCAAGATTGTACCTCAGCTGAAGGACCTTGAATATGTAGACAGACTGAAAGAACTTAAACTACCAACATTAGCACATAGGAGAAGAGGGGATATGATCCAGACTTTTAAGATTATTCGCGGTATAGAAGACATTACCATCAGACAGATTCTTTACAATATGCCAGTCGAGGACTCGTGGACATGATTATAAACTGGCCAAACCACGTTGTATAACATCATTTCGCCTACAACAGTTTTCACAGAGGATAATAAACGATTGGAACTGACTCCCAAAGTATGTTGTGAACTCAAATGACATGAATGATTTCAAATCGAAACTCGACCAGTACTGGAACCACGATACTATATACAATTTTAACCACGTTATATATGTTAATATACATACATATATACTACCAAATGTGACATTAAATACTACAAACCTGTACCCTAAATATTCAAATCAAACCATGCAAGAATACAAGATACATAGTATCCGAAGAATGACTGAAGAAAATGGGCTAAAAAAGGAGATTCCTCCTTACTTCAGAGCCCAGAAACCATCATAGAGGTATCATAGAGGTAGGACTGCGCAAGATATCTCATTATGCTGGTATAAACTTGTGACTGTTCCAGCTCGTCTCGTTTCACAGGGATTTGAAGCTGTTGACCGTCTCCGCGTTTACAACTCGAGCAGGAAGCCGATTCCATGTATCAGTTACTCTGAATGCAAACAAATTCCCTCTAATCTTTAGTCTGTATATCCTGAAGTTATGACCGTGAGTGACTCATTCAGCCTGATGATTGCATGATGTTGATTATAGCTTAGAAAATCTCAGCTCTACGGATGTTTTACTATTTCATCTGTCTTTTATATTTTCTGTATCCGTGAGAGTATAAAATCTCAGCTCTACGGATGTGTTTTACTATTTCATTTGTCTTTTATATTTTCTGTATCCGTGAGATACATGGATACAGAAAATATAAAATACAGATGAAATAGTAAAACACATCCGTAGAGCTGAGATTTTCTAAGCTAGATGTTGGTGTATATCTACTGTCTGTTTCACGAAAGCTACCCAAATCTTACGGCTATGTAAACAATTCAAAAACAATATATTTTCGAGAATATATAAAAATTTAAAAATATATCAAAATTTAAGAATGAGCCTTCTTTTTATTTCGTGAAATTTGGTCAAATATTGATTGAGGCGCTTGGGTTAAAACTGCATGGGCTTCTAAAACCGAGGTCAGATTCTGGGTCCCTAAAATATCACTTGATAATCGCTACCTTAATTATTTTTTTTATATTTGCAAATTATGTTTTCTGTAATCATATGTTAGACAACTATTGTATCATGTACTATTTATCACTGTATGGTCCATTATTTAAATTATATTTCAATAAGAAAATGACCTAAAGTCACTGATGAATAGTGGATAATTATTTTCAGAGTTGCGTATGTCCCACGCCCTAGGGGATGATGAAGTTTACTATACAGTGTGTCCGCAATCAAGGGGCCAGGCTGGGAACGCTGACGGGAGTCGATCGTCATGGCAGCCAATCCCTCGATACTCCCATGTGCATGCTCTACACAAGAGGAGGTACTGGATTAGGGGTTAATTGTTTTAAATATTTTCACTTACTCGAACATAGTTAAATAAAGTATCTTACTTAGTAAGGATCTTAGTGATTTAGGGTTGGTAAATTATAAATGAAAGTGTTCTATATACCGTAGGTGTCTTACAAGACACGTATGGACCTACATTTGTAACCTAATATACCTGATCTTTCAGGGGCGTCAGAACAGGTTCGACAGGTGCCGGATCAATAATTTTAACATATTTGTAATTCATGTATATAAAAAAAACGGTTTATAAATATGTTTCTGCATTTATTCTCATTTTGCATCAAAAGTGTATGTTGTTGCCACTCAGTTGAACCGTCTCGGCGAGACGGTTCAACTGAGTGGTAACAACATACACTTTAGGGGGGGGGGGGGGGGGGGGGAGGGGGGGGGGGGGGGGGGGGGGGGGCACTAGGGGGGGGGGGGGGGGGGGGCACCCAGTAGATTACGCCGGACCAATCTTATGATGCTTCCGGCGCCCGTCTTTTTTCTGTATTTCTTCAACAATCATCAAGAGTATATTATATGATACATCTATAGTAACTTGACAATATGTAGCATACCTAATTTTAATTTAGGTTCCTTGCATGCATTGCTGCCATTTTTAATTGGGTTTTTTATTTATGCAAATATGCAGCTAATCTGGAGCTCTGACGCTACATTATCAGAAAAACGGCAAAAAGGAAAGCAACCCAAATATGCCAAATATTGTGAAATTTATTATAATCTAATGGTCACAAATTATTGAGTAAAATAACATCATGTTCTGCATACTTTTTGAACACCCCTCATACTTTATGACTGTTGTTGTTTCTGTTGTAGGCAGCGCCCCCTACCTGACGTGTGAGATGCTGAGTAAGATACAGGACGTCCCCGTGATGGCACACATGATGCTGAACCAACTGTGAGCAACCGACGACAACTTCAGGGGCCTATTTCACCAACATTGCAAAGTATACTTTTCTAGCAAAATATACTTTGAGGGAGAAATTTTCAATTTTAGGATAAATTTATTGATTTTTATTATACTGAATTTACGGTATTACATTTTGGCTGTGATAATGTAATAAATTCAGTATAATAATTTTGCATAGTTTTAATCATCAAATATGTGCAGTGGTTAGTTCTATATGAAATAATGCATTTCAGGAAAAATAAATGATTACTCCCTCAAAGTATACTTTGATAGAAAAGTATACTTTGCAATTTTGATGAAATCAGCTACTGGTCACAAACGCCATAAGCACGTTTGTCCTTTTTAAACGGGACATATTATGTTATGGCGTTGTCCATTTGTCAGTCCATCTGTAAAGTTTTGTTTTGTACATCTAGTTGCAGTTTTCCACTGATCAAGTTCATTCTTCCCTAACCCGAATTTTCTGTCTGTATCTCTGGGCGACTTACAATAATACTTCACATACATGTCAGCTGTCGTATCCCACAGTGTTTAACGCAAAAATAAACATGCTCCATCTATTCTATCTCAGACATCAAAATTACCATTTTTGACTTGTATGGCAAACTAGTCATACACATTTTTCCACCTATCAAATTCATACTTCACCACCATCAAGTGCTTCCGTGCGCAACACAAACATATTCACTCCATCTCTGATCCCCACAGAGTTATCCCCCCCTGCCAACTCCAAACTTCTCACTTTTGACTTTCACTGCGTACTGGTATGTCCTACAGTTTTCCACCGATCCAATTCATACTTGGTATATGTGAGAACCATCAAGTGCCACAGCACATAGCGCAAACATTTTTATATGCACCCGGTATGAAGTTGTGCCCCTTTTACGACTCGAAAATTCCAACTTCATGCTTGTGTTGTACTACTACTTCCGGACAACTAGATTTCAAAGGACAAACCCCCTGTTCCACAAATGCTGGATCCGCCCCTGTTATTTTTTTGTCGTCTGCTGTTTGTTTTCTATTTTCCAGTTTTATCATCAATAATATGCTCCGACAGCAATTTAAAATAATTTACAACATGCTTTGACAGCACTTGTTTTTATTGAGAAATGAGTCGAGATATAAAAGCAACAGCAAACGACAATTGTTGTGAGTAGCGGTCTAAGGGTTAATGTTGTGCATCAGCAAGAGACGTACCAGTTGACCTTAATGTGACATTGACCTACTGTTTTCGCTTCGCTGACCATGCCTCAATAGGCATATTGTGTGACCTCCAGCACTCTTGTTTCTGTTCTTGGTCGCATATAGTTTGAATAACATCACAATGCGATACCCGGGTGAAATCGGCTACATGCTGAGCTGTCTCGATTCTTCGATAAATGCAGGATCAAACAATTTAAAGGACTTTAGCTGTTGATAGTCCGTTAGACACCAATAAATCAAATCAAATCTTAGACCACAGTCTAACATACAACTGAAACATTAATTAACCTTTCAACCTTAAATAACTGTAATGGACCTTGATATGAATCCAATTATCACAAAATTATTCTCAGACTAGTCCATTTATAAAAAGAGGGTGTTTTTTCCTAAAAAAATGAGGGTGTTTTTTCCTAAAAAAATGAAAGAAAATTACTTGCAAAAAGTGCAGTTCCTGATGAGACCGAGCCGTCTCATCTGGATCTGCACTGTTTGCAAACATCGCAAAAGAGGTATGTAGTATTGAAATGGTTAAGTGATCTTATTGCTGTAGCAAGGGAAACTGGCACCAGCTCAGGATTTTGTGGATTACCGAATTTGGAATTTTCTGCCATAGTGCAGTCTGGTTCTGTCCGTTTAGTAGTACATGTATATGATCTCGATGTTGAGCAGATATGAATCCACATTCAATGAATCTGATTCATTCTATCTAAAATTGAGTGTGTGGCAGGTGGGAGAATGCGATGGGTAACTTAACGATCGGGGTTCACCCTTACTGGAATACCAACTGGAGACCTGGTTTGGCCCTCACATACGTCTTTGGCATTTTGTATGTGACAGTTGAATCTGGTTATACCCCTTATGTGAGTATTACGATTATTCGTAATCCTCTTACTTGTTCTTTTTGTCGCGCCCGCTTGCGGAAAGCGCGATATAGTCGGCACTTTGGCGTACATACGTACGCGTGTCCGGTTAAAGTTTTTGGTTAAAGTTTTTTGGTTAAAGTTTTTCGTTATACTATATCTCTTTTTTTAGTGTCCATGCCTCGCCCCAAGGCGCGACATGCAGGCCGCGGCCATCTAGTTAGGGGAAGGGGCCAAGTGACTTTGGTGTGGTATGCACCTGATACCAGGTCAGGTTATTCTAATTTCAGGGCTGAATATATATTTTTCTTTATGTAAATATTCCGTTCTGATTTTGGGATTTACTTCCCAATGCAGCTGGCTTTATATGACCTTTAAATAGCTGTTGATAGGCCGTTAAACACCAATAAATAACATGTACTTGAACATGTACTTGTACAGGTAATATATGGGATTTTGTACTAAACCCATTGACCCGGCCTTAAATGACCTTAGCTGTTGATAGGCCGTTAAACCCCAACAAACAAACAAAATAAATAAATAAATCCATCAACTATCTAAAATTGACAGTGCAGTATCCACATTGTATAAATGTATATTTCAGTACGGAATATTGTGAGACCATAGAAGCATACCAGCAGGGCATGGCCAAGTTTGCTGCACTGAAGGTTAGCCTCGTTCATAGGATATAATTTATTTGGGGAAACCTCTATAAAATAGGGTTTTCCCCAAACAAATTGTGTCCAAATATATAAAATAGGGTTTTCCCGAAACAAAACAAATTAAAAATAGGGTTTTCACGAAACAAATTGTATCCAAATACATTGTTATTGTCGAAAACCAGTACTACCATACTAACCCTTAATATCTGGACACAGTTTGTTTTCAGAAACCCCTATACAAGTATAAAAACATGGCTTTCTCAAAACAAATTGTGTCCAAATATATTGTTATTGTCAAAAGTAGCACTCCCATTCTTACCATAATAACCCTAAATATTTGGGCACAAAATAGGGTAGGCGGTACCCTAAATGAAATTCTCTCCAAACACTAAATGACCTTGCTTTTGAACAGATATAAATCTCTAGTCTATTAATCCCTACACTGCTGAATTAAATTTTGTCGTCTGCTGTTTATTTTCTGTTTTCCATTTTTTTCTTTTCAAAAACTTGGTTTGACAACACTGTAGAATCATTTCCAATGGAAATGATTCTAAAGTGCTGTCAAACCATGTTTTTATGGAGAAAGGAGGCAGACTATAAAACAACAGCAGACAACAATTTAAGGGTTAATGAAATCCACTATGTTGCAGGACCATTTAGTTTTCACATCACAGCATGATCCGGCCATAGAAATACCGAAAGGTTTCAACGACAAGTTGGGGGTCGGTGTCTTTGGAAAGTGCGGGAAAATCAAGGTAAACACTGCGTAATATTAGAATACAATACGTCTCCAATCGATTGCTACCTCGGTAAAAGGTGACATAAACCAGTGGGGGTGGGGGGGGGGGGGGGGGGGGGGGGGAGGGGGGGGGGGGGGGGGGGGGGTGTCTAGTTGCGAAGGTAACTTGCAATCTACTCCCGTTACCGTTCGCAACTAGGGGGTTGCTTTTTTTCGAGCTCTTCGAAGTCCACTTTCCTGTGTTTTACGGCATTTAAATTCAGACTCAAACTGGTGGTAAACTGTGATCTATGTAAACTCCTTGGCTAAACGGGGAGGGGGGGGTTTGCAATCCCGGAACCCCCCCTCCAGATCCGCCCCTGTAAACAATTAATGTCAGTATTAAACTTCATAATGTACTAGTGTGATAAATACATGTGTATGTAAATTAGATAGAATTCTTGCTCGATGGTCGCTACAGTTTCAGTGTATGATGATGAGCTTGTGATGCGGCTATGCATCAGAATAAGTAGCTTTGAAGTTGTATCGTCTGTGATACATTCGTAATATCTGAGCCAATGTCTGATGCATCATGTTTAGCATGTTTTTGCAGCACATGACAATTCTCATGTGCTGTCAAAACATGTTTGCTTTACGAGTCGGTGAAAGTGCAGCTAGATAAATTATTTTATCAGGTATAGAGCTTTGTAGTGGCCCAATACGTGCTGACTGATAACATAACATCGTATCGCTATCAGGCATCGATGTGATACAAATATCCGGGGTTTAATGAATTGAAAAGTGACGTTTCATTGGTCGAACGGTGTCACTTGATATTGATGCAGTGTTAAAAAGTGTTATTTTCAACGAATATTTGTATTTGATCATCGGCTAGCGTAAAACGTTAACTGTAAATAGAACACCGGCCTAGTGTCTGTTGATATCATGTTTTTCAGGCTCGGCTTGGAAACGGTAGGAATTCCTCGGCAAGCCTCGGAATTCCTACGCGTTTCCTAGCCTTGTCTGATAAAAGACACTAGACCTGCATTCTCTATTACTCAACACATGTTCAAATATCATTTAAATATTAAAAATGTGACCTGTCGGCACATGAATGTCCCCACTGCCAGCAGCCAAAGAAAGCACGGGCACATTTGAAAACGCAAAATGCCAGAGGATCATTGATTTGCCACAACATGTCTCCATGTTTCCAGTTGGACGTGGAACAATTCATGAAGGTCCAGTCTGCAATATTACCCGACTGGTTCCAGTGTCTGTGTGACCAGGATACGCAGCAAGACAGCAGCCACAAACGATGCACGAAGTCCGTCGATCGAACTCTCACATTTCTAGATGAGATTGTAGACAAACACCAAAAGTCTGAGGTATGGTATTAAATAAAAAAAATAATTTTGTTTGAGAAATATTTATTTTATCTGTAAGTGGTCTGTGCATCTAATCCCACAAAAACTGTAGACAGGTGTGCATATAATATTCATACTTTGTGTAATGGTTGGAAATATGGAGCCTTTCAAAATTACAGATCAAGATCGCAATAAGATAGAGGTACATGTTCAAGTACTTTATTACACAATCAAATATTTGTTTGTGTAATAAAGTACTTGTACATGTACCTTATAACGAGTCGGCTTATCTTGATTTTCATGATTCAAATCATGAAAATCAAGATAAGCCGACTCGTTATAAGTCATCTCTTCAGGATTTACATCATGTGGTTAACTTTTATCCTTTTTTTTTTTCGTAGAGAATCATTTATAACATTCTATTTACTCTCGGGTAACATGGATATTCATATATCTCTATTCATTATTCATATCAGTGGTCAAAACATATACCTTCACTGAGAAATAATTAAAATAAAATTGCTGTCTGTCAATCCGTATCACATATACATTGATTAAGCACCAGTTTCATGTCTGTCCATTGTTCATGTATTTCCATCTCTCTTACCTTTCAGATACTAACCCTTAGCCTGCTGAATGAAATGTTGTCGTCTGCTGTTTATGTTTTATTTTCTATTTTTCTCATCAAAAACATGGTTTGACAGCACTTTAGAATCATTTCCATTGGAAATGATTCTAAAGTGCTGTCAAACCATGTTTTTATTGAGAAACAGGGCAAAAACTAAAGCAACAGCAGACGACAGTTTTCGCGATCAGCAGGCTAAGGGTTAAGGTTCCATCTTTCAGGCATGGGAAATTTCCGGATTAATCCGGAAATCCGGATTTGAGGTCCCAGGGACCACTTTTGTGAATCTTGTAAATCCGTTGAGAATGGCGATAAAAAATTACAATTTTCGAAAAAAAAAAAATGTTTTTTATTTTATTTTTAAGTGGCGATTCTTTTATTTTCCCCAGCGGAATCCCTGTTATACATGTACTGACTTCTTGTTGCAAGTATTATTTTAAATTGAAATGGATTATGTTGCCAATTTTTCCTAATTATAGCATATTTTTCAGGGGAAAATGTGATCTATTTAATGCTAAATATACCTCAGAATGAAGCACAGAGTATCTCGAATTGAAAACAAAATGGGGGGGGGGTGGGGGGGGATGCCCCCAGACCCCCCTAGTAAATCGCAGCGCAATCCGCTGCTCAAATAAGTTTTCAGGATTGGGGATAGTGTTCCACTCCCATGCATGATCTTTACAGGGCCTTATCTGTTGTTGGGACGTTAAACATTTTCACCCTTTGGCGACCACAAAACAATCATTTGTAACAAGCCGTCTCATCAGGATCTGCGTGTACTTGAACATGTACATGTACTTGTGCGGGTAATATATGGGATTTAGTACTAAACCAATTGACCCGGCCTTAAATGACCTTAGCTGTTGATAGGCCGTTAAACCCCAACAAACAAACAAACAAACATCAGGATCTGCAGATCTTTTTAAAAATACCCCTTATCTGATTATTGGAATAGTCCAGAAATAATATCTGATATTTTGGGGTGAAAGGGTTCAAGTATTTAACCTTTTCTATTCCACATAATTGTCATTGTCAGAGGTTGGGGGATACGTGTCTGTTTGGCTCCGTGGTTGGCGGGTACAATGAGAAGGAACGGCAGAGATCGGCGAGGGAAACAGCCACCAGACCGGTCCATGGTAAGCACACCAATGGTTCATTATGCCTGGTCGGTCTTGTGTTGAACTTATAATTAATGGTGTTACGGTAATTGGTTGTAAGTTCATTCAAACATATGCAGCGTAACTTGTCTATTCCAGACAGTCACGGGACTGGTATATTTGGTCTCAATAGACCAGGGGCAGGAATAAGCATTTCCAGAAATTCCCATCGTTTGCTCCCCAGCAAGGCATAAACTGTGAATCATGATTCACAGTTTATGCCTTGGTCGGGAGCAAACGATGGGGAATTTAACGATTTGGATTCATCCTTACTGAAATCCCAACCGGAGACCTGTAGCCAATTTCATCAAAATTGCAAAGTATACTTTTCTAGCAAAGTATACTTTGAGGGAGTAATCATTTATTTTTCCCGAAATGCATTATTTCATATACATGTAGAACTAACCACTGCACATATTTGATGATTAAACGTATGCAGAATTATTACATGTATACTGAATTTATTACATTATCACAGCCAAAATGGCTGTGATAATGTAATAAATTCAGTATAATAAAAATTAATAAATTTATCCTTAAATTGAAAATTTCTCCCTCAAAGTATATTTTACTAGACAAGTGGAGCAGATAACTGTAATAATCGTTCACTTCCGGAAACAAGCACCAAAATTGGCACAAATACTCCTTGGGGATTGCTCTTCTGATAAAACCCGTTAGCCACCGAAAAATTCAAGATGGCCGCCAGTTTTCAAGATGGCCGCCATTGAATATACAGATATATACAGAAGTGCCTGCAGAACACTGACTGCGATGACGACAACATCTGTGTCGCTGGCTTTGACCATGATGACTTTGCTGCCTGCTTCTGTTGCATGCCTGGCATGAACAAAGATCCGCGTGTCAGCTTCTTCATGACTGCATGGTGCTACCCCAGCCAAATTGATAGTGTGGTTGCTATGTGGTTGCTGTGGTTTCAGACTAGATGGCCGGTAGACATCAAACACAATGTCTGTTCTCTTATACTTGGTAGAGTATGCTTGTATTGTAGGAAGGACATCGAGCATTGCATACTCTTCAAATGTCTTTGATCTCCGGGGGTGGGGGTGGGGGGGAGCAGACTGTTCACCAATGCTGCACCATCAATGATGATGGTGTCGGCGCCTGGCTCTGCCTCAGGGGTTGTTTTAACTTGGCTCTCAAGAATGGTAGTGAGGTGGGATTTCTGACAGGTGTTGAGCTTTCCACCATCACTGAGGGCAGCAGGATGTGACTGGTTCTCATGACGGAAAAACTCCTTCAAGTCACACTCTCTGCTCTGGCATGATATGAACAGCTTGGAGAACAGTTGACAGTCTTCCTTCAGCACGTTTTGCTTTGAAGAGTCAAGAGAGGCTGGTACCTGTCGGAAAAAGTCAACCCTGTTTTTCGTTGATTGGTTCATAGAAAGTGGATTCTTCTTCCCTTCCAGTCCCTTCATAAACTCCTGGAAACGGACCTTGCCTTTGCTCAAGGTGTGTGCGAATCAGCTCGGCGGCACTGTGGTGAGCAATATCCTTTGTATCAAGTGATAACAGGTCCCGACTCTCCTCCTGGAAAGGATTGCTCATATCATTCATGGCTTGTGAGAGCTTTTCTACTTTCTCAAGGAACACTCTTTGTGCTCTTTCCGTCTCCTCATGGTGGCTGGTGTGTTCAGTACCCTCTTTGATCCCACATGCTACCTCATACTGTGCAACCAAGTGGCTGACTTCAGGACCAGCTATCATCCATCTTCTCAGTGCTGATGGGTCTTCAGTCACGCCAATCGCACCCCCGTCTGCCTTGATGACAGCGTTGGCCTGCTCGTGAGCTTGGTCAATAGCCATTGCTGAGAACTGTTGGCTCGATTTGTGTACAACAAAAGTTTCCACTCTGGAACTCCTGAGCCAGCTGAGGATGCTTCTGTTCCAGGGTCACCATGTCTCTGTAGTGGATCGGAAGCCACCGTGCATAGTTTACATTGTTGTTGGCAAAGAAGTACGGTATCAGCTCAGCCAGTGACTGACAGTACAGGAAGAAGTTGGCTTCCCTGAATGATCAGATCAACAAGAGGATCACCAGTTCCATTGACAGCACCATATACCAGAAATGAAACTGGGGACTTTGCAGTTTGCGATGCTCACACCAAGCTTCGAAGCTAGGCACCTCTTCGGGTTGTTCATCTGTCTCTTTCGAGTAGTCCGTGTGGGCTGCCTTCAGAAGCTTGTACAGACTGCATGCTGTTATCTGGTGCACCTGTCGTGTCCTAGTGATGCTCGAGGCTGTCAGAAATGAATCTGCGGTCCCAGGAGATGCTGTCCCTGCCTCTACGAGGGCTCCTGTCCAACCACTGTCCTTGAGTAGAGTTCCAATGGACTTCAGTGCCGCCATCTCAATATGCAAGCCTCCGAACATCATGACGAAGTTGTCCTCACCGTAGATTTCAGGCCAGTGCCACTGGACCTTCTTGGCTACTGCATATATTGGCTGGTCAGCAGCAATTACTGGCACCTGACCAGGGTTCAGAAATGCTACTATCTCCTTGATCTTGTCCATCACATGTTTGACTGTAGCAACCGAGTGGGCCTGATCTCGCAGCAGAGGCAGAAGTGATGTAATGTTGACTTCAAAATGGCTTTCCTCTCTTCTGTGAAGCATGGTGGGCTGACCAAGTCACATCCACTGGTCCATCTGCCACAGTGACCTTCTCCAGCCACTCATACTCTATTGCCAGTTGTGGCCTCAGCAGACTGGTGTCTGGATGTGTCACACCACTCTGGGGAGGAGAGGGTTTCTTCTTGGTGAAAAAGGCGGGCCGGACATTGGTGAAGGAGTCTGGAAGTTCTGGAACTGTCTTCACTTTCTCCTTTCCGAACTTCAGCTGTCCACGCTCTTCACTTTTGTCTTCTTTGGTTGGGTGCTGGAAAACAGAGATGCTGGTTCCATGGAAAGAAGTGGTCGCTGTCGTTGCAGTGGGATTGTGGTCTATGTTGTCCATGGCTGCTGTGGTGAACAGCCCTCTTCGCAGAACTGGTGGACAGACCACCCCATCCTCCACGTACTTGGTGACTGTTGCATCTCAGCAGCTGTGCAGATATCTCTAGCACCCTGTCGTATGAAATGCTGATTGCCATGCTCGTTAAGCATTTCCACCAACGATCTCTTTCTGGTCTTTGTGTAGACGGACAGCCCCATGTAAACAGGGAATGGGGTCTCTCTGTCTTTGGAGTGTCTGTGAGTTGCTGCTCCTTCTTTGTACCTTGTGTAGCAGTTGTACTGAAGCAGCTGAGCAATTGCTAAATCTGTCTTTGATGCGCCAAACCTCAGTTGAGATTTGATGTCCGCTCCGTGTTCAAGCATAGCCACAAACTGAAGAAGAGTGAGTGGAATGGCCTGGTCGATGCACCCCTCATGGAAGGTGCCATCAAACGTGGACTTGTGGTCCAGCATATGTCTTCGCAAGATGTTAGCTGCTTTGCCAAGGATAATAGCTTCACTATAATAGTCAGAGGCTTCTGACAAGGCCAAGCCCACATCTTTCTGGAAAGCCAGAAGAACATCCCTTCCCTGCTTGTGAGCTTCCAACTCAGGTATTTCTGATAGCAGTTTTTCCTTCAGTCTTGTGGAGTTGACATCAGGTTCATCAACACCCAGCTGTTCCAGGCGCTGGGCATACATGTGAGCTATGTTTGTAAGTCGGAAGACTGCAGGACCATCACCAGATCTGGTGGTCTCCACTAGATATGTCACTAGCTCTGAGAATGCCTGTGGGTAGGCATCCTCTTCGGGTGCACGTTCCTGTCTCTTGGTGGCTCTAAGGTACGTCCTCTCTCTATTGTACATGTCAGTCAAGCAAGTTAAATGGTATTTGAGCTCCTGTGCAATAGCATCTCCACCGCTGAGTCTTGCAAGAAGTTTTCCGTCATTCAGAGTTTGGGCACATTTATTAAGTCTGTTATTGAGGTTCATCGTCATAACTTGTCTGAGTTCAGAGGAAGGGGCTTCTCTGTCACATATGAAACACGTTCGGCCTTCAAGGCTGGTTCTACGAAGCTTGGTCCGACATTCTACTAGCTGAGCACTCTGCTCTTCTTTTTCTGGCTCTCTCCAGTTTAATGTTGTTGAACATAAGGCGACAATTTTGGTGATACTGCGCCGTGTTCCTCCTCAGAGTTTCTTCAATGCCACCATCATCATCAAGTCTGGCTTGATCCAGAACAAGAGGCATCTCATTAATTGCGTGAAAGAGGGGAATGTTAGTCGCAATCATAGTGTAGCCATCATGTTCTTGTGGTTGTTGTGCTCGTGGTGTCTTGAGCTCTTCACTCTTCTTCTGGCAAAGACAACACTTGCTCCAGTCAGTCCGGAATTTAGACGGTCCTGGATCTGTAGTTGCCATCTTGGCGAATGGCAATCAAGGTATCACAGTTTGATAATTATATGTATTCAGTGAATCAAGGCCGAGGGGTTATCCTTTTACCACTTTGACCAATGAATACTCCGGGATGGGGGTATTTATTCGCTTACAGCTGTGGACATTTTGTTGATGCAGTAGACTTGTAATCTAATCTACTATATAACTGATTGCCGTAGATCTGCCTAGCGATCTGAATCAGTAACCATATTGTGATATAAAATCTGGCGTTGTTATCGTTTAACCAAAAATCACACCGAAATATATTCAACCAGGATTTAAATCATGGCGTTGTTATTGTATAGCCGTCAATCAAAACAGCACAAGGTTATGACGTCAACTTGTATTTAAGGTAGAAGGTAACATGCCCTACGAATCATCAAACAATTAACAAGTAACAGTTGTAGACATGTGTAAACAAATTAAGGGCCTCATTATTAGTATTATCATTCAAAAGTGTACACTGTAAATATATAATATCATTACGGTAGGACATAACATTTAACAAAAAATAATACCGGATTTTTTTTCACGCTTTTGCGTAAATTGCGTAATTAACTAATTATGGTAGCGGCACCTATGGGGTCAGCTTTTAAAGCCACTATATGCGTAACTTATGTTTTGAATCCTTGTACAGGAAGATGCTACACATACGAAACATCTAACACTACTACGATATACACTACCATGCATTTTAGCCAAATCCGACGTAACATGAACCTCTAATATAGCAAAATATTAGGATTCCATGACTGATATATGGTACAAGGAAGCCAGTGAGTAAGTCAATGGTTCCGAATTCAGATTCTACATAGTCGAAAATGTATTATTTGACACCAAGATCATTCAAATAGGACAAGTATCTGCGATTCTATTGCGAAATACAATGTTTCTGTATATTCAATGGCGGCCATCTTGAAAAATGGCGGCCATCTTGAAATTTTAGGTGGCTAACGGGTTTTATCAAAAGAGCAATCCCCAAGGAGTATGTGTGCCAATTTTGGTGCTTGTTTCCGGAAGTGAACGATTCTCCTGAAATTTGCAATTATCTGCTCTACACTGTTGGTGAAATCTGCTACAGGTTTGGATCTCGGGTACAGTTTTGGCTTCCTTGTTACTTGAGGAGTTGAATATTGTTATACCCATTATAAAAGTAGTATGATTTGTACTAATCATATTACTTTTATGGAGTGGGACTAAGTGTCCGTCGTGTGGTATGGACCTGGCACCAGGTCAGGTTAGTCTAATTTCAGGCCTGAATATATATTTTTCCTGTAAATATTGAGTTCTGATTTTGGTTAACGGCCTATCAACAGCCAAGGTCAATTAAAGCCGGGTCAGCGGGTTCAATTCCCGCATTTAACCTGCTGCACGGGGGTGGGGGGGGGGGGGGGGGTGGGGGGGGGGGGGGCATCACAAAATCGGAATGGAATATTTAATTCTTAATTAATAAATTTATTCAGCCCGGAAATCAGAATAACCTGACCTGGTGACCTCCGTACCACACCAGTCACTGGACCCCTTCCCCTAAAACATTGAATCATGAATTTCCACTGTTCAGGTTTTGTGATAGACGGCTTCCACAACATGGGTCCGAAGACGGAGAACTTCAACATTGGGGAGGTCAGGGATTTAATATCAGCGGTCATGGTAAGTCTGTGGTATGGCTATTTATCAGGTAACAAAGTTTTCATCGACGTGATACATACCGACAGATAGAAATGTTTGTATCCTGCATTGGATTGATACACATACATGTATGTGGCTATGACTGGTGACTGGAAAAATAAGTGAAAAGTGAATGTGTTTAACGTTCCAGCAACAGCTTATATAGAGACGGAACCACAGTTTAACGTCTCATCCGACAGACCAGTGGGATGGAAATACTATGAAAGTATTTTTCATGCCCTTGGCGAGATTTGAATCCACAACCTCCGGGTTGGAAGTCAGGTGTTCCAACCCCTAGGCCACAATCCACCCCTAGGCTGTGACTGGAGAAATGGGGCATATGGGGGTTTTGCGACCAGTGTAGATCCAGATCAGGATTTACAATATTCGCTATTCAGTTAATGGAACACCCATCATGCTTCTAACAAGCAATATAGATTGTTATCAGGCTATGCGAGTGCTATTTGATCAGGAGCTACACTGGTCACAAATCCCATAAGCCCCATTTTTCCAGTCACAGTCATAAATCTGGGTCAAAATGGATTCAAACCTACTTTCACTGACGTTTCATTGGTCGAACGATGTCACATGACGTTACTGAATGACGTCAGTGCAATGATACGTTAACAAATCTGCGTTGTTTTCAATGAAATCAACATTACACTTACCGGTATGCATTTCATAGTATAAATGAAATACATAGGAATTCCTATCATTTCCGAGTGGATCGGTTACATTACTGTCTGTTTCACATTTTGCTGCCGTAGTTTTTTTTATCAATAACAAAAAAGTCCTCCTCCCCAAAAAAAATTATTTGTTGAAATTCCATCAAATATTGATTTTATTGCGAAAAAACGATTTTCCTATGGGAATTTAACATTTCCCCCCAATGCAGCAGGTTAAATACGGTATTGAACCCATTTGGCCCTGCCTTAAATGACCTTAGCTGTTGATAGGTCATTACACACCAATCAATCAATGAATGTAGCTGGCTGGTAAGTTGAACCCTTTCACGTTTTCGATTTCAGAAATTGTTACCGGACGAGAAGCCGCGACTGATGCAGTGTGTGTGGCGACCGGACTCCGTCTTGGACGGGATAGAACTTGGCATAGACGTCTTCGACACCTCATATCCTTCATTCCTTACCAACGCAGAATTTATATATTCAGAGCTCCAGATAAGCTGCGTATTTGCGTAAATACCCAATTAAAATTGCCAAAAACCCAATTGAAATCAGAAGTAGCGAGTATCAAAAAGCAATAACAAATTTGTGGTATTTATCATGCTACAGAAAACAATAAACAGACCACAATTATAGCATATTTTTCTTTGTTTCCATGAAACACATCTTGGTATTTCATTAGAATTGTCTCCAAGGAGACAATTCTAATGAAATACCAAGACATGTTTTCATTTCGAAGCAAACATTCAATAATTGCTGTCTGTTGATGTGTAAACAGTAGAGTGATTTTATTTTACCCAATTCAAATATTGAAATACCCAATTGCTTCAGAAATGATGGAGTGACAATACTCAATTACTAATTCCTTATCTGGAGCCCTGTATATTACATTGATTTACCGTGATTCTGGAGGGATTTATTTCCCTTGACATCTGTAAATCCGACAAACAAACCTGTGCTCCGCATATAAAAAACCCTGTCAATTAATCAAGATACGTTTTGTATCTAAAGAGTATTATACCCCCAGATTTCAAATTCAATGCGTATTTTACTTTTACAATTGTACATATATTGATTTTCATCATTATTAAATAGGGAATAAATGATAAAAACAATAAAACACCTTTAAAAATTCACTTATTTGAGTATTATTACTTATTCACTTACTTATATTGTAATAAAATTGAGCTGCAAAAAGCAAATTTGAATATTATTACAGTAGTTTCACTTGAAAAATTCACATTGCTTCGAGTATTTTGTACTCCCACTTTTGATAATCAGTGCGTATTCTGCTAAAATAAGTGTGTAAAATACACACCTTATCTGGAGCTCTGCTCACGATAGCTCAACATACATTCCCTTAACATGGCCACATACCCATATATCGTAACCGAGAGGGGCTGTGCCCTGATCTTCAAACACGATGTTACCAAGGATCCTGAACAAAATGGAGATGCTGGGACGAACCACTCGGGCTACACGATAGATGTAAATGAGAAACAGTAAGTTGAAACTGCATGTACAGTGAAACCTCTCTAAACCAGACATCCTGTGGCTGTGAAACCTCTCTAAACCGGACACCCCACAGGGTGTCCGGTTTAGAGAGGTTTCACTGTAGACCATGCATTTGATAATTCTGAGCCATAGCTGTGTGTTATGCGATCATAAACAGACATTATCCGCCCAAGATAAATGACCAAGAAACTCATCAAAACGAAGATCACAGGGGCCCGTTTCACTAAACTTTGTACGACTAAAATGTTCGTAAGTGCAAATTCAGGATCGTCTGGAAATCTCAATTGATGGATTTACATTTATTGAGCATAGGCTGCATTTGCAGACTAGACTATGCTCAATAAATGTAAATTCAATAATTGTTTACAAGAAAACATTGTTAATGTGAAATTTACAGACTATCATAAATTTGCACTTACGAACATTTTAGTCGTAAGAAGTTTTATAGTGAAACGGCGGCCCCCAGGTGTTTTCTCGTGTTCGGTTTAGAGAGGTTCCAATGTACTGTGTTTCTATAGACCATTATAAATTACCTTCGAACAAAGGTTTAAAGGGTTTAACACTTACAATGCTGATTTAAATTATGGTGTGTTCTGTTTATTGTTTACTTTCCATTATAAGTCAGAGCTCCAGATAAGCTTTGTGTCTAAAGCGTACTACACCCCCTGATTTCAAAATCATTGCATGTTTTATTTTTACAAATGGATTATTGATTGTTTTTATCACTAAATAGGGAACAAATTATCAAAACAATATAACAACTTTAAACATTCACTTATTTGAGCTGCAAGTGTTTGCTTTTTGCAGCTCAAATAAGTGAATTTTCAACTTTATGACAGCATTTTCACTAATCAATTTGAAAATCAATGCATATTTTCACATTGCTGTGCATATTTTGTACTCCCACTTTTAATAATCAATGCATATTCAGGTAAAATAATTGCGTAAAATACGCCAATACACACCTTATCTGGAGCTGTGATAAGTCCCATTTTGTCATGCCATATCCAAATATAATGTCAGTAGGGCTGGAGTACAGCTACGCTCTGTTTACACAATAATGTTATGGGCCAATTTCTGCAATCATAGCGAACAATATTTGAAGATTATCTCATCTGATTGAAGATTATCTCATCTGATTGAAGATTATCTCATCTGATTGAAGAGATCTCATCTGATTGAAGATTATCTCATCTGATTGAAGAGATCTCATCTGATTGAAGATTATCTCATCTGATTGAAGATTATCTCATCTTTGATATATGGAAGGAATGGGATCAGGATTTTAACTGTAAACACTTGCGGCCCATTTCTATAAATTTTGTACGTGCAAATTTGAAATTTATAACAACACTTGCTCTGCGAGTCAATGTTGGCAAATCTTTCATGAATATGCTCTCGGATGGGAACTTTAAAAGGCGGTCTCGTGTATCAGATTTGAAGGAGAGTCTGGGCACGTTAAAGAACCAGAGGAGACTATTCTAATAAGAGCCAAGCCGGAGGCCGGTTTCCTCTGTATCCACCACCTTCCTTTCTCGCGTTCTTGCGAGACGACATGCAAGGTCATCGAGCCAGGGCAGTAGTTAAATCCAAGCATTTGCATGTTTCCTAATATACTAACTATTGTTAACTGAATTTTCGTTAATAAACTGAAAGTATTTACTGCACTTTGAGTAAACGAGTGTAGACTGTACAAACTCTTTATACAAAGTTTAGTGAAACAGACTCGAGATTTTGTTACGTCATTAACCATCTGAGGGCCGTTTCACTGAACTTTGTACGACTAAAATGTTCGCAAGTGCAAATTTCGGATTGTCTGGAAATTTAAATTGATGGATTTACATTTATTGAGCATAGGCTGCATATGCTCACTTACAAAGTTTTGTGAAACGGCACCCAGATAAATGAATTTCAACATTTTGGTGATAATTTTAGGTATGTGGACGACTTCTCCCCTTTGCTGAAGGGCTGCCAATGTTACGCCTGTCAGAAGTTCACCCGAGCATACGTGAACCATCTACTCAACACATCGGAGTTACTCGGCAACACGTTACTCATGATGTAAGTATGATGTAACCAGTCGCTGTGGCCCAGTGGATAAGGCATCCACCTCGCAATTGGGGGTTCGAAGGTTCGAGTCTCTGCTTGGACTGATATGATTGGCTGGTGAACCGCTAGGGCCCGGTTGCTCAAAACCTCTGTTAGCTTAACAGACTGTTAAATCCTTAGCAATGCTAAGGATTTAACAGTCTGTTAAGCTAACAGAAGCTTTGAGCAACCGGGCCCTGCTTGTTAAATTATAATGGGATCAATTGCCTCCGTGACTGGCATATACGATAGGAATTGGGAAGTACTGATTGTTCGATAGAGTGTCTCGTCAGTCAAATATGACTGGCCCTTTAACAAGGGCATCGTTATCACTATAAAGCTAATGCCCTCGTTGGCAGCCTTTATAAAAAAAAAAAAATGGGTTGTACGTAAAACAAAGCACCATTCCTAGAGGTGTACCGCTTTGAGCTGGCGCGTTATTATTGTAAATATTATTGTAAACACGTGCTATTTTTAAATAATTTACGTCAGATGTTGTAGACATGGTATTTGTATACCAGGGCAAACGCATTAACATTCGATAGAATTGCTAATAATAGTAACATCGTTTAGTGCTCTAGTGGGTAGATCTGCTGTTTGGTGATCGGACCGTCGTGAGTTCGAATCCTGCCAAAGGCATACATTTTTCTCTCGCTTTTACTATTTTGGCGCCAGAGGTAACGCACACATCCCGAAACATCCCGTGCATTTACTTTTACACAACATTATAAAACACTTCACTTTGAACCTAATCATTGTGAAATGCATTCTGCACATTCGTGTTATTGTGAAAGTTCAACTCGACTCACTACAAATGCAAATATGTTACGGAGAACACCATGTCCAAAAATAAACCTCTCTCTAACTTGAAATAATAAACAAATAAATAAATAAACGTGGATGCATGTGGTTCATAATTACCATGTCAATTGTCGTTACATGTAATAAAGGTGCATTAAAAAGAAGACACAAAAACAATATTTAAAAAAAAAAAAAATATATATAAGGGCCGCGCTCTGTGAAAACCGGCCTTAATGAAAAAATTTTCGATTTGCATTTTTTTACATTTTCAGATGCGGACAACTTTCAAAATCAATATTCTGAAAAGAAAATGCAATTATGTTTAATATATTTTGTTTTATCTCACTTTTTGTAGCACCATGTGAATCACGCACGAAAAAAAACCATAACGTCATCGAGAAAATGACGTTATTGAAACGGCGACGTTTGTACAATGCAACTCAACAGCCTACAGTAGAAATGAGTGCTCATAGACTCATTGACTGTGCTTATGAACTGTAATTGCTGATAAGTTACAGTAAATGTATCTACAAGTGTTAGTATGTATACTATCAAACATTCATTAGAATAAAACTATGATATGTACATGTAGTGAACAAAACAAACGCAAAACTATCGATTTTAAATCTATAATTAGTCGACCTGTGGCTTCGTAATTTGCCACCATCGCCATAATAAATTCATATACGTGTGTCGTCAGAAAGATACATTGTAATTATTTCAGAATTGACGTCATTTACAGTTAATTGTGACGTCATTTATTGATTTAGACGATACGTCACCAAAGACCAAAAAACTAAACGGCATTCCTGGTGTTGGAAATTGTAAATTATATGCACATCGTATCGGTGATTGAAACAAATGCATTATATTTCTGTAGAAATGAATGACTAGAATTTGGATAGGCCTATGGCTGCACATATCAATGACTTCAGCGCCCGATAGGGTCTAGAGTGTAGTCGGACACCCCCGGACATTTTTAAACAAAATAAAAAAAGATATTTCTGCTCTAAAATGCGCCATAACGCAGCAAAATGTGGTGTCAATATCAAACATATTCCGGAGGGCATACTGCCGGACCCACCTAGCAGTCTGCCCAGCTCCGCTTAGTCGACGAACACACGGTGCTATTTCGAAAGTATAGTAAACTATTTCAATTAAGAAGTCCCCCCCCCCACCCTAACCTGAAATCCTGGATCCGCCCCTGAAAAGCACCGTGGCGTACGTACATGTATTTTGCATAACTGCACAATATAACGCAGTCACAACATTGATTTTGTTGAAATGACACTACACACCATGCGACTATTGTTCGAAGCGGCTCATTTGAATTTAGACGCACTTAATGAGATCGGCCCTTTGTTTACAAACACACACGCAGACGAACATTATTTCGTACAATGTAGTACAATGTAAGAAAATTAACAACAATCTGGCAAAGTCGGACTTCTTAAATGTGTAAATGTTGGAGATCTGTGCAGTCTGATCAGTGTCTGCAATGATTGCAAATATACTAGTAAAATTACTATACATTCATATAACCATATTTACCAGTGGTCATTTTAAAGAATATTTACATTGTTATCAAACGGCAATCGTACGGCTGATTCAATGTGATATTTTTGAAAGTCGCTAAAAATTGCGTGAAACCGTACACGTAAGTGGTAGCAGATTCAGATAGAAATCAGTAGGCTACGTCCTTGGTGGCTACAATTATATAATTCCAGCACAAACATATTTACACAATTCCCTAACATTTGATTGGCCCGTAGCAAGTCTCTGTCCAAAATTTATATCCAAGTAAACTCCCACGCCGAACAACTTTCCTTAACCGTGAGGCGCAGTTAAAATAATGATTAAGAAAACGGAATATTCAAAACATTTTTTTGATGAATTTATTTCAAATGTTGGAATTATAAGGAATGAATGGCCTTTTTGTTGAATTTATCGGGGATATAAACTTGGAAAAGTCGCGGGAATACTGGACGAGGCCTTCCGGCCTTCGTCCAGTATTCCCGTGACTTTTCCAAGTTTATACCCCGATAAATTCCACAAAAAGGCCATTCATTCCTATAATATTACAATTATCATGATTATTTTGTCGCAGTAAATATGCATGTGACACAATACCAACACACTAAATACTAAAACATGTTTGACCCAGTGTCACCATGATGCGATATGCCAGGAGCGGCGTATATTTTGGCACTATCATAATTATACCCCCCGCAACGAGTTGTGGGAGGAGGGGGGGTATACTGGAGTCAGATTGTCCGTCCGTCCGTCCGTAAACTTAACATCAGAGAAATATTGTTATAACTTCTATTTCCTTCATCTAAAATGCTTAATGTTTCACATATGCATTCCTGTAATGCCCTACTACCATGCTGTGCCAAAGCCACGACCGTCCAACCCCCGCTGATCCCAAGGTCACGGTCACATACTTAGTCTGTTTACAAAACTGAACATCAGAGAAATATTGTTATAACATCTATTTCCTTCATATAAAATGCTTAATATTTCACACATGCATTCCTGTAAGGCTCTACTACCATGCTGTGCCAAATCCACGACCGTCTAACCCCCGCTGATCCCAAGGTCAAGGTCAAATACTTGGTCGCTTTACAAAACTTAACATCAGAGAAATAAGTTATAACTTCTATTTCCTTCATTGAAAATTCTTAATATTTCACTCGTCCATTCCTCTAAGGTTGTCGGGGCGGGATCAACTGATCCTGAGAATAGTGCTGCAGTAGCCATTGCTTGTCGTAAAAGGCGACTAAACTGGCTTAACGATTGGGTTCATACTTTCCGGAACCCACTATACCGGATTTGGCCCTCATGTACATTTTTGGCTTTCTTGTATGTGAGAGTTGAGTCAGGCTATGCCCCATATATAAAAGTAAGATTAGCGCTAATCCTATTACTTTTAGGGATGGGATAAATGATGCTGGTGTGGCGAGGGCCTGGCACCAGATCAGGTTGTTCTAATTTCAGGACTGAATATATATTTTGATTGTAAATATTGAGTTCTGAAGTTGGGATTACCCCCCTCGGACAGGTGGATACGGGACACGACCCCGTTGACCCGTCTGCGTGTAGACTCCCTGAGGCTTGTACCTCTATGTCAGAAAAGCGGACGTTAAACCCTATTCACTCACTCACTCACTCACTCCTCTAAGGTTGTACTATCATGCTGTGACAAATCTACGACCGTCCAATCCCCCGCTGATTCCAAGGTCAAGATCACATACTTAGTCTCTACAAAACTTAACATCAGAGAAATATGTTATAACTTCTATTTCTTTCATCGAAAATCCTTAATATTTCATGTATGCATTCCTCTAAGGCTCTACTATCATGCTGTGACAAATTCCCGCTCATCTCGAGGTCATGGTCACATAGTCTCTTTACAAAACTTAACATCAGAGAAATCGTTTATAACTTCTATTTCCTTGCTTGAATCTGCTTCACATTTCACACACGCATTGCTCCAATGGACCTCTACCACCCTGTGACAAATTCACGTTCATGCCGCTCCCGCTAAGCCCAGAGTCAAGGTCACAAGCCCACACACTTGGAACATTTTACATATTTTAGGGGTACCTGGGCCCACCCGGGGGGTATTCCGTAAGCCTCACTTACTGACCGATCTAGTTATACATCTGTGATACGCTTATTTTTCTGAAAATTTCCAAATCGTATTTTTATGTTGATTTTTGAAACATTCGACAGGCGAAACAGTAAATTAAACGAATTAAGCCCTGTGCCCAGTTCTATTTGTTACATAATACTGATTATGTGATGGTGTTATTTAAAAATTACCGGTTGTATGGTTATTTAGTTTCAAATGTCAGGGCACAAGTCGTCCATATATTATAAAAAATAACAAAATCACTGCGTGTTTCCTTAAGGAAACCGAAAAAATAGACAACTGTCTGAACCACTATGGAAACAACTATACAATTCTGCTACGCGTATCCAGCATTAAAATGTTTGTGAGCCACAAATAGTAAAGCGTACGGTTATAATAAGGACAACGTCAACTTATTGCAATGACGCAACTATTTCAAGTGTCAAAATCCGACGTGACGTTGGTAAATTTAAGCGTAACTTTGCGACGTCATTTTCAGGCTTTCATGACGTTGTCATTAAGGCTGGTTTTCACAGAGCGCGGCCCATATATATAATGGCCAAAGTGAGGATCGAACGAATGCGGTGCAAAATTAAAATCAAGTGCCACCGTTGGTCGCCAGTTTATCCACTGCGCCAGTATGAGAAACTGTTTTGTCAATCGCAATATATCGATCATGACTATAGCGACGCGCCATAATAAACAGGGAAATACCTACAGGAATTCCATGTTTATTTAAACACCAATGTTTATATACACAAAGCATGTAAACAACGCCATGTTAGGCTGGTATACTTATAGACACACATTGTGGCCAAATATGATTAAAATCGGAGAAGCAGTTCACGAGTTAAAGGTGTTACTACTGTCTGTTTCATGAAAGCTGCCCAAATTTTACGGCTATATAAACAATTCAAAAACAAGATTTCTTTTGATAATATTAAATTAAAGGAAAAATTAAGAATGAGCCTTCTTTTTATTTCGTGAAATTTGGTCAAATATTGATTTTATTGGGGAAAAACAATTTCCCCATGTTAAATCCCCTGTCTATGGGGATTTAACATGGGGAAATTTTTTTGAATTTTAGAAATACTGGACCGATTTTTAAAATTTAACTTTTGTTTTCTTAGTTAGATCATATCCAAGCTATCTAGTCAGGTTTCGGAGTTAATTTCCAAATTTTTTCGTTTTTTGACTCCTCCCACACTTCCTTACCACTTGTTCCCCCATGTTAAATTCCCATAGACAAATCAATTTTTAGCCAGGTTTTTTGAAAAAAAATCCAGGCTATTGGATTGGCGAAAGCTGGGCGGGCGGGCGGCGGGCGGGCGGCAGGCGGCGGGCGGTGTCCACAATCAATGTTAAGTTTTCACAGCTTCATAATCAAGGGGTGCCCACCACATATCACTATCCAACATGTTACATATTTTTGAACCTGACCCATTTTGTCCGCGCAGTCGACTTTGGTACTGTACCACCTAGGACCACCAAACTTTCACAGCTTCATAACCAAGGGGTGCCTACCACATACAACTATCCAACATGTGACCATTTTTTTTACCTTCACCTATTATTTCTACTTAATTGACTTAGCCATTTTCAATGTTAACTTTTTAACGTACGTCTGGTTAAATTTTTTGGTTAAAACTTTTTTGTTACACTATATCTCTGCAACTGCTTTGCCCATTACCTTGAAACTTCACATGGGTGTTTATCATCGTCCATACTTTCACTCTAACCCCCAACCGTGCGGCCCCTGTGCGCAATTTCAAGGTCAAATTACTTTGAATTTATTTGTTAAAGTTTTTTCGTGTACTATATCTCTGCAACTGCTTCACCCATTACCTTGATATCGTCGGCATTTTGGCATACGTCCGTCCGTCCGTACGTCCGGTTAAAGTTTTTTTGTTAAAGTTTTTCCATCTACTATATCTATTTTTTTAGTGTCCATGCCTCGCCCCAAGGCGCGACATGCAGGCCACGGCCATCTAGTCTACAAAAAGTGGGTATAATTATGTAATCCAAGTGTCCATGCTTGGAAAAAACCTGGCCTTCGTGGCTTTGCCTCGTTTCTTGTTTCGTAATAAAATCAATATTTGAACGAATTTCACGAAATAAAAAGAAGGCTCATTCTTAAATTTTCCTTTAATTTAATACTATCGAAAAAAATATTGTTTTTTAATTGTTTATAGGGCCGTAAAATTTGGGCAGCTTTCGTGAAACAGACTATAATGTACGCACACACGTACATACGTACACACGTACACACGTACACACGTACACACGTACACACGTACACACGTACACACGTACACACGTACACACGTACACACGTACATGTACTAGCGCTATATCCCCTCTTGCCTATCGACGAGGGGATAAAAAAACAACTACTATGGATATGCGACCGATACCAATAGAAATAGGGCTTTTGGGTTTTGCAACCAGTGTAGATCCAGATCAGCCTGTGCATCTGCAGTCTGATCAGGATATGCACTGTTCGCCATTTCATCAATGAAACACCTGTGATGCTTGCAACACGCAATATACATGTAGATCGTTACTAGGTTAGAAGAGTGTGTTATTTGATCAGGAACTATATGTGTTGCAAATCCCATAAGCCCCATTTCTCCAGTCACAACCACATACATGTACATGCATGGACATTACTTGTGATGCAAGTAGGGGTGAGGTGTGGAGGGGTGTTCACAAGACACGAGACTAGCATGCATTCTATTTATCAGGTAACTTCTTACGCTACAGGTAATCTGGCAACGTTTTATACAGACAGGGCCCATTTGCTCAAAACCTCTTAAGGATTTAACACTCTGTTAATCTAACACAGGTTTTGAGAAACCAGGTTCAGATACACATTTAGATTATGGTAAAAAGATCTAGGTCATAATATTGGAATATACAAAGAACCCAAGCAGGTGCACGATGTTAGATCAAATTGCAGCAACATTTTCAACTTTATTACAGTATTTTTACCATTCAACTTGAAAGTCAATGCGTATTTTCACATTGCTGTGAGTATTTTTGTACTCCTGCTTTTGATAATCACTGTATTCTGCTAAAATCAGTGCGTAAAATACACCAATATGCACCTTATCTGGAGTGCTGAAAGGTTTAGTGGAAAAACTTTTGCCAACATTTGAACCATTTATATCTGGCTAGAGAAATAACTTTGCAACCCAAAGTGTCGTATACATTGAAATACCCATCACACTTCTAAGACCGGGTTAAGGGGGTCAAATTTCACCTGTACGGAGGTGATGAAATCTAAAAATCAGAACTGAATTTACAAAAACGTGTATATATTCAGCCCTGAAATCAGAATATCCTGATCTGGTACAGTGGGACCTGTCTAATTCGGACACCGTATAGACTCGTATGTCGGTAATTTTGTTTCATTGTAATTTAACTCCGATGGTGCTGTCTGTTTGCGATCGCAAAACACGAACGACTGCATTGGAGTGGTCATATGCCTGATTTACAGTGGAGCATCTCAAAACCGGACACCCTGGGGACTTCCCAGGGTGTCCGGTTTAGAGAGGCTCCACTGTACCAGGTCCTAACCACACCAAGCTACTTACCCCCAGTCACTAAAAGTAATATGATTAGTAGTTAACTGATGTTTTATATGTTTCAGGCACAACTTTCACCATTATTTCCAATTCTTCGCCAGTATACGGCGGTCTCTCGAAGACGACACGTTCAACAAACTGAGGGAGCTGATTGGACAACAAGGACGTGCTATGGAGAAGTCTTGATATTTGTGTATTTATTATTTTTTAATAAAACATGAAAATTCAACAATATCAATTTATAATTAATTTGGACCCGATTAATAAATATGTGGCTGTGACTGGAACACCCAATAGAGCGTCACACGATGGTGGACATACAGTCGAGCCTGTGCTAAAGACCACCTCCGAATAGCAATCACCTGGCTGTAAAGGTCACACTTTTGTTGTCCCAATAGCACAATTACTATATAAATGACCCTGCAAATAAAGACCACCTGTGAACAAAGACCATATTTTTCACTTCCCATGGCTGGCCTTTATTCACAGGTTTGACTGTATATGATATTCACCCAAATACAAGTGAGACGTGTTCGACAGTGATATTAACCTGAATGCGCGAGTCCTTGATCCACACAACGCAAAACACGACACGGTCCAACGAATAGCCAATTGAACAAAACTATGCAAATAGTATCATCCAATCAGCAACAAGCTTACAGATGTACTTCACAGCAAAACAACAACAATGAATAACTTGTACATAAATGTCAGTCGGGTTTTAGTAAACCACAAGTCGTATAATAAAATAATGATTGTCTTTTGGGTCTGTATACACGAGATTTACAGACCTTCAAAGTCATATCCACCGAGGCCGAAGGCCGAGATGAATATAGAGAATAGTAGGTTAGTGCCGTGAATGTGAAAAAATATCTGGCAAGGCTCAGGAAACGGGATGGGCGAGGCTCTGCCGAATTTAAGTTCATTGTGTCACATACCCTGTTTACAGTACAGGTTGAGTAATAAAACAGTTATTTCATGGTCATTCGGGGAACAGTAAAAACATATTGCCCCTCGGTGCTGTGGACATCCCGAAGCACTATTGCCCTCGGCCTTCGGCCTCTGGGCAATAGTGCCTCGGGTCATCCGCAGCACCTCGGCGGCAATAGTTTTGACTGTTCCCCCGAATGACCATGAAATAACTATATATTGTAATCTAATGCCCTACCACCTAAGTATCCATCCATATTACATTTGTACGACCATGTTTTCCCCACGCAGAGATCCGGAATTGAACCAACGGTATTGAAGTCCAATGCTTCACCACTACACTGCAACCCATCACTTCCGTAATAGGAATGCATGTACATTGTATGGTATGTGTGTCACAGTGTGGGATACATATATACATATGTACATACTCTATATACATATGTGTGTAGGATCAAACTCGCAACGTCCAGTATCAGGGATTCCGCTGGGGAAAATAAAAAAATCGCCACTTCAAAAAAAAAAAAAATAAAAAAAAGAAAAGAAGAAAAAGGAATAACCAATAGGAAAAAAATAAACAATTGGCGATAAAAAATTACAATTTTCGAAAAAAAGGATTTTTTTTTTTTTCGAAAATTGTAATTTTTTATCGCCAATTGTTTATTTTTATCGCCAATTGAGAAAGTGGCGATCGCCAGCGGAATCTCTGAGTATTTAACGCTTTCAACCCAACCGACCATAAAGCATACGTGTGCAAACACTGTAGACCCTGACAAGCTGTCTCGTCAGGATCTGCAGTGTTTGCCAGTACTTTTAAGATTTTTTAAAAACACCCCCTATCTGATGAACGGAATAGTTCAGAAATGGGTATGGAACTATCAATGTCGCATATATAGGGGTGAAAGGGTTAGCGTCCAATCCTCTGCCCTGCTCTGTGTACTATCTCCTGGCTCCGCCGGTGTTTGCTGCATCAAGCATCGTCTTTCTTCTCGCATTCTCTTTGGAAACGTTATGGTAGAGCTTATTCAACCTCTCCTGGAATGCAATGTAATGGGGCTTATCGGAGTTGTGACCAGTGTACAGGCAAGAGAATGGCTGTCGCTAAAAACATCTGAAAATCCACCAAAACCCCCTCAAACCACTTGTAAAAGTATAAAATTTGAGCATACCGGATTGATTCTGAATCATTTTGAAAACGCAAATTATGACAAAATCCTCTGAAATCAGCTGATCTGCTTAGCTCTTTGCATGCTAGCAGTGAAAATAACATCCAACAAGTTACGAGTATGTTTCTTATTTCACTCTCTTAATATGTCTTGGAATTTCATTATAATTGCGTCGGTACGTACATGTAGGTGAATTATCTCAATGGCATAATGTCAAATCGCGATTACAAAGCAATGAAACAGTCTATTAAGCTAATAGAAGCTTTGAGCAACCGGGCCCTGAAGTTGATAAAAATTAAAACCAATAATATTCCCTCTTTTGTCGTGGCAGGACTGAAAGTGAAAGAGTGTAACGTCTCAGAAACAGCTACAATCTTACAGAGACGGGACCTCGGTTTAAAGTCTCATCCGAAAGACTAGTGGGATGGATAGAGCTCCAGATAAGATGCGTAATTTGATCAACTTTTGGGGGGAATTTTGTTATTTCTTCACCAAAAATGGCAAATTGCGAGTGCTTTAGAATCATCTCATTGAGACGATTCTAAAGAACTCACAACTTGCCATTTAGGATTTTCCCGAAACAAATTTTGTCCAAATATATAAAATAGCGTTTTCCCGAAACAAATTGTATACATTCTTATTGTCAAAAACTAGTACTACCATACTCAGTGCTCCAGGTAAGCTGCGTAATTTGACCAACTTGGGGTCGCATTTTTTTATTTCTTCATAAAAAATGACCAGTTGGGAGTCCTTTAGAATCGTCTCATTGAGACGATTCTAAAGAACTCCCAACTTGCCATTTTGGGCGAAGAACTAAGAAAAATACCTCGAATGTTAGGTAAAATTACCCATCTTAACTGGAGCCCGGTATATAAGTATAATACTTACATACTAGTCACAGAGCTCCAGATAAGCTGCGTATTTGCTTAAATACCCAATTAAAATTGCCAAAAACCCAATTGAAATCAGAAGTAGCGAGTATCAAACAGCAATACAAATTTTGTCGTACCTTTATCATGCTGCAGAAAACAAGAAACACCACAAATATAGCATATTTTTCTTATTTTCCATGAAAACACATCTTGGTATTTCATTAGAATTGTCTCCAAGGAGACAATTCTAATGAAATGCCAAGACATGTTTTCATTTCGAAGCAAACTATTCAACAATTGCTGTCTGTTGATGTGTAAACAGTAGTGTGATTTTATTTTACCCAATTAAAATTTTGAAATACCCAATTGTTTCAGAAATGATGGAGTGACAATACTCAATTACTAATTCCTTATCTGGAGCCCTGATGTAGTACATTTATGCCGTTACATCTACCTGTACATTCTGTAGTATATTGTTGACGAGCATTACTCGTCGTCTTGAGTTCGTCAGTTTCTTCACGTAAGGTTCAAGGTCTACTGGGACAGTGGCGTACTCGGAAATTGCACGCAAATCTGCAAATACCAATAATTGGATGTGACGGAGCTTGCAGAAGTGGAGTTTATTATATGGGGCTTATGGGTTTTGTGACCAGTGAGGATCCTGATCAGCCTGTGCATGCGCATCTGATCAGGATTTTCACTGTTCGCTATTCAATCAATGAAACACCCGTTATGCTTATAAACCAGCAATATAGGTCATTATTATGCAGGGATTCCGCTGGGGAAAATAAAAAAATCGCCATAAAAATTACAATTTTCGAAAAAAAAAAGAAAAAACATTTTTTTTCTTTTTTTCTCCTCAAAAATTGTAATTTTTTATCGCCAATTGTTTATTTTTATCGCCAATTGCGAAAGTGGCGATCGCCAGCGGAATCCCTGATTATGCTACAGGAGTCAAAATGCTATTTGATAAGGAGCTACATTGGTCACAAATAACATTCGCCTCATTTATCTAGGTACATGTACAAGAGTTGCCTACGACATGGATATCGAGAGGAGGGTATCGTAGCGAGGTAGCAACTTTGTTTCTACATTTCTCCCAAGCACAGCCACACACAATGCCTCACTTAGTTTGGTGCAATATGGCGGCTATATACGTCTCGTTGTGAGTTATTTTCAGGATCCTGGTGACTGTTGAGCACGACTGTCATTTTGACTTTTTTTTATAGTCGGACATTTGGTCCGGTGACTTACGTTTTACCGTCGGCAATTTTTAACGGACATGTCCAACGGATCGACGACTTTTGCGGAGACTGATATTTTGAAATATCGATACCACACATCAGGCGCGTCGGACATTGGGGGCACGAGGCCCCCTCTTAAAAAATTTATGACGCGTGAGCGCAAATTGCATCGTAGGGCGGGGGTTTCTCCCCCAAGAAAATTAGGTCATCAGACGTGCATCGGACGTGATTTCCCGGTACACAGGTCACTATTTCACCTGCCACAAGTTGCATAATTAACCGGTTCAAATTTGCACCAACATTTCACTGCCAAAATAATGTTAATCATGTTAAATAGTCACCACACCTTTAAAACATGTAACACATGTGTCAATATACTTGAATTACTGTGGAACCTGTCTAAATGGGACATCATGGGAACCTCCCAGTATGTCTAGTTTTAGAGGTTTCACAGTAGTAATACCTTCAGCCAAGCTGTCTATCTGTTGTCGGAGTTCCACTTGACTGTCCCTGAAAATGATTACGGATTGAATTAGCGTAACCCCTTTAAAATGTGGCTGTGACTGGATAAATGGGCCGTATGGGATTTGCGACCAGTGGTAGATCCAGATCAGCCTGTGCATTCGCCAAAGAAAACTGGTCGCCATTCCATCAATGAAACAGACATCCTTTTAACAAGCAGTGTAGACTGTTATCTGGCTACAGGAGTGTGCTATTTGATCAGGAGCTACACTGGTCAGAAATCAAATAAGCCCCATCTCTACAGTCACGGACTTGAATATGCTTCCATGCTAATTCAATGTGGCATACAGGGCTCCAGATAAGGAATTTATAATTGAGTAGTGTCACTCCATCATTTCTGAAGCAATTGGGTATTTTAAAATTTAATTGTGTAAAATAGAATACACATCAGCAGACCGCAATTATTGAATAGTTTGCTTCTCTAAATGAAAGCACATCTTGGTATTTCATTAGAATTGTCTCATTGGAGACAATTCTAATGAAATACCAAGATGTGTTTTCATTGAAAAATAAGAAAATATGCTATATTTGTGGTCTGTTTATTGTTTTCTGTAGCATGATAAAGATACATGTACCACACATTTTTCATTGCTTTTTGATACTCACTACTTCTGATTTCAGACCGAAATTCCGTTGGGTTTTTGGCAATTTTCATTGGGTATTTACGCAAATACGCAGCTTACCTGGAGCTTGGCATATGTGTATTGTTTGGCTAATGGAAATTGAGGCTTATACAGCTGATATAGTGACTTTAATGGTAATGGCGACTTGTGGGCTCGACACAAAAAAACATACTTCTAAATTTAATTACTTTTCATAGTGAATTAATGGTGATCATGCTGTATTGAGGAATTGTCTCTCAATAATAATATAGCGAAGTATGAACGTCTACGCCCTGCAGGTATTTCCATAGTTTAGTGTGGGAAGTGTAAATGCTATTACGCACGTTTTACTTTGTAGCGTGGTGTAGCGATATAGTACAACCTGTTGCCTATAAAGCGGAAAACGTGCAGCGAAACGTGTCCTGGTCAAAAACGTACCCAAATCAAAACGTATAGTTGTAAAGAAGGAAGTCAAAACATACCCAACGCGAAGTCAAAACGTACCCATTTTGATAAGTACCCAAATAAAAACGTATAGTTGTAAAGAAGGAAGTCAAAACCTACCCATTTGAGAAGTCAAAACGTACCCACAACAAATAGTGAAATGTACCCATGTGTTGGTTATTTTGACTTCAGCAATGTCTATAGGACATCTGCTTGTTCGAGTAACTTGTACATTAGCGTGGGAGCTACACATGTGCACAACATTTAGGTTTGTATCATTATTTATTTTGAAAATTTACCGATTTAAATAGTCTTCTCCAAATATTGATGTTCAGATTTATTTACAAAGTAAATATTTTATCACATGTTACTATATTTTACCATGGGTACAACTTGGAAAAGTCGCGGGAATACTGGACGAAGGCCGGAAGGCCTCGTCCAGTATTCCCGCGACTTTTCCATTTTAACTTCTTGATCGGTACGTTTTGATTTCCTTCTTTACAACTATATTTTGACTTGTTGATGGGTACGTTTTGACTTCTATGGGTACGTTTTGACTTGGGTACGTTTTGACTAGAAACCAGCTAATCTAAGTTAGTCTAAAATGACAATAGCACCAACTATATGTTTATGTATATACATACATATTCAGAGCTCCAGATAAGCTGTGTATTTGCTTAAATAGTTAATACCTAATTGAAATTACCAAAAACCCAATTGAAATCAGAAGTAGCGAGTATCAAAAAGCAATACAAAATTTGTGGTACCTTTATCATGCTGTAGAAAACCATAAACAGGCCACAAATACAGCATATTTTTCTTATTTTCCATGAAAACAAATCTTGGTATTTCATCAGAATTGTCTCCAAGGAGACAATTATAATGAAATGCCAAGACATGTGTGGCAGTTGTAATTTGTGGGGGATAAATAAAATATCACATTACATGTATATTTGTTAAATTGTTTAATCCCACCCACCCTTTGACCATTGTCTCTTTTCGGGCTATACATCACTGTCCTCACTACTGTCTGTTTCGTGAAAGCTGCCCAAATTTTGCGGCCATATAAACAAACAAAAATTTATAATATTAAATTAAAGAAAAAGTTAAGAATGAGCCTTCGTTTTACTTCGTAAAATTTGGTCAAATATTGATTTTATAGCGAAAAAGTAATTTCCCCATGTTAAATCCCCATAGACATCTTCACAGAGTGAAGATGTCTATGGGGATTTAACATGGGGAAATATTATTTTTTTTACAATTTCAGAAATACTGGACCGATTTTTAAAATTTAACTTTTATTTTCTTAGTTAGATCATTTCCAAGCTATCTAGCGAGGTTTCGGAGTCAATTTCCAAAATTTGACCAAATGTCACGAAATAAAAAGAAGGCTCATTCTTAAATTTTGCTAACATTTAATATTATCAGAAAAAATATTGTTTTTGCATTGTTTATATAGCCGTAAAATTTGGGCAGCTTTCGTGAAACAGACAGTAGTCGTTTCATAGCTGTAGACTCAGTCAGTATGGACTTTACATCTACATGTAACTTTACTGTATTATTATGTAGCAGTAGGTCTAGCGTAGTAAGATTCTTTTGTTAGGCAGTCACATGACTAACAAATGCATGCGCGCGCAGCTCTCGTCATTTGTGCACTATTCCACTGGCCGTCGTATAGACAACATTAATTCGTAAATGTTGTATTTACAGGTAATGTGTTGGTATATTATTGTGTATTACCTTGTCTCCAGGGATATGTGCGACACGAATAACATTTGTGTCGCATATATCGCTGGAGGTCCTTTCAGAAACCATGAGTATCATTTTGAGTTGTTTTCCCCTATTGTAAAGATTTGTGCACTATTCCACCGGTCGTCGTATAGACAACATTGTTATATAAACTTCTAATTCGTAAATGTTGTATTTACAGTTTTATTATCCCCACTGTCATCCGAATCCCAGCCCAACATCTCCAAATATGAACCTACACTACCGGCCAGTAGCGTTGGAGCTACCTGGCCACATTTGGCTCCCCACGTAGAGCTGAGATTTTCTAAGCTAGCTTCAGACATGATGGAGTGACTATACTCAATTACTAATTCCTTATCTGGAGCACTACATATGAAGTTTATGACCAAGATGATAATGAATTAATTGGTATCAGTGTCTATGTATTCTGGTAGTCGGCGTGACGTATCACTAGTCACGTGACCCGATATGTATGGGGGTAAAAAGATACATTTTGCTCTAAAATACATCATTTTTATGCCAGAATATTTCACATTTAGAACTACAGTGCGACCTCGTTAGTACACGCTTCACTATAACACGATTTCGGTTAGTACACGGTTGTGCCTTGGCTCCCGAATTTTTTTCCTATTTGTATATCAAAATCGTGTTAAATTCGTTACACGACTATTGTCAGAAATCGTGTTAAATTTGCGATTCTTTCCCAAATTAGACCCAAAATGGACGATTTTTTTTTTTTTTTATGGACTCATAGCCTCCTTTTATCTCACTGATGTGAATGTGCAATAGTGTGACCATTTAACACTATAAACCTGCATTTAAATTTGATTTAGCGATTGGAATTTAGTTGTTTGAAGCGTTCAAAAATGATTAAATTATAAAGGAAAACGGGTCAGATTTCCCCCTGCGCTCCTCGACAAGGGAGATAATTATAACCTGCAGGTGCACGAAATGGACGAAGTCCGACTTCCAGAATATATATAGATGCAACAGGTGCAAGGAACATCAATTATTGAATTTATCCTATTATCATTAAATTCAATGGAAGCAAGTCAAAACAGCCCTTGGCCAAAACGGCCCGGATTTGGTCAAAACGGCCCCCAAGTTTTGGGAATTTGGTAAAAACGGCCCCCTATTATATATTTTTCTTTTTTTTCTACATATATATACAAATATTCTTAATATTCATCTAAAATAACAATAATAAATGACCTTGTATTATGAATATTGATGAAAACTTTAATATGCATGCAATATATTATATTTGTGTATGGTTTCATTGGTGGAGCGCTGCGTTGTGTCCTTAAGCAAGACACTTTATCCACACTGCTCCAGTTCACCCAGCTGTGAATGGGTACCGATAATTCGTAGTTGCTCTGTAAATACGAATTACCGGCTTCTCTCAAAAAATCTCTACCTCCGTTCTTTCTCCCATTCTTGGGAGACGGCATGCAAGGTCCTAGAGCCAGTGCCGCCGTTAAATATAAGCAAAAAAAATAAAAAATGGTTTCATTGGTTTGTATATCTTATCAGTTACCATGGATGTTTTTTACACCTTTTAATATGTAGACAAATGCCCATTATATAACACCTTGTATTTTAGTGGGGATACAACACAATTAATAACAACTCGTTACAGCCGATAATAATAGTCTTTTATAGATTTGAATAAATACAGCACATGTAGACAATAACACGTTGGCGAACAGTGTAGTTCTTGATCAGACTGCAAATTCAGTTATGTGCTGGCTAGCTATATTGCAAGAAATAAATTACATATTTTAAGTTACACTACAGTATGGCTATACAAACAAATATATAGATTGCAAAATGGGAAACAGTGTAGACCCTAATCAGACTGTGAATGCAAGTTTCCGCTCTAGATCTATAGCCTCAACAAGTGATTATGTACAAGATGGGAAACAGTGTAGTCCGATCAGTCTGTGTGTGCAAATTCCCATATATAGCATCAACAAGTGGCTATGTACAAGATGGGAAACAGTGTAGATCCTGATCAGACTGTGTGTGCAAATTCCCATATATAGCATCAACAAGTGGCTATGTACAAGATGGGAAACAGTGTAGATCCTGATCAGACTGTGTGGGCATATTCCAATATATCTATAGCATCAACAAGTAGCTATGTACACGATGGGAAACCATATAGCTACAGGGGTTGAACAAATCCATTTTTCCACTTGCCCAGCTGGGCAAGTACAAATAAAAAGTACTTGCCCAGGTCAAAAAGTTACTTGCCCAGTTTTTTTAAAAATAAAATGCTATTTGTAATGTTGCATCTTATTTTTTAAAATAAAAGCTTGTACATATGTTACCAAAACAGATAAGACATATTCACTATTATTGTTATTTATATTTTAATTATTAAATGAACATAAACAAACAAATAAATATTATTTATCGGTAGATAAACTTTGTCAAGTTTTTTCTTTAACAACGTTTTTAGCAGCGTTTAGTGTATCAATCAAATTTGCTCAGAGGCTTGCACGATTTTTATTTTCTATAAGCGTTGAGCGACATATATTTTGTTTTATTTATAGTGGCTATGTTTGCATGCGCTGCAGGCTGCCTTAATTACTAAATTCAATGGTTTTGGACCGGGTGCCAACTGTCTTCGTCCCAAGCCGTTATGTTTGGCCTCTGAAAGTATTGCGCGTAACCCAAACTGTCTATGAAGTTGGATAAATGTGGGGGGCGGTATGATAATACAACAACCACTAGTCTTACTCACAGTCTATTATTTGTTAACCCAACTGTCTGAGATGTTTATGTGGGCGCGTATGATAATACACACAATAGTCTAGTACTCACAGTATCTTAGTTGTTAACCCAACTGACCTATGTTGATGATATATGTTGGGCGGATTAGATAAATCAACACATAGTCCTAGATCACAGTTATATTATTTGTTAAAACCCAACTGTCTTTGAGATGATATATGAGGGCCTATATCACCACACTAGTCATACTCACAGTCTATTAGGTTGTTAACCCAACCGGTCTATGAGATATATGTGGGCGCGGTATGATAATACACACACTAGTCTATACTCCAGGTCATATTATTTGTAACCCAAAACTGTCTTGGATGATATATGTGGGGCGCGTGATAATACACACACTAGTCCTTATAACTCACAGATTATTTATTATTTGTTAACCAACTGTCTATGAGATGATATATGTGCGACCGCGTATGATAATACACACACTTTGTCTATACTCACAGTCATATATTTGTGTTAACCCAACTGTCTATGAGATGATATATGGTGGGCGCGTATGATAATCACACACTAGTCTATACTCACAGTCATATTTTATTGTTAGCCCAACTGTCTATGAGATGATTTATGTGGCCGCGTATGATAATACACACACTAGTCTATACTCACAGTCATATTATTTGTTAACCCAAACTGTCTATGAGAATTGATATATTTGTGGCCCGCGTATGATAATACACACACTAGTCTATATCACAGTTCTTATTATTTGTTAACCCACTGTCTAGGAGATTGAATTTATGTGGTCTATGATAAAACAAACACTAAGTCTTTAAAACGCACAGTCATATTATTTGTTAACCCAACTGTCTATTGAGATGATATATTGTGGGCGGTTTTGATAATACACACATAGTTATTACCTCACATCATATTAGGTTGTTAAACCCAAAACTGTCTATGAAGATATATGTGGGCGCGTATGATAATACACACACTAGTCTATACTCACAGTCTATATTATTTGTTAGCCCAACTGTCTTAATTTGAGATTGATAATATGGGCCGATGATAATACAACACTAGTCTATACTCACAGTCATATAAAGTTGTTAACCCAACTTGTTATGAGAGGATAATGTGGCTGGATGATAATACACACATAGTCTTATACTCCCACAGTCATATTAGTGATTAACATCTGTCTTATTTTGAAATGATATTATTGTGGGCGCGTATTGATAATACACAACCCACTAGTCTATACTCACAGTTATATTATTTGTTAACCCAACTGTCATGAGAAGATATGTGGGCCGCGTATGATAATTCACACATAGTCTATACTCAAAGTCATATTATTTGTTAAACCCCAACTGGTCTATGAGATGATATATGTGGGCGCGTTTGATAATACCACACACTAGCTCTATACTCACAGTCATATTATTGTTAACCCAACCTGTCTATGAGTTGATATATGTGGGTGCGTATTGATACTTTACACACACTAGTCTATACTCACAGTCATTTTAGTTGTTAACCCAACGTCTTATGAGATGATTTATGTGGATGTGTATGATAATACACACATAGTCTCTATACTCACAGTCATATTATTTGGTTAACCCAACTGTCTATGAGATGATTATATGTGGCTGCGTATGTATGGATATATCACACATGAGTCTTATTACTCACTGTCATATTAGTTGTTAACCCAACTGTCTATGAGATGTTATATGATGGTGCCGAGTATGATAATACACACACTAGTCTATACTCACAGTCATATTATTTGTTAACCCAACTGTCTATGAGATGATATATGTGGCGCGTATGATAATACACACACTCAGTCTATACTCACAGTCATATTAGTTGTTCACAATGTCTATGAGATGATATATGTGGATGCGTATGATAATACACACACTAGTCTATACTCACAGTCATATTAGTTGTTAACCCAAACTGTCTATGAGATGATATGTGGCTGCGTATGATAATACACACACTAGTCTATACTCACAGTCATATTATTTGTTAACCCAACTGTCTATGAGACGATATATGTGGGCGCGTATGATAATACACACACTAGTCTATACTCACAGTCATATTATTTGTTAACCAACTGTCTATGAGATGTTATATGTGGGCGGTGATATAACACACTAGTCTATACTCACAGTCATATTAATTTGTTAACCCACTGTCTATGAGATGATATATGTGGGTGCGTATGATAATACACACACTAGTCTATACTCACAGTCATATTAGTTGTTAACCCAACTGTCTATGAGATGATATATGTGGCTGTGTATGATAATACACACACTAGTCTATACTCACAGTCATATTATTTGTTAACCCAACTGTCTATGAGATGATATATGTGGCTGCGTATGATAATACACACACTAGTCTATACTCACAGTCATATTATTTGTTAACCCAACTGTCTATGAGATGATATATGTGGGCGCGTATGATAATACACACACTAGTCTATACTCACAGTTATATTATTTGTTAACCCAACTGTCTATGAGATGATATATGTGGCCGCGTATGATAATACACACACTAGTCTATACTCGCAGTCATATTAGTTGTAACCCAAACTGTCTATGAGACGATATATGTGGCGTGCATGATAATACACACTAGTCTATATCACAGTCATATTATTTGTTAACCCAACCTGTCTATGAGATGATATATGTGGTCTGCGTATGATAATACACACACTAAGTCTATACTCACAGTCATATTAGTTGTTAACCAACTGTCTATGAGATGATATATGGGGTAGTATACACACACTAGTCTATACTCACGTATATTAGTTGTTAACAACTGTCTATAGATGTTTATATGGGGCCGGTATGTAATACACACATCTATACTCACAGTCATATTAGTTGTTAACCCAACTGTCTATGAGATGATATATGTGGCCTGGCGTATGATAATACACACACATAGTCATATACTCCAGTCATATTAGTTGTTAACCCAACTGTCTATGAGATGATATATGTGGCCACGTATGATAATACACACACTAGTCTATACTCACAGTCATATTAGTTGTTAACCCATGTCTATTGAGATGATATATGTGGCGTGTATGATAATACAACAACTAGTCTATCTCACATATATATTTGTTAAACCAAACTGTCTATGAGATGATATGTGGCCACGTATGATAATACACACACTAGTCTATACTCACAGTCATATTAGTTGTTAACCCAACTGTCTATGAGATGATATATGTGGCCGAGTATGATAATACACACACTAGTCTATACTCACAGTCATTATTATTTGTTAACCCAACTGTCTATGAGATGATATGTGGGGCGCGTATGATAATACACACACTAGTCTATACTCGCAGTCATATTATTTGTAACCCAACAGTCTATGAGATATAGTGGGGCGCGTATTTGATAATACACACACTAGTCTATACTCACAGTCATATTATTTGTTAACCCAACTGTCATGAGATGATATATGGTCTGCGTATGATAATACACACACTAGTCTATACTCGCAGTCATATTATTTGTTAACCCAACTGTCTATGAGATGATATATGTGGCTGCGTATGATAATACACACACTAGTCTATACTCGCAGTCATATTAGCTGTTAGCCCAACTGTCTATGAGATGATATATGTGGCTGCGTATGATAATACACACACTAGTCTATACTCGCAGTCATATTAGTTGTTAGCCCAACTGTCTATGAGACGATATATGTGTCCGCGTATGATAATACACACACTAGTCTATACTCGCAGTCATATTATTTCTTAGCCTGGCCGCGTACAGCCGACAAATAATCCGTGAATTAAATTTTTCCCATATGGACCGTGTTCAAAATCGCTAGCGATTCTACCCGTAACCGTGTACATAGACACTGCTTGGAATCTTACTTCCGGCAAACTGACGTAAACTGTAAACAACAAATGGTCGCTGAATTAATACCGTTTGTTGGCTGTTATCGATGGAATTAATTGGCAATTTCTTCAGAAAAAAAATCCTGGCCAAATTTTTCACTGGGCGAGTGCCTGTAGAAAGTACTCGACCGCCACAAAAAACACTTGCCATGGCGAGCTGGGCGAGTGAAATTTCAACCCCTGAGCTATATAACATCAATCATTCTTTTTTTTTTATTATTTACAGGGCTCCAGATAAGGAATTTGACATTGGGTACTGTTACTCCATACTTTTGAAATCAATTGGGTATTCTCAATTTTCAATTGGGTATTTTAAAAACGTTACCCCATCATTTTTTTTCAATTGGGTATTTCCATATTTTGATTACAAAAACCGATTCGGAAACAAATCGTACTAATTTATGTATTAATGGTACCGTTTTGTTATTGATATAATTAATTGAAGCAGTGTTATACTTACATGTGTATGTTAACACTGCTTTACTTACTTATAAGAACACCAAAATGATTAGTTCAAGTTTGCAATGATTCCAAGTACATATAAGTAACTGTTACTAGAGTAATTGGGCTTATGGCATTTGTGACCAGTGTAGTTCCGGATCTGCTAGCACATTTATAGTTATAAGTTATGTAACAAGTAGTATCATGTATTCAAAAAATCATGCGGGGGGGGGGGTGTGTGGGGGGTCCGCCTGCTCCCGGCAAAAAGAAAAAAAAAAAGACTAAAATCTACAATACTCAAATAATTGGATGACTTTTTTCGTGGCCTAGATGTCAGGAAATCTCATCTGAGGCGATCTGGCATCTAACCCCAGACCCCCCTACTTAACGATTTCGCGGCTCGCGGCGGTCGGCATAGTAATTACAGACCCCCCCCTGCAATTAGTTCTGTATCCGCGCCCGAGATGTTTCATTATCTGAATGACAAACAGTGCATACACTGATCAAGAATGCTTTGATTGGTAGATTGATCTTTGCAACACGCGATCCATTTTTTTTTTGGCCGACATCAATAATGTTAATCACGATTAATTTGGGGTCTCCACACACCGAGCTCAACAAAATGACTGTATGATGCCTTGTGCAATGGATTGAGATTCCACCTTTGCATCAGTCGTAAAATAAATCGAAATAAGGTTAACATTGATGGTGGACTTTTGCAATATGTTTTATTCCACGTTTGTTTGTTGCGGCCGCCATTTTGTTGCGCCATGTGGCACCAATTTTCTACGAAAAAATCTCACATGATCCGATTGTGTTATTTATAGTGTCTATCGCTACTACAATTATATTAATTGGTGAATTCGGGCGCCGTTCAACTCGTCCTATTTTAACTTGGTTAATTCGACCGCCATTTTATTCAACGTGTGCGTTGGTCGAAATAGTAATAATGTTACCATATTTTCATTTATTACTTATGATACTGTCCCACATGTAAAATATAAACCCAACACATTCAAAATAAAAAAATGTCTGCTGTGCCCCCCCCCCCCCCCCCCCCCCCCCAAGGACCAATTATTCTGTATCATTTGTTTTAACCGTGCGGATAATCGTTTACGAATCTCGGGGTCGCCTCACATCAATTTTAGTTTAAGAAAATAGACTAGTAATGAGCCTGGATCTCGGGTTCACAATAGTGTCACATCGCCGTGTTTTTTTTCCACATTTATTGATTTGAAAATCGGTAAAATTTTCCGTAAATGACGTGGATTGTGACAACAAATTCAGAGGTAAAGGGGAATTCAATTCCGGCTCGCATGAGCTCTGAAGTTTGTGTCAACTTTTGCCATAATTGATAGGCCCTGTCTTATCCGATTTTTGTTCTCAAAATCAATATGGGCAAAAACGGCATATGCGATAAGGGTGGAAATTCTAGATTTGGGATCATTAACTTGAACAGTACTCGAAACAACTGCCGTGTGGTGGGTTACTAGAGTTTCTTATCGAGTTGGACCCATTTTTTTCCGCTGAGAGTCGGCATCGCTCCCGCTAAATCCTGGAGTTCAAATCGAATACACCCGACGACTGGTTTCCAGCCGTTATCGGTGAAATACAGCGAGACATTGTGCGCAGCTAGAGCCGGGACCAGACTTTGTAAACATTGAATGGCCGACCGCACAGATAATCGGTGATGATTTTGTAGGATTGTATACATGAACAAATCTAGCAGTACGCGACAGACTGAAAATCATTTGAGGAGTACGCTACAGGATAAAAAAGTATTGCGTACCGGACATTTTAATTGCTTTTTGGTACGCACTGTCTCTGATTTTAATTGGGTTTTTGCATTTTTTAATTGAGTATTTACGCAAATACGCACCTTATCTGGACCTCTGTTATTTAGCAATATAGTAGTTCAAACACTTTAATTGGATTAATCCTGCTATGCAATCAATAGAAAATAACTGACCATCAGGCTAGTGACATGACGTAACGAAAAATATGAAAAGATTTTGTAACGAATACGGATGAAATACGGTAATACGACACAATTTTTGTATTGTTTTATTAAATTATATTAATTATCATTATTATTCATTATATTACATTACATTATGATACATTATACAAGCTATATACTATCAAAAACATTTGGGCCGTTTTGACCATATGGTCGTGACGCCAGTTTTCGGTGTAGTCGGAGTTTTTGTAATTTGTAGACCTGTGTGCAGCCGCGATGTGCTTTACGTCAGGTGATTAAAATAAGCATGACATTACCTATAGGAAATTATTAAAAATGCCACCAAATCTAGTGTTTGGACTAAATACTGGTAATTGTTGCCATTTAGGTAATTTTGTTCATGAACCTACCGTGATTTTCGTGATTTTCTGCGTCCGCCATTAATCTGCTCTTTAATATTGTTAAAATCATAATCAATAGAAACATTTCAAGTTTTCCTTCACTGTGCCTCATTCATCTGCGAGATGATATCATAGCCAATGAAAACTCGGGGGTCGAATTAGCAAATTTATTGAAACTTTCGGAACATAACCCGAAAACTCCAACCATAAGTTAATATTCAAGATGGCCGACTGATGTGTTGCTAAACGCGCTGACGCGAATTTTAATCAAACAACAATCTTATTTTGAAAGCAACAAACATTGAAAGAAATGTTTATCATTCTATTGAACTGACAATTTAGCTCATACGTTATGTTTTATAAAACCCGCTAGTTGATAAACTTGTTAATACCTCGAAAACTAGACCCACTATCATATATGGGCCCTTTTGATCATTTATTTTGGACAGGGGGCCGTTTTGACCTGGGGCCGTTTTGACCAGGGGCCGTTTTGACTGTAATCAAAATTCAATAAGCGTCTGGAGGACGTGGATAACAAAAATACGCCCTACATATTTAGCTCAAGTTTTCAGTTTAAATGGATGTCATACCTGACAGTTCTCACTTTGTCATCAATCTCCTCAACAGAGGGCTTCAGTAAATCTATCAGACCATCAGCTATCGCGTCTCTGCTCTCATATTCAAGTTGAGTTTCTTCCGGAGACGGAAACGGAGCTCTACTGTCGGCCATTGTTGTTGTTGTATGTCTGTAATTCAGGCGCTTAGTTTCTGCCTCAATATCTATACATCCACAACGATTGCGAGAGCATTCTGTTGACACACCCCAGATCACCTGTGTCATGAACTAGGGGTGATCGGGGCTCTGAGGGTCATGTATTTATCGTGAATTTATCACAGCATGATAGAGAATCATTAGAGAAAGACATGTGCGAAATATCAAAATGTTTGGTGAAATGAACAGAAATTATAACAAATTTCCCCAACGTTAAGTTTTCGAATTTTTGAAGACGGACGGATGAACAGACGCTGACTACGACGTCGGGGGTATGACATAGGCACTTCTTCACTATAACGGCGTTTGCCATGTTGTTGTTGTTGGCGTTGTGATAAATCGCTTCGTCTGTCGGAGAACCCCCGCTATGGGTAAACACACATTTAATAATAGTTTAGTAGATAGAGAATCTTATATTAGTGATGATTTAATAGGGTATTTATTAAACGAGTTTATTGATTTTACAAGAAGCGATGCTGATCCGAGTTTCTTATTAAACCAGTAAACGAGTAAATGCTATATTAAATCAGCACGTATATATGTTAGATTATATTTATTACATTTATAACCACAAAAACACGGTAGGGCCTTTTCGGTATCTTCTACAATAATAGGCTCTGAATTCATGAGATATTCAAATTAGTCAATAACTATATTGTCAAAACTATTCACCAACACGAATGGTGCGTATGAATTGTGATGCGTTGTACTATACATTAATAAATATGGTGCACCACTGGTGTACCATATTTATTAATGTGACACCACTTTTCATGTATAGTAGCCGCTTCATTGACAGGAAAATACATGTGTTTGAGAATTTATCTCGGATATGCGTTTTTAAAAATGTATCAACATACGAGGTGAAGGCAAATTTTCTCTGATTCCAGCAAATAGATACGTCAAAGCTCACGTGCGTGTTTCATTACGCTTCACTACAAAATAAGTGGGGCCTGTGTCAAAATAGAGAACAAAATACCCTAATGAGAGTGATGAACCCAAGGAAATAAACACAGGGTTCCGAAGTTGTTCTGAGAAATTTTACTTAAAGTCCGATACAGTACAAAGGCGTGCTTTTTTAAGGGACAACTCTGTACCGAATTGGACTTTCAGTACATTTTCTCAGCACAATATAAAGTGTGTGCGCGTGCGCGTGCGCGTGCGCGTGCGTGTATGTGTGTGTCGGAGGTGTTACAGGCATCAAACATACCTTATAACCACCTGGTACGTAAACTCTGGCCTAGTCTATATCTCCAGGGTTGTGACGGTCTCACCGGGCCTGTCAAATGTTGTTTGTCGGGAATCACCTGCTGTCTAAAGTCCCCTATATATATGCTCGCCCCCCCCCCCCCCCCCCCCCCCCCCCCCCACCCCCCCCCCCCCCCCCCCCCCCCCCCCCCCCCCTTCCGATGGGGTATAACATCTATGGGCAATACCCATAGACAATTTGGTATATAAACATCAAAACAGAATTTAGTGGAATAAAAGTAAGTTTATTCAATACATGATCTAGTAACTCACATCCATAACAAATGGCACATGATTACTCAAACGTGCTTTAAAACCAGGTTACATTTATGTGAGTCGATGAGGTAGAGTGTTGTATTGGCGTAGGTGTTGCATATTTTGTGAACATTTACTATCCATACTATGTCGATTGAACGGGTCATCACTCGGGTGACGTTGATGTAACGTCAGAATTGAGCCACCTAGTCATGACGAGGGAGTCATCTATCTCCAGTACAAGCCGAAGTGTAATTTAGTTGTCCATTCCTTCTGAAACCTTTCTTATTATATACTTACTTTCGTTTCCAATTGAAACACAATGGAACGCAAGCCGTCAATAGTTTTCCATATTGACGTCTCGTGAGTTCATATTGGTCAGCGCCGGAACTACGTTTCACCTCGCAACATAGTTCCTTCTAAATAAACACTGATATGTTTATTTTATTTATATTTTGTATATTTTGTAAGGCGCATATACATTAATTACGAGTGTGTATTATATAATGTAATGCATATATTTGACTTGTATTTGGATATATGCCCATCGTTCCGTCGTGCGACGATATCGCGCTCCTTAAATTGCGCACTATCGCACGCTACGGAAATCATATATCCACAAACAAATCAAATAACGCATATACTTATTCTCTACAACGCTTTACACACATATAGCGTGGCCGATCCCACATCATCCAGCTTATCATGTTCATGCATGTAGTCTAATAACGTGCCTTCTGCTTTCATTGATCGGACTTTAACTTCCATTTCTTCTATCTCCGACGGTGTGCAACGAGAGAAAAACGACACCGTACTTCGCCATTGCTTGTTGAGAGGACCTTCAATGTCATAGTAACTGTCACCTTGGAATTTTGTAAATAAGTTCATCTTATTCAGACACTTAAAATTCGTATTTCGGAATATCTGTTCATTTTGTTGCCAGGTTGGAAATGCTTTCAAAAAACGCTCAGAGGCGCTGGGGATTAGTGTTGTGTACCACGCACCAGTGAAACTTTGCGGTAATCGGGTTAGGATAACCACAAGTCCGTTTGGACGTAATGCACGATGAACTTCTCGTAGTACAGCTTCCATTTCCGCAAAATTAGTTCCATCCGCGGAGGTCACAATATGGTGAAGAACCTGAAAAGAATTTCGGAATCACAAGACGAACTTGCAATGTACAGCGAAACATCTCTATTAAACCGGGCACAGGGTGTCCGGCTCAGAGTGGTTTCACTGTAAATCAGGTATTTGATCATTCTGAGCAATAGTTGTGCGCTATGCAATCACGAACAACCATTATCACCTGAGATAAATGACCAAGAAACTCATCAAAATAAGAGCACAGGAGTTTTATTGGTGTCCGGTTTAGTGAGGTTCCACTGTATATTTGTTTTAGTAGTCGTGTTCGCCGATTCGCTTATCATGGATCTCTTGAATATTTTTGAAACAAGAGAATCCCCTGCCATAACATATGCGCGCAATGCATAGATTACATAATACATACTATATTTACACCATAAATTCATAGTGGAAACGCCCATTCAACGTATTGAGTTTATATCCAAGTACATTACATTAGCCCTACGTGACGTCGCGCGACGTTGTTGATTCGTTAAAGTTTGTGTGACGTAATTAAACTACATGACGTTCATCATCGTTGTCAATAACGTCACGCTATTGACCGGCAACGCCGCTGTTCTATGAATTGCAACAAAATTACGTTTTAACAATAATATTCTTAATTTTAACGCTGTCTATTTGGTTTATACTTTTGAAACTATCCGAAAATGCAATGTAAATACAAGTAATACAACCATGGGCAGTTGCGCTCACTGTAGTATGGAACACTTTTGGCAAGTTTAAAGTCGGACTCCACACACTTTAGCTGAAGGGGTCTATGTCGCACAGGGTACTACACATATGTACCCTAGCATGTAGGGTACTACAGATGTGTACCCTAATTTAATTTTATTCCACGAATGTACCCCATGATTTGCAGTTGGAAGCCAAGTCGGCAAGTCGGGAACCAGTCTGCTAACTGCTGTGAATCTGCAAGTTCCTGCGCATGCGCATTGCTATATGAAAATGGCGCAAACTGTCAGTCTGCTAACTGCCGTAAATCGGCAAGTTCCTGCGCATGCGCATTGCTATAGGATGATTGATTCATAAGCATAGAATAGCTAAAATATATCATTTTGAAAAAATATGACAGCCATAAACGTCTTTTGAAGCTGCGAATGTGCACGTTATTACCTACCATACCAAGGTAGCCTAAACCAAAAGTCAATGTCGTAATCGTTATCCGCGACAGGTGCGCGCATAGTCGACTGGTTCTAAAAACATTGTTATAGTCGACGCAACAGGGTACGTAAATGTAGTACCCCATCCCGTCAGGGTACATAAATGTAGTACCCTACATGCTAGGGTACATATGTGTAGTACCCTGTGCGACATAGACCCCTTCAGCCACACTTTAACCCTTTCGCTGCCAAACGTATTATTCACATTTGCAAACTGTCGACATTACGTCAAAATGACGTAACTTTATACGTATTGTTTACCAACGCCCGCGTTTCATGATGTCGTTCAAAACGTAACGACGCTAAGTGAAGCGCAAATGATTTATAATCGGCAGTAATTGGCATTAAAGTCAACAGAAGACATAGAGAATAGTAGGTTAGTGCCGTGAATGGGAAACAATATCTGGCAAGGCTTAGTTTCCGTGCCACGCCAGATATTTTTCCCATTCACGGCATTAACCTACTATATATACTAGTTATCCCGTCAACATTGTCAAACAACATTTAAATCAACTTAATTTAGTCAATTTAGGCTTCAAACGCGAGATAAGTTAGAACCGATTTGCATCAACCACTCCTTTGCGCTGACAACATAGTTCGATACTTTATGGTCCATTAATGAACAGCCATGACAGTAAATTGATCAATACTTGTTTTAGCCTTTAGGTACTTTACTCATCGACATGTTTACAGAATAATCTTATCATGTTACAACGATTGTGTTCCTATTCATTTCATCGTTCATGAATGATTGAAACAAAAAAACAAGATGACGGCTTTGCAACTTAATCCTATTTGTATATTTATAATGGTGACCAGCTGAATCAATGCGTTCAGAATTAACCATTACACTATGGGTACTTCAGGCAGGTTTAACAGATGAATGTTCTGTTGATACATTATATTTTGTCACCGACAATTAATGTGAAATTACAGCTTCTTTTCAACGAAATATCCTGTCAAAATACACCAGACCCATCCGTTTTCATTCGGAGCAGGTTCCGCAACGATTGCGAGCTGCCCAGAATAATAATCAACACGACACACAACTATTTTATTTGTTTATTTCATTATCTGACTGGGAATCACTGGGAGCAGCACTTTTTATTTTAAATGACGTAGTAGACTTACTGACGTACTTATAATTATGACGTTAGTCATGTCTGAATGACGTACGGAATGGAGAAGAGAGCAAACAATTGGAAATTGAGGGTCGTAATGATAATCGCTTTGGCATCCAGAAAATGGCATGAACTTAATTTTAGCAATTTTATATTCCGGCGATAACGCTTTTATTTGCGAATTTTAACACGCACGTAAACTGTGAACAGTCCAATTTTCACCAGTCTGATCAATCAGGCACTGGTAAACACTGTGGTTTGGAAATTTCTTTTAACCGCGTATGAATTGTGATTAGGTCGTATCCGTATCCTCAGTGTGGAACGCCATGACTGCCTTAACTGAAGACATGTACTGCTCTTATATGGTTTCGTATTTATCTTATGTCAGTTCGTCTTTGTCTTATATCAGTTTGTCTTTATCTTGTGTGGATTCGTCTTTATCTCATGTCAGTTCGATTTTATCTTATGTCAGTTTGTCTTTATCCTGTATGGATTCGTCTTTATCTTATGTCAGTTCGTCATTATCTCGTGTGGATTCGTGTTTATGTTATGTCAGTTCGTCTTTATCTTACTTATGTCAGTTCGTATTTATCTTGTTATCTTGACTTTATCTTATATCAGTGTATCATCTTTATCGTCTATCAGTACGTCATTATCTTGTGTGGGTTCGTTTATATCTTATGTCAGTTCGTCCTTATCTCGTGTGGATTCGTCTTTATCTTACGTCAGTTTGTCTTTATCTTAAGTCAGTTCATCTTTTTATCGTATGGCAGTTCGTCTATATCTTATGCAAGATCGTCTTTATATTAGGTCAAATTGTCTTTAGCTTACGTCAACTCACTTTTTTAATTTTGTATCTTATGATCGTATGTTGGATCGTCTTTATATGGGCCGCCGGGCTGAGAAATGGGATAGTATGGCGTTCAAAATAATTGGCACTAATTGGATATATAATTCCTTTTGTAAACTCGCACAGAACATGACTCGATTCTAATCGTCTTGCTAGTGTTATTAATGCTACTCCATTGATGGAATAACGAACAGCGTAGGCCCTGATAAGACTGTGCGGGGGCACAGGCTGATCTGGAGCTAGCTACTCTGATCGCATATGTCGTAAGGTCAATTTTGTCAGCCGGGGGTGGGGAGGGGGGGGGGGGGGGGGGGTGTGGGGGGCGGAATATATTGTGTCGGGTTGACATTATCTTTTGTGGGTATATCTTAATCTTATGTGGGTTCGTATTTATACCTGGTCTGGGTTGGTTCTTCTTATCTTATGTAGTTTTGTATTTATCTTAAGTGCAGTACTCTTTATGCTCTGTCGTTTCGTCTGTATGTCGAACATTGTTAATATGGGGTTTATTTATTGGAGCGATATTTGTGTTGACACCGGCTATTTATTTCCCGCAACAACAAAATGAACTGACATAATATAAAGATGAATACACATACGATAAATACGAATGCACATACTATAAAGATGAATCGACATAAGATAAAGACGAATTTGCATAAGATACAGATGAATCGACATAACATAAAGGCGAATTGAATTATGATAAAGATGAATCCACCTAAGATAAATACGAATCCACATAATATAAAGATGAATCCACATACGATAAAACGAATCCACATAAGATAAATACGAATCCACATAATATAAAGACGAATTGACATAAGATAAAGACGAATCCACATAAGATAAATACGTATCCACATAATATAAAGACGAATCCACGAATCCACATAAGATAAATACGAATCCACATAATATAAAGACGAATCCACATAATATAAATACGAATTGACATAAGATAAAGTTGAATCGACATAATATAAATACGAATCCACATAATATAAAGACTAATTGACATAAGATAAATACGAATCGACATAAGATAAATACAAATCGACATAAGATAAATACAAATCCACATAAGATAAATACAAATCCACATAAGATAAAGATGTATACACATAAGATAAATACGATTCCACATAATATGAAGATGAATCCATATAAAATAAAGATGAATCCACATAAGATAACAATATTAGTTAAGTTAAGGCAGTCATGGCGTTCCATAGAATGTTCTATCACCACATGGGAGAGCACCGTAATTTACAGGTCTCTCAGCACTTGACTAGCTATTACGTACCGGCGAGTACACCCTCAGCAAGACCATGCTCGCCTAATGGGAGAGATAGAGAATAGTAGGTTAGTGCCGTGAATGGGAAAACATATCTGACAAGGCTCAGGAAATGGGATGGGCGAGGCTCTGCCGGGCACATCCCGTTTCCGTGCCGCACCAGATATTTTTTTCCCATTCACGGCACTAACCTACTATTCTATTTATCCCGTCAACACCTACAAATGGCTGTAAAGTGCAAAAATAATATTGACTGGATATCAAAAACGTTTCACAGCACCGTGTTTCACGGCACATACGCACTGTGTCGACGGGATAATACCGTAATATGCACGTGACGCAACACTTCATTTGTTTCCCGGCCGAAAATAACCTTAGCTGTTGATAGGCAGTTAAACACCAATAAACAAACACTTGAATTGCTCAATGAAGACAATGATATTCATTGTCGCCATTGCGCCCGCCAGTCCGAGCCTAAATATATCTACCTCCCGCGGGGCAACTGTGAGCCTCTGAGTGCTGGCGCGGCACGGAAACGGGATGTGCTCGGCAGAGCCTCACCCATCCCATTTCCTGAGCCTTGCCAGCTCGACTTGTTTATTTGAGGGAGAAATCGCTCCTCGGAATGCTAGCCAGCTGAGTGCTGCACGTAGTCACACACTTCAGTGATATGTTGGTATTAAATATGCATGCTCGTTCCATGAACTTAAATTTCATGAAATGTTCTTCCAAATCATTCCAGTTATCACATATTCACTGGTTTCGCCATTAATATAATACACGTATAGACATGTAGTTACTATCGGTTTGCGTTGTTGTTTCTACCCGCAACTAATGGAACAATTCCTATTGACACCTGTCCGTTCCCAAAGCCCGAACTCACTCCGACCAGTACCTGACCATTGGTGATGACTGCCTACGTGCGTTATATTGTTGTCGGTCGTTATTTCTGATTTATCTATTAACCCTTTCAACCATAAGCAACTGGAATGGAATGTGATATGCTAATGTTCCGACCAATCCAACGGTCACAAAATGATTTTCAGATTCGTCCATTTATGAAAAGGGGGTGTTTTTGTCCTAAGAAATATGAAAATTACTTTCAAAAAGTGCAGATCCTGATGAGACGGCTCGTTACGGGCCGGCTCATCTGAATCTGCACTTTTTGCATAAACCGCTATAGCGGGATTTTGGGTTCAAAGGGTTAAATGAGAAACATTATTTACTATTTATTGTAAGTTGTGATATGGTTCACTGTTAACTAGTATGCACATATCATTTATCAGGTAACCTGACCTGTATTGACCGAATACGTACAGACTGATAACATATTGTTGTATCAGGCATTGACCTGATATCAACATCCGGGTTACAACAAAGTGAAAATTGACGTTTCATTGGTCGGATGACGTCACGTGACGTTACCGAATGACGTTAGTGTAATGACTCAACGTAAACAAGTCCGCGTTCTGTCCATATAATACGACGTCATCTAATGTCATTTTCGAGCATAAAACGTTACCTGATAAATAGAATACCAGGCTAGTGTATTTTGATATTAAGTTTATCAGGCTCGGCTCGGAAACGGTAGGAAGTCCTCGGCAAGCCTCGGAATTCCTACGCGTTTCCTAGCCTTGCCTGATAAACTTGATATCAAAAGACACTAGCCTGGTATTCTCTATATCTTTCCCGCCCGTGGTTGGACGAGTGGGGTTGGTGACGGCGGCGGCGATCATACACGTGGGATGAGTGTTCAATTAGATAGTCAACATATCCTCGGCTGGGGATATTAAACAGACCAACTGTTTTTCGTACTACAGTAAACACAACTGACCATATCTTTATTCCTAAAATAAAAACAATGAACACAACGAGACCGAAAAGTATAGATGAACTATCATATAAAATAGAAACACCATTTTATAAGGTCATATATATATTATATAATTGTACCAGTATCAATTTTAGCAACCTATGGTCCACGGCTATTATAGGCATATTAAAAGTTCGCAAACATATTGTCAAAGTGAGACTGACTGGATAAGTACGTACGCATCGTATGCCAATTAATCTCCATTTTACCCGGCAGACACACAGCAAAATTACTTAAAAAGGAATACAATCATGGGCTTGTTCGTTTACAGTAGTACAGTAGTATTTTGGCCTGTTTAAAGTAGTCATGCCCGTACGCAGAGGGGATGCGACGGGTGCGTACGCACCCCCCCCCCCCCATTAACCCTTTCAATACCACATGCCTGTATAGTGGTATTGGCAAAATGTGTAGATCCAGATGAGCCGGCTCGTGACGAGCCGTCTCATCAGGATCTGCACTTTTTGCAAGTATTTTCATAATTTTGAGAACAACACCACATGTTCATAAATGGACTGGTATGAACATTATTTTGTGATAATTGGATTGGTTGCAAAATTAACATATCAAACGCCATTCCAGTTACTTAGGGGTGAAAGGGTTAATCTGCCGAAGTCTGTCCGTGGGTGTGAAAAAACAATGTATAGCCCTTCGCGCCGTCGATAACGCTCCCCCCTAAACTAATTCCTGCGTACAGGCCTGAAAACATACCAGATTCAGAAGCACGGCGTCAAACGTTCCATCTGTGAAAGGTAGGGGTGGCATCTTTGACTCTATCAAATAATCTATCCTGCCATTGGTTAATCCTGCCGCTATGTTCGGCTTCCGTCGCGCCTGCTCCAGCATCCCCGCAGAAGCATCCAACAGTGACAGCTTGCCGACACCAAACTCGAGGAACGATTCCGCGTGGTTGCCGGTTCCACATCCGGCGTCTAATACATGTAGATCCTGAATAAAATTGTGTCTCTTTATTATAGGTTATTTGATTTGCATGTGGATATATGCACGAGTTCCGCAGCGTGCGATTTTGCGCGACTTTGAGAGAGCGCAATATCGTTGCACGGCCGAACGAGTGGCATTGAATGGATAATATTTATAGGTTGTTTGATTTGTATGTGAATATATGCACGAGTTCCGCAGCGTTCTTTTGTGTTTTAATGGAAAACGAAAGCATACGTATATAATAAGTGTATTTTTTACCGCATAGTAGATATACGGTTCCAATGATATGTCGTTTCATGATGAAGAAAATGCAGATTTCGCCACTAAAAAGTCTATAGACAACGGCTATTCGCGTTAACTGAAGTGTTCTTTATACCAAAGATACACTAGTACCACCAGCTGTGGCTTTCATAAACTGCAGAAAGTTTATGAAAGTCACAGCTGGTGGTACTATTGTTTCATTGGTATAAATTCAAAGTGTACACGTTCATTATTCCAGTGATATTATTTCGCCGATCTATGCTGAACCTTGTATTTCACCATGACTCTCATGTCGTTGCCCATGATGGATCTTAATACAAATGGAAATAGGAGGATCCTCCTATTTCTTGGTATTAAGATCCATCATGGGCAACGACAATACTTGACGGTACACGTGGTCGAGCGAAATAAAATGGTAGTCGTGTTGACAAGTATCATATATTTATGTACTTGGTGCCTCTTTGGCTTCTCTAACATTTCTAAATTGCTAGGTTGAGTGTTTGTGTCACCTGAGAATATTTACGTGGCGCGGATAGTTACAGTACTTATTTTTGCCCTTTCAACCCTTTCAACCCTAAGGAACTGGAATGGAATGTGATATGCTAATGTTCCGACCAATCCAATGGTCACAAAATGATTTTCAGATTCGTCCATTTATGAAAAGGGGGTGTTTTTGTTCTAAGAAATATGAAAATTACTTGCAAAAAGTGCAGATCCTGATGAGACGGCTCGTTACGAGCCTGCTCATCTGGATCTGCACTGTTTGCATAAACCGCTATAGCGGGTTCAAAGGGTTAAATGAGTTTACCGATTTCATAAGAAACGAGGCTATTGCGAGTTTCTTATGAAATCAGGCAACGTGTTTAATAAATATCATATTAAGTCAACACAACTGTTATATTCTATTTATTGCATAAACACATCATCATAATTTGAAGCTGCATTGATTACGTATCATGTTTTCTGTAGCTCATTTGCATATTTTTATACTAGTGCATTATGATGTTTAATATACCGTGTGTGTAAACTGTGAAATACCATTTGATGTAAAATGCAATAAATAACACTTATGACATTCGTCCTCTTTGCTGTTGAAACAATTACAAGTACTATATTATTGAACATACATCAAGTATTTAAATACGTGTTCTTGAAAAGACATCATAATGCCTTACTTTAAGTGGCTTCCCACTGTAGAATTGTATCAAGGCCGCTTCAATATCCACGCCGACGGTTGTCCGGGTAGTGTCATATACTCGGGATACCTCGTTGTAGTTCTCGTACGAACTCATTATGCACTAGCTCCGATAATCGACCTGTCAGCTAGTTGTAGGTAACATTGTTGTAAGTGTACGTAGTTAGGTAAAATACACGTATTACATAGTTGTAGAAAGGTACACTATTACAAAACAAAGCTGATCGATCAATGTTAATACATATATACATGTTATGCTTTATACAATTATATAACATATTGTTCGCAATACCACTTAATTACACCGATGTATTGTGTAGCTTTCATTGTATGTTTATTGTGTTTATATGTTTGTTGTAATAATAATAATATAGGGAAGTGTGAATACAATATAAAGTGAAAATCGCACAATAAAAAAACAATAATACACACAACACACAGAAGAAGCCACATGATATAAAGAAGAAGGTACACACTATAAAGATGAAGCCACATAATATAAATAGAAAGTCAACAACATAATGAGGAAGAATAGTGCACACAATACAAGACAAAGTCACACAAAATAAAAATGCCTTAATACAATACATTAATAATAAGTGCACACATCACACAATATACAGGAATATGCATGCACGTAATACAAATAAGACTCTACAGAATCTATTGAAGAATGCACACGATACAATGTTGACGACACACATTATGAAATGGCAGAATACAAGGCTAGAACCACATAAATACATAGATACATGCACATAATACAAATATATTTGTATTATTCGTCTTTGTATTATATGCATGCATCTTTGTATAATGTGTATGCATCTTGTATTATGCATCTTGAATATGTGTATGCGCATCTGTTTTATTATGCATCTTGTATTATGTGTATGCATCTTTGTAATGTGTATGCATATATGTATATGTGTATGCATCTTTGTATAATGTATGTATGTATTATGTGTATATAGTGTATATATTTGTATAATGTGTATGATATTTGTATATGTGTTATATGTGTGTATATATATGTATATGTTATGTGTATGTATATTTGTATAATGTGTATGTATATTTGTATAATGTGTATATAATTTGTAATGTGTATGTATATATTATGTGTATGTTTGTATATGTATATTTGTATATGTATATTTGTATATGTATGTATATTTGTATTATGTGTATGTATATTTGTATAATGTGTATGTATATTTGTATAATGTGTATGTATATTTGTATTATGTGTATGTATATTTGTATAATGTGTATGTATATTTGTATAATGTGTATGTATATTTGTATTATGTGTATGTATATTTGTATTATGTGTATGTGTATATTTGTATAATGTGTATGTATATTTGTATAATGTGTATGTATATTTGTATTATGTGTATGTATATTTGTATAATGTGTATGGATCTTTGTATAATGTGTATATGTATGTTCATTATGTGCATGCATTGTATAATGTGCACGCCTCTTTATTTTATGTGTATGCATCTTTGTATAATGCGTATGCATATGTATATTATGTGTATGCAGCGTTTATTATGTGCATGCATTATGTGTATGCAGCTTTGTATTGCGAGTATGAAAGATACAAGGTAATTGGTTACTATTCTGCCAGATCAGATTATCAATGTTCGTGTTCTTATTCCCCTGTTCATGACCTTGTTCCCATTTGTGGTTGCGACTGGCTAAATATATGATTTGTCATCAGTGTACCTCCTGATCAAACAGCACACTCATGTAGCATGATAACGATCTACACTACTTGTTCAAATCGTTATGGGTGTTTAATTGAAGGAGTAGCGAACGGTGCAGATCGGTGCAGATCCTGATCAGACTGTGCGGATGCACAGGCTGATCTGGATCTAGACTGGTAGCAAAACACATCAGCCTAATGTCTCCCTTCACAGACACAGTTTACCAATCCCGTCAATATATCCAGCTAAGAGCATACACAGCCAACATAAGTGGTATTATACTACAAGGTGATCAATAAATAATGCTATATAGTTCTGAAGAACATCGTGCACTCATTACACGTTTAAATATTTTGAAAATAGGCCATAGCATTCAGACGACGAATTTATAGTTATAGATTGGCTGCAGTTCATGGAATTAGTACCATTTAACTGAGTGTAAAATAGTTCACCCTACTTTCTCATCCAATCGCTGACCTGACCTATCGCGCTCTACTTATTTCACATATTGCAACATTTAACCTATATAGGTTACACATTACATATACCAGATTTAAAGTGACAGTGTCTCAGAGAGTATCTCCGAATATAAATAAGTAGTATATGAACACAGACGCATCTTGCCATTGGTCATAAACATGAGTTTGTCGGTTAATTATCTCATATGAACGTCAGCTTTCTATGTCGTAAACAGAAAGTCGGGGAAATTTCATGATAAATTTAACTTGGCCGCATCGAGTCATCTAACTGGAAAACCCACTAGTAGTAGCGTAATTCCTCTCATAAATGCACAGTACCACTGACTACTGTTTTCTTGATAACTCAGGCAAAGATTAACCCGCTTGAAACTCAAAAAGCAGCTTTATTGCATTTTTTTTTCCAACATTGCACATTTTCATATAAACACCAAACACACTGTACCCCGATGTATGTCCATGCTAAGCATCATTCAATAACCGAATTTAACTGAATGTTAACTGAATGTAATCAGTCGATTGTTTAGTCAAAACTAACACTCCCTAATTGCTAGTCGCTGGGCAGTATTGTGCTCCACGTATTTAACATATTGCAACGTTTTAAACCAACTACGGTATATATTACCAGAAATAAGTATTAACCCTTCGACAGGAAATGGAAAATCAATACTCGGATGGGACATTGCATTGTTCTCTTGGCTTAACTATAAATATCTTGGATTTTCCAGGAACTAAATGCTGCGGTCGCTATCGCTCCCTCGCATTTAATTCCTTAAAACTCCAATACTGTGAACAATAACTTATACCTAATGCCTAACACACGGATCGCCGACTTGTATCTTGGTAAAGAATGCTATTAATATCGACTGGGTGCATTAGGTGTTAATATTACGTAACGATGCTATATTTAAGAAATAAAAGCATTGGCCATTGCGTTTAAAAAAAAATTCGTACTACAGTAAACACAAACTGCCCACGATTGTATTACTTCTATTCGCATGTTCGGATAGTTTCAAAAATGTAAATAACCAAATTAAATACGGAGTCAAAATTAGGAATCACATTGTTTACGTCATTTTGTTGCAATTCATCGTAGTACAGCGACGTTGAACGTTATGTATTTTACTGACGTCGAACAAACTTTAACCAATCAACAACGTCGCGCGACGTCACGTGGGGTTAATGTAACGTACTGGGATATAAACGCAATAATTATATGTTGAATGGGCGTTTACATTATGAATTTAAGGACAGTGTAGATATATACTCGAATATTTCCACCTTCCGAAAATTCATAATGGAAACGCCCATTCAACGTATTGTGTTTAAATCCCAGTACATTACATTAGCCGCACGTGACGTTGCACGACGTTGCTGATTGGTTAAACTATATTTGACGTCATTAATAGCAACGACGTTGTCAATAACGGCACGGTTTTTACCGGCAACGTCGCTGTTCCATGAATTGCGAAAAAATAACGCAAAACAAGATGATTCTTAACATTAACGCCATATTTGATTATTTATGTTTTTGAAACTATCAGAAAATGAAGTGCAAAAATAAGTAATAAACCCATGCTTTATATGACTTAAATAACGTACATGTATATCATGTATTAATAAGTGGCAATGTGATACCAATGACAATCATGTTACGATACAATGGATACATACATAATATATAGTGTACTGTAAAAATAACATATTATTTCATAAAATTTACAAATTGCACAGAATAAGCAGAAAATTAGGCAAATGGAAAATAAATTATTATTTGAGTGTGAAGTCCAGCCAATGAGATTATAAGGTTTGATCATGTCCAGCCGTGTGCAAACGTTTGCTGTGGCCCTCGGGAACTGTTTGAATCCCAAGGCCACAGGCCGCGGGTTCAAACAGTTCTCGAGGGCCACAGCAAACGTTTGCCTGCGGCCTTGGGATTCAAACAGTTCCCGAGGGCCACAGCAAACGTTTGCACACGGCTGGACATGATCAAACGTTATTGTTACATTTCCAACAAAAAACTGATGTAATTTGAGCATTATATTCAGTATTTTCAGTACTTTTATAAAATCGTCCCATTCACGTAGATAATTTTCGGTATGCATATTCCGGGGCCGCGTCATGAACGTCATGAAGTAGTGACGTCATGAAGGCACTTCCGCGTAGTGACGTCATGAAGGCACTTCCATTACGCGCGGCCCCGGAATGAGCATTGCCTAAAGCCATGTGCAAACAGCACGCGCTATTTGTTTGCACATATGTGCAAACAACGGAAACCATGTAACAATGCCTAATAGAGGGGCACATGCTATGGTATTCACTCATATTCACGCGAGTCCGAGAGTGATATTTTAAATGTGATATTGACCTGGATGCGCGAGTCACTGATCACGCAACGGAAATTGAACAAAACTACGCCAATAGTATCATCCAATCAGCAACAAGTTTACACATATACTTCGCAGTTGACAGCAAAATAACAATTGATGCAAACTGAAGACAATTTGTACATGTATACATATCAGTCGGGTTTCAGCAAAAACGTAAGTCATAGAATAAAATAATTATTGTCTTTTGAGTCGGTGTACACCAGATTTACGGGCCTTCGAAAAGTCATATTCACCTCGGACCTTCGAAAAGTCATATTCACTTCAGCCGTCGGCCTCGGTGAATATGCATTTTCTCAGGTCCATAAATCTCGTGTACACCTCCTCAAAAGTCAATAATTGTACATTGTTTTATGTTTAAAGTGATACAATACAATGGAAACCACGTGAGCTCGGATTGGTGAATATGCAATGCATTGTTTTAGACATATGCAAAATAAAAATAATAAAATATGTATTCCCAATCATAGAATATGGTATAATATACTGCTTTGGACATGTAAAAACAACCATAAGTTTTTAACAATTTGAGTTAATCCTGATTGTAAGAACTTAATTGTATTTTTTTGTTTGTTTTTATGTTTTACGTGTCTAACACAGTATATTATACTAGTATATCACCAAGCCGACCCTCTGTGATGGAAACAGCAAATAATTCCAGCACAAAAATATTTACACAATTCCCTAACATTTGATTGGCCCGTAGCAAGTCTCTGTCCAGAATTTATATCCCAGTAAACTCCATGCCGAACTACTTTCCGTAACCGTCAGGCGCAGCTAAAATAAGTCTTAAGAAAACGGAAAATAAACACATTTTCTTGATGCATTTATTTCAAATGCTGGAATTATAAGGAATGAATTTTGTGGAATTGATCGGGGATATAAACTTGGAAAAGTCGCGGGAATACTGGACGAGGCCTTCCGGCCTTCGTCCAGTATTCCCGCGACTTTTCCAAGTTTATACCCCGATAAATTCCACAAAAAGGCCATTCATTCCTATATTAAACTCACCCGCTATACTGTATTACCTAACAGTAGAGTGTTATAAACACAGCATCGGCAACCAATGTAGGACTAAGGCTAATTGTTGACAGCACAGGTGCTTCTGGCGTGTAGCTGATTTCATAAAAATTGCAAAGTATACTTTTCTGGCTAAGTATACTTTGAGGTAGAAACTTTCAAGTCATGCATAAATAAAAAAGTACCTTCTATAATTATGCATAATTGTAATCATCACAAATAAACAGGTATTAGTTCTATACGAAATAATGCATTTCAGTAAAAATAAATAATTATTCCCCCAAAGTATACTTAGCTAGATACGTATACTTAGCAATTTTGGTGAAATTGGCTACACAATTCTTTGTGATTTAATAATAATATTGGCAACTGTAAGATTATGTCGAAAACCCGCCACAAACAGTCGTTTCTGCACGCTATAACATCGGTGTGATGGAACCTAATCAGTCGCGAGAGAAAATCGTACAGTGGTGGTGAATGGGAGTTTTACACTTTTTATTCGACCGCTACACACTAGCGAATAATTATACTACCAACATCCAAATTGAGGTCTTCCAGCTGTTATGCAAATTAGCTCATGTCGGTTGCAGCACATATTTTGATGGTTGCAATTTTTAAAAACACGGGTCTTACGCCATAACAAATAGTTCAGTCAGTGTGATAAATGTTCTGTTTTTTGTTTGTGTTAAATTTATGTTATCGAAAATGTTTCCATAGTCTAAGAGTGCGACGATTAACCGCCATACTCCATTATTGGCGATTCGTAACTCCATGGTTCGGTGCACGAATACAATATTTCGCTTTTCCAAAATTCTATTTTTAACGCATTGTTGTTGTTGTTGATGATGCTGCTATGAATGCATGCGCTTATTTTTCGCGAAACGCTTTCCACTCTAGATTAATTAATAGTCTATGTGTTTCATCCACAAACACATACTGTGATGAATTTCAGTTCAGTCCTTTGATTATATCAATATTGTGATTGAACGCGGGCGCATTTGAATTGTTTGTACCTTGATTAGAATGTAGTTTCACGTATATACAACAGTATTTGAACATACAAGACACGCTAAAAGCACCTGTGGTTGAAGGAAGTCCCGTAATGTTTATGATAGTACACGTTTACCATGATTTACATATTATAAACACAGGTGTCATGTGTGTAGATAAATCCAATACGATAATTTGACGCCGTTTGTGAACAAAGCGCTGAGAAAACTAACAATCATCCAACAGGTACATGCAAGTTAGGTAAAGCAAACCATATAATACTATCAAAGGACTGAATGTCCTGATATTCTTCGCAGTATGTATGTGTTTGTGGATGACACATAGACTAATAATTAATCTAGAGTGGTAAACGTTTCACGCAAAATAAGCGCGGGAATTTCACAGCAAAAACAACAACAATAAGGAGTTAAAAATAGATTTGTTGAAAACCCAAAATGATAAAATAGAGTTATATTTTGAGACCTATTCCGACCCGAAATCGAAGATTGTATTCGTGCACCGAACCATGGAGTTACGAATCGCAAATACTCGAATATAGCGGTTAATCGTCGCGCCCTTAGACTATGGAAACATGTGTAATAACATACATTTAGCACAAAAATCAAACAAAAAATTATCACACTAAAAAGGCGACCAAGCTGAGTTGTTAGAACAATTATTTGGCGTAATACCCGTGCATTTAAAAGGTTCAACCCGAAAAATATGTGTTCCGACCGACATAGGATCATTTACGTAAAATCTGGAAGACCGCAAATTTGAATGTTGGTTGTATAATTCTTCGCTACAGTTCGAATAATACTACAATACAGAGCTCCAGATAAGGTGCGAGTTGGCGTATTTTACACAATTATTTTAGTAGAATACGCATTGATTATCAAAATTGGGAGTACACAATACGCACAGCAATGTGGAAATATGCATTGATTTTCAAATTGAGTAGTGAAACTACTGTCATAAAGTTGAAAATTCACTTAGTTGAGCTACAAAAAGCAAACAGTGTAAATAAGTGATTTTTTTAATTTGTTATATTTTTTTATCATATGTTCGCTATTTAGTAATGAAGAAAATCAATAATCCATTTGTAAAAGTAAAATTCGCAACGATTTTGAAATCAGGGGGTATAGTACGCTTTAGACACAAAGCTTATCTGGAGCTCTGCAATAGTTTACAATAATGTGCGCCTAACACAGATCGATGGGCTGGCGAGTGCATCGCTAAATCAGTATCCACTTTTTCTCGCCGGCTCTGGTTCGAATCTCCGATTACTCGAGATGTAAATCAGAAAATGTACACTTATGTGGCAATACGTATAGGTTATTTGATTTGCATGTGGATATATGCCAGAGTTCCGCAGCGTGCGATATTACGCGACCTTAGGAGCGCAATATCGTTGCGCGGCGGAACGAGTGGCATATATCCATATACAAATAAAATAACCATTATATGTTCTACGTACATCATTCGCAATTGATATACGGTTAAACAATATACAAACTGTAAATAAAATAAACAAATTAGTGATGATTTAAAAGGAAGTATTTTGCGAGGTGAAGCGTAGTTCCGGCACTGACCAATATGAATTAATTCTATTATGTTTAGATCAATTGTTAAAAGAGTGTTTTTTACATAAATTTTGGCGGCCATTTTGGATTCTTTGTTGCCGAGAACGCCCAAAAGTATTACTCTACGTTGGTTTGACTTGTTATTCACACACATATAATTATAATTATTGGGTAAGGGCTGTAACTAATGTTGTGATAACTTGTAGTCCAAGCCCATTGTACGTATATGCAATAAACTATGTTTAAACTCAACATATAATTATACACTTATTGATTTCGTGATTAGTTGTTTGCTTAATTTAAATGGCAGCCATCTTGGATTTGACCTAGTTTCAGGTATTTCCTCAAGAATGTTGCAATTTTGTCCAACCTCAACCTTTTATTTATTGGCTTAATAGCCGAGAAATTCCTATAGTTTGCCACAGGCACTTTGTGGTATCAACGACAGATGCTTCTTTACATAATTACTCAATTTTACTCCCGTATTAAATATCTAGAAGGTAGGACACTCGCCATCGTTTCAACTAACGGAAGTGGATTAATTATATTAGGCCCGGCTCGCCAATTCAGTAATTGTAACGCGCGCGAAGGCAGGGACCAGCAGGGTCCCGGCCTTCTCGCGCGTTACAATTACTGAATTAGCGAGCTGGCCCAAGGTACACTAGTACCACTTCCGTTGGTTGAAAAGATGGCGAGTGTCCGACCTTCTAGACAATTAATATCAGAGTAAAATTTGGCATTTTGTAAATAGCGTTTTGTCATTCATACCACAAAGTGCCTATGCAGTTTTCGAGTCGAGCTTGGCGACTGGTTCCATCGGACACCATCCGGCATGTTTTCATTGCGACCAGTAAATGTGGTTGTGACTGGAGAAATGGGGCTTATGCGTTTTGCGACCAGTTGTAGATCCATACCAGTCTGTGCATCCACACAGTCCCATTACCCCACCCACCTGGTGTCGTACTGTACAGTACGTTTACAGACGCAATGGTGTGATGTAGTGTACAGTACGTTTACAGACGCAATGGTGTGATGTAGTGTACAGTACGACACGATGTGGGTGCCGGGTAAGGGGATTTTTAATGGGCATTTTTTGTTTAATGTCCCAGGTACGATCCTCCACCTGTGGTTTTGTCTGGTTATTATGGCAATCATTGCTGCAATGGTGTACGGTGAAGAATAACAAAACAACAACATAATTGATTGTACACACATGTAGTAAATACTAATCTGGCGCGGCACGGAAACGGGATGTGCTCGGCAGAGCCTCGCCCATCTCGTTTCCTGAGCCTTGCCAGATATTTGTTCCCATTCACGGCACTAACCTACTATTCTCTATGTACACACATGTAGTGATCTGATCGAAACACTAGCAAAAGAACAACCCATTCAACAGCATCATACAAACAACATATACATGTATGTATAACGGTCGCAATACATACGATGATGGTCTGATGACCGCATTTGTCTTATAAACAAGGCGAACAGAAGTCCTCAGTGACCTTTACATTGATATTGACTGGGTGGACGTGGCGGGTATGCGAAACAAAGCACCATCCCTAGAAACACATTGCGACCAGTGCGCTAAGCACTTATTGAGAAAACAAAACCAAAACAATGTACACTTTCGTCTTTCTAAGAATTGAAAATAAGGCTTACCTGCTGCATTGGAGGGAAACTCACAAAACAGGACGGAATATTTACATCGAAATAAATAATATATTCAGCCCTGACATTAGAATAACCTGACATGGTGCCATGTCCATATCACACCAAAATCACTCGGCCCCTTCCCCCAAAAGTAATAGGATTAGGAATAATCATAGTACTCATACAAAGGGTATAACCAGATTACATACAAGAATTCCAAAGACGTACCTTTCGGGATACCGGTAATGATGAATCCCGATCGTTAAATTACTCATCGCATGCTCCCGCCTGCCACCCACCAATTAGTCAATGTTTTGGAAAATAGATGCGTGCTACAGTAGTATATGAAAACACGCTTTTATTTTTTATAGTAGATTTTTTTTCAAAACATCCTGATATGCCCCTTTAAATCACAATTGTAAGGTTTATTTTGCTATCCACGAATTTCCGCTACTACTATATTGAATATTTCAATACGTAACTCTTCAGCCTGGCGACGAAACATTTTGCAGCAGGAAAAGAACAATAAATAAGCATTCATCCTGCATTCTTTAAATTTCCAGATGTAAAAGTAGGAATTAATGAACGAATTTATTGCTAGTCCCAGATAAGAGATGAGGTTTACACTGTTTCTCCACGTCTTCATTCGTAGATGGGGCACGGTCTGAAACACGCCGCCATTAACCAGGCATGGGAACTGCAGTACGAGAAAGGTTAGACATACGCTGATTATGGGCAAAGTAGCACGCAACTCACTCCGAAAACCCCGATAATCTCTGATCATCACAGTTGTAGGTCCAAGTACACGCAGCCGTCTAATAACCAGGAAAATGCGAATATACGCATACACGACAACAAGTTCGTAAAACACCATTGCTAGGGTTATATATCGCATCAATGGTGTCAACGCGGTTGTCACATCACAGCTTTGTAAGTCCCATTTGCATACGCGATGCACAGAAAACGTGAGAAGTCCAATCGGCAACAGGACATTTATAATCCATATGGTACAGATGGCGACGCACATGTTTCTCATATTGACGAATTTGAAGTAGTTCATGTGGCAAGTGAGCGCAAGCAGCCGTTCTAAAACGATGGCTGTTACAGAAGCAGCCGATACACATATCATGATAAATGCTAGTATTACCCGCGTGTCGTAGATCGCCCGGTAGTAGGCACTGTCATACCCCACGACGAATATCAGGACGCTGATACTCGAGATGGCGACTTCTTTCACCATTTCCGTGATCACATAATTCGTAGATAAGTAGACAATTTGCGAAGGAAGCCGTTTGCATTTAGATAGCAAAATCAGCGTAACTGTGTCCAGCAATATAATTATTACGGATATCAAAATGACTACACAGTTTTTAATAACTTTGTTTGTTGTGTTGTCCAAATTACATACAGTGGCGTTGGAGTCGGTGCACTTCGACATGACTGCGAATACCAGGCTAGTGTCTTTTGTTATGAAGTGTATCAGGCAAGACGCCTAGGAATTCCGAGGAATTCCTACCGTTTCCAAGCCGAGCCTGATAAACTTGATGTCAAAAGACGCTAGCATTGTGTTCTATTTTTCAGGTAACGTTTTTTGGATGAGCTTATACATACAGAGAATACCAGTAGCATATTTCACCAATATTGTAAAGTACACTTATCTAGCATAGTATACTTTGAGGGAGTAATCATATATTTTCCCAAAGAGCATTATTTCATATAGATCTAAGGACTGCATATATTTGATGATTAAAAGTATGCAGAATTATTATACTGAATTTATTACATTACACTAGCATGGGATCCGGACCCACTGGACACCCCCCCCCCCCTTTATCCGCGCCTGTATATCTATGATCTATGACACGAGCAGACCACATTACTGAGCTAATTAATCAGAAGCTGCCACGTTTGCTCCTTCAGAAGGGTCATACTTGAGACACGCCATGTGATTTTGTACTTTCGGACATCTGCGTAATTTCATGAAGTACGTTTGCAAACTTTACAATATTTTCCTTAAATGGCGTCAAACGTTGACAAAAAGTTCAGGGTATATGCGGAATTATATTCACTCGACGGAATTATATTATAACTTTTAACTTTATTTATGAAACATATTGTAAATTTCGTAAACGTATTTAATGAAATTACGCAGATGTCCGAAGGTACAAAATCACATGGCGTGCCTCATATTGCTATGGCGGGTATTGTGTATAGTGTGGCTTTGTGACATTGAACCTAATTATTGGCAAAACGATCCAACAACTACGACAAATACATGTACATTGTACGTACATATAAGGTATAAGGTTCGGCACTGTCCAGCCGTGGGTAAACGTTTGCCATGTCACGAGGGAACCGTTTGAACCCCAATGCCGTAGGCCGCGGGTTCAAAGAGTTCGCGAGTGCCACGGCAAACGCTTACCCACTGCTGGACATGGTCGAACGTTATTGTTACATTTCCGCCGTAGTACACCTCGCGTGATGCTGCCCCATCCCCCGCATCAATTTCAAAACTTCAGTGCGACCGTTGTGAACTGGTCTGGTGACGTAATGGCATGTTCTAGTAACATTATGAGACACATGCATTACGTAAGTGTTGGCTTGGCCCTGGAATGAGCATTGTCTACAGCCATGGTCAAACATAACGCGCTGTACGTTTGAACACGGCTGTGAGGCATGTCAAACAACGACAGTCATGTAACAATACTCACTCAATGCAAATGATTCCTCTTGAATGGTGGCTGACTATAGAACATGCGATAATGACGGTTTTAGCAACCGGTACCAAATATTCGTTCATTCTATGTTGTTTCACAGAGACGAGTAGACATATATATATACAGGATATTTCACAAATTATGTTGAAATTTGAATGTCTCGCTGTCAATCTTCATTGAAATGCAGAGGCGTCGGAACAGGTCCGGCAGATACGGAGACTGCCATATCAATACTTTTAACATACATGCATTTGGAATTCATATGTAAATCAAAGTACTGAAAATACTGAAATACAATGTATGTTATCTCCACAAAAACTGATCACTTGCGGAATTAGAGATTGACAGTTGCATATTTTCTCAATCATCATCCAGAGGCAAATGTACTGTGATGGTGCAAACCCATTCCCATACATGCGTTTTCACTAGAATAAAATACTGTTTGAAACTCGTGTAATTTCCCATTCAAACATCTAATTTATATTTCGGGGCCGTAGTACACCTCGTGTGATGCTGCCCCATCCCCCGCATCAATTTCAAAACGTTTTCACTAGAATAGATTACTGTTTGAAACTCCCAGAAAAAACGTGTACGAAACTGGCGGCTAACTGTTCACTGCTACCTAACTGTGAGAACTAAAGATAATAGCTGCTCTATTCATACGCACGAAATGTCTTGATTCGTATTTTCCAGAATTTTACTGATATACTGAGCACAAAACTGTGAAAACTATAGCGAATAGTATATGTTTTAGATACAAAGCAAGGCAGACCAAAACGCCATAGGATAAGCTGGCACGGTACACTGTTTTGTTGGTCGTACTCGTTGTTTAGGCGTAGCACTTTCAATGGCTGCACCCATAGAAATTTGCGTGACACAATATGCTATCTCAAGGGAGATAACATATAATCAAAGTACTGAAACTAGGTTAGCTCCAGAAGATGACTAATAAGTATTATTTATTTATATACGGATGTTTAATGACTTATGATCAGCTAAAGTCATTTTAGGTCGGTAAACATATAGCCCAGGAGCAATAGGGTTTAAGGTCAAACAAATTGATAAGAAGCTGAAAATTTCAGGATATGTTCAGAATCATGTCTACATTATCAGAAAAAAAGTCCCCGTAAATCAACCTTGTGCCAACTTGGCAATTCAAGATGGCGTCCAAGATGGCCGCCATTTTTGTTTTTTTGCTTATATCGTCGTATTCAGCTATGATAAATATACATAAAAACCATCAGAATATACATAGGTATATAACTATACCAAAACGCAGTATATATAGATAATATTCATAATCAACATTCAAAATGGCCGCCAAAATATATCCCCAAATGGCACCAAAGTGTCTAGCATTAAAATGTTGATGGTCAAAATTATTTTTGACACGCCTAAATGGCTTTCCAGATGTTGAGTATGATTTTTCAATGTATACTAGAAACGGATTAGTTGTGATATGCTAAATATGATAAATCTAAATCTAAGATGGCTTCAAAACCTTTCCGTGACAACGCAATATTAACTAGCCACGCCCTTGTTGTATTGAAATATGTATACAATTTTCAGAGGAAAGTCGCGTGCCATGTCGAAAGTCAGTCAGAATGAACTACATGCATTTGGATTGATACAAGAGAATATAGAAATTAAATGTCTAAAACCAGAATGGTGTTTTAAATCCTAAAAATCATGTGAAAAGTTCGTGAATTTGCGTAGAGACGTGATCTTTTGAACATATGCCGTCACGGATAACGTCTAACATTGATGTTTTGGTTGTTGCGCTTAACGACGTCGCGTAAAACTTCCAGCCTAACATAGTTTTTGACCATGTCATTTATTAAATTCAGTCACCTGACTCATTAATATTAATGAGGTCTCATGAATATTGATAAGATGGCCAGTTGGAGAATTTGATTTTCTTTCAGCAATTTCTCTCAAATTCAGGTTAGTTAGCCATATTAGATACTAATTAAACATTTAATTAAGAATTTAATTCTTAAGTCTAAAGATAAAAAGTGTGCATCAGAAATCCGGAGAGTTATTGAATGTTACAACACTAGTTCCAGATTCGCTAAACCGTTTTCTACAATGTCTTTTAGATCAGAAAGGTAAAAGTTCTCCTGCAATAAATAGGAGAACTACCGCTATAGCTCATGTCATAATTTCTTCATGTCGTCCAAGGTCATTCATGTCACCACTGTTGCTTGCAATTGCTGTGTATATACATATAAAATATGGTTCCCGTGAACTGGTAGATCTTCTGAGCAGATTCAATTTATCAGATGATTACAAAGAAGTGCACAGGTTGGAAGCTGCACTTGTATCACACAATAGACCACTCGATATCTTCAGTGATTTCACCCAATTTGCGTATGATAATGCAGACTTTAATGTAGCTACAGTGACTGGTGACAATACTTTCCACAGTATGGGAGGCATAGCTTGTGTTACACCACAGGTTACTTTTGATGAAGTGCCTGTAAAGCGCACAGTCAGTATACCACCGGTGGAAATGGTTGGTGCCTTTGGAAACGTTCCCATACAGGCATATAGCAAGCCTGCTGTTCCTGATCTGTTATTATCGGACCAATGAAAGCACCTGAAAGGGAACCTACATATGTCATATCTGCCAAGGCTTTAGACACACTCTGGGTTGCAGATTATGTGCTTGAACTTTCCCCCTGTCCATCATGGAGTGGCTTCATGAAAGTATCACATCAAAATGAAAATTTTAACAAAACTAGAATTGAAGTACTTCCCTTCATCAACTTGGACCAGGGAAATTTGAGCACAATCTATACAGCATTATCGTTTGCCCAAGACCAGTGCCAGAAACATGGTCTTGGTATATGTCCAGTTGCGTTTGACCAACCGTTGCGCATAAAGGCGGTAGAAATAGTGACTGCAACAAATGATCTAAACAAAGTCATTGTTCGACTTGGTGGCTTCCATCTACTCATGTCTTACATAGGCAGCATTGGATACATCATGACTGATAGCGGACTGGCAGATCTGTGGGAAACGGTGTATGCCAAAGGATATGTTGTGCATATGATGGCAAGACATGCATACTCACGTGCACACCGAGCCCACATGCTGACGTCAGCGTCCCTTATCTGGTGTGCTATTACATGATAGTCCAAACTGTCTGGATGACATTGACAAAGATCATTTGAAAACCCTCCATCAGATGAGCTTGCAAGGTGTTCATCCTGCTGATGTTGCCGATGATGTACAGCTATTAAATGGCATAATATCACAACTCCTTATAGCTGTGGCAAACAAAATCAGAACTGACAAGTTGTGGATATAGTACCTGAAAGTCGCCCTCCTTCGTCTGTTCATACGTGCTGAGAAAATGGGCAATTGGGATATTCATCTCCATTTTGTTGAGAAAATGATTCCATACTTTCATGCTGCTGGACATCTCCACTATGCCAAGTCTGCCCGATTGTACCTTCAGCAGATGGGGTCCTTGGAAAAAGTGATGCCAGCAGCTGAATATGCCAAATTCACAGAACATGGATATTTCACTATCCGTCGTACTGAGGAGTACTGGAGTAGCAACTTTTCTGACCAAACGATAGAACAGGCCCTAATGCGAATTTTAAAAACATCCGGCGGCATGACACATGGTAGGGGCATCACAGACAGTACATTGGCAAAGTGGGTATGTGACATGCCCGCTTGTTTGCATATTTGTAGCCAACAGGAGAAATTCGCATCAGTACACACATCTACCTCTGAACAACCCAAAGACCTGAGGGTAAGCACCCGATCACGAGATACCAAAGACATTGGCCTCTTTGTGAATTGGCTGCACACATATTCACCATAGTTGTATCTATATCCACTGGACTAGTGGCCGAGTCGTCAGTGAATTGTGACCAAGCAGTCGACATTGGTACCGCCGCAGCTGCTAAAATGACAGGTAAGTGTTTCACAGAGATCACTCTTCACAGAAAAGATAAGGTTACGACAATCAGTAGTATGCACAAACCTGTCAAAGTCCGAGGACATGATACGGCAGTTAACCACACTCTGTTGTTTAATAGGATCACGTGTGTTCTCAATGATAGTACTGAAATGGAAACATGCATGACACACGAACTGTCACCGCAACCCCTAGCACTATTCATTGATGGTCTAATGCGGAATCCCATGAACAGTACACTGGGTATATTGTTGAAGTCATTCATTACACAACGACCAACTGTCCCAGACAATGCACTATTTGTTGCGGACGGAGGGCATCTACTACACACAGTTGTATGGCCAAAGGCATCTACATATCATTACGTGTTCCAGTCATATATCGCATACACACTAACACATTTTGGTGTTGGGACAGTCGTTGTATTTGATGGCTATGATGTCACCTCAACCAAAGCCATGGAGCAGAACAGAAGGGCTAGCAAGGTAACATCACGTTCCATCATATTTGATGTAAATATGAAAATCACGACTGCACAATCAGCATTCTTGTCAAACAGCAGCAATAAACGTCGATGTATTGACTTGGTGAGTCAAGAGACGCAAGCCGCAGGCATAAGAGTGAAACAGTCAGAGGCAGATGCAGATTTCCTGATAGTCTCAACAGCCTTAACACTGGCTGATGATGCCGAGAAGCCAGTGGTGGTTGTTGGAACTGACACTGACTCACTGATGATGATTGTTGCACTAGCGATTACTTCGGTGGCAATATATATGCTTTGCCGTAGTAACCCAGTGACCCTTTACAACATCCAGGATCTTCAGCATGCTATAGGAGACACCAAAAACACTTGTTGTTTATGCATGCTGTAAGTGGTTGTGATACAGTATCTGCACCTTATAGACAGGGAAAACGCAAGGCTTTCAATACTGTACACCATCATCAGGACAAGCACATGCTAGAAACGTTCAGAAATAGTGAAAGCACACATAGCGATATAGAACATGCCGGTGAACAGTTTTTTTCAGTCAAATTTTATGGAGCTGGTCAAGTAAAGACACTTAAATACTGACACATTGCATACAAAAAGGCAATTGGTATGTCCTCCCGTAGCTCATCATTTCAGCTTGCATGTCTCCCACCAACAAGTGCTGCGGCCAAATAACATTCACATCGTACATATTTGGCTGTTCAGCAATGGATGGGTAACTCAATACCTCCAATAGAATGGGGATGAAGATTGCAAGATGATGTTCTGTTACCCATGGAGTCTGACCTCCCAGTTGCACCAGAAAGCTAATGAAAATGGTTTCATATGGCTGTGGGTGCAGGAATCTTGGGTTATTTTGCATTGAGATGTGCATCCAATGTATGGGACAAACATGTAATAATACTACGCCCGTTCCAGTTGACCATGATTCTGAATAACCTCATAATTTACACTTAGGTGGCACTTAAGATTAGACAGTGGTATCGCTTGGGTACTACGGAAGCAGTATTGTTGTTTGTAAGGCACATCTATATTAAATTTCTACATTTACATAAATTGTCTGATGAGTAACTCATGTGAAGACATTTGTTACCAAACCATGGCTTTCTTTACAGAATTATCCAACCGTTTACATCAATATATTTACACTTCCAATAATTTCAAAATGTAAACGCCCATCCAACCTATTGCGTTCATATTCCAATAAATGCATTAGCCTCACATGACGTCGCGTGACGTTGTTGGTTGGTTAAAGTTTGTTTGACGTCATTAATCTCTGACGTTGTCATTAACGTCACGCGTTTGACCGGCAACGTCGCTGTTCCAAGAAGTACGAGAACATGACGTAAAGCAATACGAAACTTGAATATAATGCCATATTTGGTCACTAACATTTTGAAACTATCGACAAATGAAGTGTAAATATAAGTAATAACACCCTGGGATGTTCCGTTTACTGCGCTATGAATTACATTTGGTCTGTTTAAAGTGTGTGGAGTCCTTTGTTGCATTTACTGCGGTATGAATTACATTTGGTATGTTTAAAGTTAGTGAGGAGTCCGAACAATAGCCCGGGATTTTATTCCTTAAATACAAATGACACAACTGTGTGAGCACTGTCAAACAAACATTAAAAGTGTTATCACCCAATGATGCATATAAATACAAGAAAGTGATTTGAAAGATAAACATGACTCATTTAAGTTGTGGCGAGTCTAATACACTTATCTAGTCTGAGTGAATAACATAACATTCATACAAAAGTACATAGAAGTGTCTACCATGGTATCAAATGCCATAATTCTTAATCCACAAGTCACATTTTATGTATGATCATACAATGTTATTGCTATAATTGATGATGCTGTAGTGGTAAAGTGGAATGGATTTACATGTATGTTTACTTACAGGACTGTCACTATTCATAATTATACGAGTGCATATCAATCTGTATATACCATGAATAGTGATAATGAATGCATTTCCAATGTCCAATGTATTATGTATTAAGTACTGCTTGCCATATATTGTATAATATATACATTAAATTGAAAATATTGCTATCTACCTCGCGTCTTTTCTTACAAAATATCCTAAAATCCATCAATTTGGAAGTTTTGGCGGCCATATTGGCGGCCATCTTGAATTGTATAATTACAGAAATAACAAAACTACTTTAAAAATGTATATCTGAGATAATCCAGGTATGAGTATAAAAAATCAACACTTTTTATGCCTATTTGCCCATATAGCTGAACATTAAAAGATAATGAAAAAGTGGCGGCCATCTTGGACGCCATCTTGAATTCCCAAGTTAGCACCAGCTGGATTTGCGGAGACTTTTAGTATGTTATTCTACATACATTTATACAACTTTCCTGAAAAATTCAGCTTGTTAACAATTATTTTGGGGTTTGGTGTTTTTTACACCTACTACTCCTGGGCTAATAGTCAAATTACATATTGCATGTGTGAGAAGAAGGAAAATCCAAAAATCAGAACAGAATATTTACAGACAAAAATATACAGTCGGTGTACGTGGCTTCGCACACTTTACCACATATATTTTGATAATTATCAGACACAAGTATACAAATAAAGTTCGCCTTTGTTTGTATTTTGACAATTATGACACTCTACACCGGAAATATGTCTATTACATGTCAGACAGTTCATACGAGCTCAAGGATGCGCCATTGTATTGTACTACGTGAATCAATTGGAAAACACATGGCTTCGCACACCCAAAAATCCTCATATCTAACTTATATTATATAACAATTAAAATTGATGTTCACCATCAATCCATTATATTTTCAAATAATAAAAACATATTAACTACTGTCTGTTTCACGAAAGCTGCCCACATTTTACGGCTATATAGACAATTCAAAAACAATATTGTTTTCGATAATATTAAATTAAAGGAAAATTTAAGGATGAGCCTTCTTTTTATTTCGTGAAATGTTGTCAAATATTGATTTTATTGCGCAAAAACAATTTCCCCATGTTAAATCCCCATAGACATCTTGATGTCTATGGGGATTTAACATGGGGAAATATTTTTGAATTTTAGAAATACTGGACCAATTTTTAAAATTTAACTTTTGTTTTCTTAGTTAGATAATATCCAAGCTGTCTAGTCAGGTTTCGGAGTCAATTGCCAATTTTTTTCGTTTGTTGACTCCTCCCACACTTCCTTACCACTTTTATCCCAGATAAATTCCACAAAAAGGCCATTCATTCCTTATAATTCCAGCATTTGAAATAAATTCATCAAGAAAATGTGTTTTCCGTTTTCTTAAGAATTATTTTAACTGCGCCTCACGGTTACGGAAAGTAGTTCGGCGTGGGAGTTTACTGGGATATAAATTTTGGACAGAGACTTGCTACGGGCCAATCATATGTAAATATTTTTGTGTTGGAATTATACGTAGTTGGTTCTCCCGCTACCAATCCAAAGTTACATCATAGGCGGCGGAACCAGAACATTATTGGGGGGGGGGAGGGGGCAGCCTTGAGGGCCGAAAGGGTCCGATGTTGCTAAGGGCAGTCCCCTCGAACATTTTTGAAATCTAACGGGTGTGAAACGCCATTTCCTGCATTCTCATGGCTCAGTCTTGCGGGCACAAAGGACCCGATGTTGCTAGGGGGTCCGGGGACATGCTCCACCGGAAGATTTTCAAATCTAAAGAGGCGTGAAACGCCATTTCCTGCATTCTCAGGACTCAGTGTCAAGGGCCCAAAGGGCCCGATATTGCTAGGAATTTTGTTTATATCAAAGAGGCGTGAAACGCCATTTCCTGCATTCTCAGCAAGTTTGAGGATTGCAGAATTATTGAGGGGGCCAGGCCTCCACAACAAAATTATTGGGGGGAGGGGGGGTACATGTATGGTGTTACCACTCAGTTGAACCAGCTTGTCGAGACGGTTCCACCACGGATTCATGGCTATACATGTACTGTATATGTCTCTGGTCCAACTGAGCGGTTACAACATTATATTACATTTTGATGAGAAATGAGAAAATTTGCAGAAAAACAAATTAACATTCCGTTTGTTTATGTGTTATCTCCCTTGAGATAGCATATTATGTCACGCAAATTTATATGGGGGCAGCCATTGATCGTGCTACGCCTAAACGGCGAGTACGACCAAAAGAATAATGCCCTGTGCCAACATTTTATCATATGGCGTTTGGGTCTGTCTTGCTTTGTATCTGAAACTTTGCATGTTCTATTCTCTATAGTGTTCACGGTCTTGGGCTCAATTTATCAGTTAAATTCTGGAAAATACGGATCAAGATATTTCGTGCGTATGAATACAGCAGCTATATTATCTTTAATTCTCACAGTTAGGTAGCAGTGAACAGTTAGCCGCCAGTTTCGTACAATTTTTTCTGGGAGTTTCAAACAGTAATTTTTCTAGAGAAAATGTATGGATGTGAATGGGCTTGCACCATCACAGTACATTTGCCTCTGGATGATGATTGAGAAAATATGCAACTTTCATTCTCTAGCTGTATATTTAATGTATTTATAGGCCATGGTCCGTCACTTCAACCTGTGGTCGGACACACACCACACCTGACACACCGATGCTGTGTATTGAGGTCGTGTATTGAGGAGCAACAGTTACTGCTGATTATATTCAGCCGTTTATTTTTCGGCTCCTTCTCTGCCAGGCACAGAGAGTAGGATACTAAGGTTGGCTTATTGTCGTCGGTGCGATGGTGTGGGTGTTTGGTCAATAATATGTGTTGTTTTTCATACACGGTGAAACGTACGAAAAGTAAATTAAATCTGCTGATGTAGCTGGGTGTCAGGCATCGCCATTGTGGGTGTCTTCATACATGTTTACTGTCTGTTTCACGAAAGCTGCCCAAATTGTACGGCCATATAGACAATTCAAAAACAATATTATTTTCGATAATATTTAATTAAAGGAACATTTAAGAATGAGCCTTCTTTTTATTTCGTGAAATTCGGTCAAATATTGATTTTATTACGAAAAAATGATTTGTCTATGGGAATTTAACATGGGGGAAAAAGTGGTAAGGAAGTGTGGGAGGAGTCAAAAAACGAAAAAATTTGGCAATTGACTCCGAAACTTGACTAGATAGCTTGGATATTATCTAACTAAGAAAACAAAAGTTAACTTTTAAAAATCAGTCCAGTATTTCTAAAATTCAAAACAAAATCCCCATGTTAAATCCCCATAGACATCTTCACTCCGTGAAGATGTCTATGAGGATTTAACATGGGGAAATTGTTTTTGCGCAATAAAATCAATATTTGACAACATTTCACGAAATAAAAAGAAGGCTCATTCTTAAATTTTCCTTTAATTTAATATTATCGAAAAAAATATTGTTTTTGAATTGTCTATATAGCCGTAAAATGTGGGCAGCTTTCGTGAAACAGACAGTAGTTAATATGTCTTTATTATTTGAAAATATAATGGATTGATGGTGAACATCAATTTTAATTGTTATATAATATAAGTTAGATCTGAAGATTTGTGGGTGTGCGAAGCCATGTACACTTCCATGTGTTTTCCAATTGATTCACGTAGTACAACACAATGGCGCATCCTTGAGCTCGCATGAACTGTCTGACATGTAATAGACATATTTCCGGTGTAGAGTGTCATAATTGTCAAAATACAAACAAAGGCGAACTCTATGTGTATACTTGTGTCTGTTATTATCAAAATATATGTAGTAAAATGTGCGAAGCCACGTACACCGACTGTATATTTTTGTCTGTAAATATTCTGTTCTGATTTTTTGGATTTTCCTTCTTCTCTACACATGAAATATGTAATTTGACTATGTTTACCGACCTAAAATGACTTTAGCTGATCATAAGCCATTAAACATCCGTATATACATACATAATACTTATTAGTAATCTTCTGGAGCTAACCTACTGTCTGTTTCACGAAAGCTGCCCAAATTTTAAGGCCATATAAACAATTAAAAAACAATATTTTTTTCGATAGTATTAAATTAAAGGAAAAATTAAGAATGAGCCTTCTTTTTATTTCATGAAATTTGGTCAAATATTGGTTTTATTACGAAAAATTTATTTCTCTATGGGAATTTAACATGGGGGAAAAAGAGGAAAAGGAGTGTGGGAGGAGTCAAAAAAAGTTTTTTTTTGGAAATTGACTCCGAAATTCTAAAAAATTTACCCATGTTAAATCCCCATAGACATCTTCACTCCGTGAAGATGTCTATGGGAATTTAACATGGGGAAATTTTGTTTTCGCAATAAAATCAATATTTGACCAAATTTCACGAAATAAAAAGAAGGCTCATTCTTAAATTTTGCTTTAATTTAATATTATCGAAAAAAATATTGTTTTTGCATTGTTTATATAGCCGTAAAATTTGGGCAGGTTTCCTGAAACAGACTATAGTTTCAGTACTAGTCTTTGATTATATGTTATCTCCCTTGAGATAGCATATTGTGTCACGCAAATTTCTATGGGTGCAGCCATTGAAAGTGCTACGCCTAAACAGCGAGTACGACCAACAAAATAGTGTACCGTGCCAGCTTATCCTATGGCGTTTTGGTCTGCCTTGCTTTGTATCTAAAACATATACTATTCGCAATAGTTATCACAGTTTTGTGCTCAGATTATCAGTAAAATTCTGGAAAATACGAATCAAGACATTTCGTGCGTATGAATACAGCAGCTATTATCTTTAGTTCTCACAGTTAGGTAGCAGTGAACAGTTAGCCGCCAGTTTCGTACACGTTTTTTCTGGGAGTTTCAAACAGTAATTTATTCTAGTGAAAACGTATGTATGGGAATGGGTTTGCACCATCACAGTACATTTGCCTCTGGGTGATGATTGAGAAAATATGCAACTGTCAATCTCTAATTCCGCAAGTGATCAGTTTTTGTGGAGATAACATACATTGTATTTCAGTATTTTCAGTACTTTGATTTGTATATGAATTCCAAATGCATGTATGTTAAAAGCATTGATCTGACAGTCTCCGTATCTGCCGGACCTGTTCCGACGCCTCTGCATTTCATTGAAGATTGAGAATGAACAAATATTTGGTACCGGTTGCTAAAACCGTCATTATCGCATGTTCTATAGTCAGCCACCATTCAAGAGGAATCATTTGCATTGAGTGAGTATTGTTACATGACTGTCGTTGTTTGACATGCCTCACAGCCGTGTTCAAACGTACAGCGCGTTCTGTTTGACCATGGCTGTAGACAATGCTCATTCCAGGGCCAATCCAACACTTACGCAATGCATGTGTCTCATAATGTTACTAGAACATGCCATTACGTCACCAGACCAGTTCACAACGGTCGCACTGAAGTTTTGAAATTGATGCGGGGGATGGGGCAGCATCACGCGAAGTGTACTACGGCTCCGAAATATAAATTAGATGTTTGAATGGGAAATTACACGATATTTCCGACGGAAATGTAACAATAACGTTCGACCATGTCCAGCAGTGGGTAAGCGTTTGCCGTGGCACTCGCGAACTCTTTGAACCCGCGGCCTACGGCATTGGGGTTCAAACAGTTCCCTCGTAACATGGCAAACGTTTACCGACGGCTGGACAGTGCCGAACCGTATACCTTATATGTACGTACAATGTACATGTATTTGTCGTAGTTGTTGGATCGCTTTGCTCACATTCATGAATCAGGTACACAACAATTCCTTCGAATGTACCCGACACGTTTGCAACGGGTCGGTTTTCGCACATAATGGTTCACACTTGCGAAATTGCTAAAACTGATTTGTATGTATGAATAAAGCTTAATACATATATATATACATGTATATATTATGATGCACAGTAACCTGTAATTGTATATTCGCCGTGGAAACTAATTATATGACGTATGAAGAGCGTGAAAAGACGGTGATAATAGCCAATAATTAGGTTCAGTGTCACAAAGCCACACTATACACAATACCCGCCATAGCAATATGAGGCACGCCATGTGATTTTGTACCTTCGGACATCTGCGTAATTTCATTAAATACGTTTACGAAATTTACAATATGTTTCATAAATAAAGATAAAAGTTATAATATAATTCCGTGAATATAATTCCGCATATACCCTGAACATTTTGTCAACGTTTGACGCCATTTAAGGAAAATATTGTAAAGTTTGCAAACGTACTTCATGAAATTACGCAGATGTCCGAAAGTACAAAATCACATGGCGTGTCTCAAGTATGACCCTTCTGAAGGAGCAAACGTGGCAGCTTCTGATTAATTAGCTCAGTAATGTGGTCTGCTCGTGTCATAGATATACAGGCGCGGATACAGGGGGGGGGGGGGGTGGGGGGGGGGGGGGGGGGGGGGGGGTCCAGGGGGTCCGGATCCCCCCCCCCCCCCCCCCACCCCCCCCCCCCCCCCCCCTGTTCCCGGCCCCAAAACAAAATCTACAATACTCGAATAGTTGGATGACTGGATGACTTTTTTCGTGGCCTCGGTGTTAGGAAAATCGCATCTGCGGCGATCGGGCATTTAAAAAGTTCATGAGGGAGGACCCCCAGACCCCCAGACCCCCCCCCCCAGACCCCCAGATTTTACGATGCGCATAGCGCTTTTCGCTGGCGGAGGTCGGCTAGGCCGATTTGTAATTACAATTATTTCTGTAATTATTTCTGTAATTATTTCTGTATTATTTCTGTAATTATTTCTGTATCCGCGCCTGATATATGGACATGACTCTTGAATATTACAAAAACTAATCATGTCCAGGTATATATATTGTCAATTACAGCAATTCATCGCAAACTGTGTTTGGATGTTATCGAGAATCTATGCACAAAACTAATAGTGTTTCTGGCACAAAGTCTTGATATATAGTGCATTTAAGTGTTTTTTATCAGGTAACTAGCTTTGTATTGGCCGAATACATACTGACTGATAACATATTGCTGCATCAGGCATTGATCTGATACGAATATCCGGGCTACAACAAATTGAAAAGTCACGTTTCATTAGTCGAACGGCTTCACATGACGTTACCGAATTATGTCAGTGGAATAACGTCACGAAAACAAGTCCGCGTTCTTTACAACGAAAACAAAGTCATAATTGCTCATTCTGTAGCCAAAAACGTTACCTGAAAAATAGAACACCATGCTAGTGTCTTTTGATATCAAGTTTATCAGGCTCGGCTCGGAAACGGTAGGAATTACTCGGCATGCCTCGGAATTCCCACACATTTCCTAGCCTTGCCTGATACACTTCATATCAAGACACTAGAGACATTTTCAATTTAAGGATAACTTTATTAATTTTTATTATACTGAATGTATTACATTATCACAGCCATTTTGGCTGTGATAATGTAATAAATTCAGTATAATAATTCTGCATACTTTTAATCATCAAATATATGCAGTCCTTAGATCTATATGAAATAATGCACTTTGGGACAAATATATGATTACTCCTCAAAGTATACTTTGCTAGATAAGTGTACTTTGCAATATTGGTTAAATATGCTACTGGTATTCTTTGTATGTATAAGCTCATAAAAAAAAAGTTACCTGAAAAATAGAACACCATGCTAGCGTCTTTTGACATCAAGTTTATCAGGCTCGGCTCGGAAACGGTAGGAATTCCTCGGAATTCCTACGCCTGATACACTTCATAACAAAAGGCACTAGCCTGGTATTCTTTGCTTGTAAGCTCATCCAAATAATACGGACCGACCATCATGTCGAATTGCACCGACTCCAACACCACTGTATGTAATTTGGACAACACAACAAACAAAGTTATTAAAAACTGTGTAGTCATTTTGATATCCGTATTAATTATATTGCTGGACACAGTTACGCTGATTTTGCTATCTAAATGCAAACGGCTTCCTTCACAAATTGTCTACTTATCTACGAATTATGTGATCACAGAAATGGTGAAAGAAGTCGCCATCTCGAGTATCAGCGTCCTGATATTCGTCGTGGGGTATGACAGTCCCTACTACCGGTCGATCTACGACACGCGGGTAATACTAGCATCTATCATGATATGTGTATCGGCGGCTTCTGTAACAGCCATCGTTTTGGTGTCAGATGGAACCAGTCGCCAAGCTCGACTCGAAAACTGCATAGGCACTTTGTGGTATGAATGACAAAACGCTATTTACAAAATGCCAAATTTTACTCTGATATTAAATGTCTAGAAGGTCGGACATTCGCCATCTTTTCAACCAATGGAAGTGCTACTAGTGTACCTTGGGCCAGCTCGCTAATTCAGTAATTGTAACGCGCGAGAAGGCCGGGACCCTGCTGGTCCCTGCCTTCGCGCGCGTTACAATTACTGAATTGGCGAGCCGGGCCTAATATAATTAATCCACTTCCGTTAGTTGAAAAGATGGCGAGTGTCCTACCTTCTAGATATTTAATACGGGAGTAAAATTGAGTAATTATGTAAAGAAGCACGTGTCGTTGATACCACAAAGTGCCTGTGGCAAACTATAGGAATTACTCGGCTATTAAGCCAATAAATAAAAGGTTGAGGTTGGACAAAATTACAACATTGTTGAGGAAATACCTGAAACTAGGTCAAATCCAAGATGGCTGCCATTTAAATTAAGCAAACAACTAATCACGAAATCAATAAGTGTATAATTATATGTTGAGTTTAAACATAGTTTATTACATATAAGTGCAATGGGCTTGGGCTACAATTTATCACAACATTAGTTACAGCCCTTACCCAATAATTATAATTATATGTGTGTGAATAACAAGTCAAACCAACGTAGAGTAATACTTTTGGGCGTTCTCGGCAACAAAGAATCCAAAATGGCCGCCAAAATATATGTAAAAAACACTCTTTTAACAATTGATCTAAACATAATAGAACGAGTTCATATTGGTCAGTGCCGGAACTACGCTTCACCTGGAAAAATACTTCCTTCTAAATCATCACTAATTTGTTTATTTTATTTACAGTTTGTATATTGTACGTAGAAAATATAATGGTTATTTTATTTTATTATTCGAGCGCTAGCGAAGAATTATACAACCAACATCCAAATTTGCGGTCTTCCAGCTTTTACGCAAATCGAGCTTATGTCGGTCGCAACACATATTTTGCGGTTTGAACATTTTAAAAACACGGGTCTTACGCCATAAAAATAGTTCTAACAACTTAGCTCAGGCGCGGATACAGAAGTAATTGCATGGGGGGGGGGGGGTCTGTAATTAAAATTCGGCGTACCCGACCTGCGGATGGGCGAAATCGTAAAGTCGGGGGGTCTGGGGGTCCTCCCCCTGGAAATTTTTAGATGCCAGATCGCCGCAGATGCGATTTCCTGACACCTAGGCCACGAAAAAAGTCATCCAACTATTCGAGTATTGTAGATTTTCTTCTTCTTTTTTTTTGCCGGGAGCAAAGGGGTGGGGGGGGGGTCCGGACCCCCTCCCCCCCCCCCCCCTCTGTATCCGCGCCTGTAGCTTTATCGCCTTTTGAGTTTGTTTGCTTTTTTATGCTAACATTATGTTATTACACATGTTTCCGTAGTCTAAAGGTGCGACGATTAACCGCCATACTCAATTATTCGCGATTCGTAACTTCATGGTTCGGTGCACGAATACAATCTTCGATTTCGGTTCAGAATACGTCTCCGAATATAAATCTATTTTATAATTTTGGGTTTTCCAAAAATCTATTTTTAACTCCTTGTTGTTGTCGTTGTTGCTGCTTTGAAATTACCGCGCTTATTTTGCGTGAGACGTTTTCCACTCTAGATTAATTATTAGTCTACGTGTAATCCACAAACACGTACATACTGCGAAGAATATCTGGACATTCAGTCCTTTGATAGTATTATATAGTTTGCTTTACCTAACGTGCATGTACCTGTTGGATGATTATGTTAGTGTTCTAAGCGCTTTGTTCACAAACTGCGTCAAATTATCGTATTGCATTTATATACACACATGACAACATGACACCTGCGTTTATTACGGAGGGGACATGGATCTTTTTTATTAATTCCTTCCCACGAAATAACAATTCGTTCCCTCAATTTAACAATTCGTTCCATCGAATTAACAATTTGTTCCCACGATATAACAATTCGTTCCCTCCATTTAACAATTTGTTCCCTCGAATTAACAATTCGTTCCCACGATATCACAATTCGTTCCCTCGAATTAACAATTCGTTCCTGTGAAATGAAAATTCGTTCCCACAAATTAACAATTCGTTCCCTCAATTTAACTATTCGTTCCCACGAAATAACAATTCGTTCCCATGGGAACGAATTGTTAATTCGTGGGAACGAATTGTTGATAAAAGTTAACATGATCCAAAGTTGATTGACAATGTTAATATTAATCAAACGCGACAATCATTCCAAATATATACGTCTTATGAAATGATGTGCTACATTCGATTATATAATATACAGTGCGTAGTGCCACGTCAGAAAACTTGTGTGTGTGTGTAGTGTTTCTAGCATTTTGTTTATTTGTTCTCAAAATATAAAAAAATATACTACCAACATCCAAATTTGAGATAGTCCAGCTTTTATGCAAATTAGCTTATTTCGGTCGTAGCACATATTTTACGGGTAAATAATAACAACTTAATTAGCTTGATCGCATTTTCAGTGTAATCAATTATTCGTTTGTGCTAAATTTATGTTATTGCACATAATAATAATACTAATAAGGGTGCGGCGATTAACCGCCCTACTCGATTATTGGCGATTTGTAACTCCATGTTTCGGTGCACGAATACAATCTTGCGGTTTTCCAAAATTCTATTTTTAGCTCGTTGTTGTTGTTGTTGCTGCTGTTGTGAATTCCGGCGCTTATTTTTCGCGAAACGCTTTCCACTCTAGATTAATTATTAGTCTATGCGATTGAACGCGGCGTATTCGAATTTGTTTTGTACAGTGATTATAATGGAGTTTCATGTATATACAGCAGTATTTGACCATCCAAGACACGCTAAAAGTGGTTGGAAGGAAGTCCCGTGATGTTTATGATAAAACACGTTTGCCATGATTTACACATTATAAACTACGGAGCCCCGTAGGGGACGTATAATTATTTGTTTTATTAATTTGTTCCCACGAAATAACAATTCGTTCCCACGATATAACAATTCGTTCCCACGAATTAACAATTCGTTCCCATGGGAACGAATTGTTATTTCGTGAGAACGAATAGTTAAATTGAGGGAACGAATTGTTAATTTGTGGGAACGAATTGTCATTTCACAGGAACGAATTGTTAATTCGAGGGAACGAATTGTTAAATTGAGGGAACGAATTGTTATATCGTGGAAACGATAATTTGACGCCGTTTGTGAACAAAGCGCTGAGAAAACTAACAATCATCCAACAGGTACATGCAAGTTAGGTAAAGCAAACTATATAATACTATCAAAGGACTGAATGTCCTGATATTCTTCGCAGTATGTACGTGTTTGTGGATTACAAATAGACTAATAATTAATCTAGAGTGGAAAACGTTTCACGCAAAATAAGCGCGGGAATTTCAAAGCAGCAACGACAACAAGGAGTTAAAAATAGATTTTTGGAAAACCCAAAATTATAAAATAGATTTATATTCGGAGACGTATTCTGAACCGAAATCGAAGATTGTATTCGTGCACCGAACCATGGAGTTACGAATCGCGAATAATTGAGTATGGCGGTTAATCGTCGCACCTTTAGAACACGGAAACATGTGTAATAACATAAAGTTAGCACAAAAAAAGCAAACAAAACGTTTATCATACTCAAAAGGCGATAAAGCTAAGTTGTTAGAACTATTTTTATGGCGTAAGACCCGTGTTTTTAAAAAGTTCAAACCGCAAAATATGTGTTGCGACCGACATAAGCTCATTTGTGTAAAAGCTGGAAGACCTCAAATTTGGATGTTGGTTGTATAATTATTCGCTAGCGCTCGAATGATAATACAATAGTTTACAATAATATGCGCCCATTAGGGCCACTTCACTTTTTTTTAATTTCCATTTATTCAAGATGTTTTCTTGAATTTTAAAGTTATTTTCTTGAATTTTCAAGAAAAGATCTTGAAAATTCAAGAAAAGAACTTGAAAATTCAAGAAAACATCTTGAAAACAAGATGTTTTTCTTGAATTTTCAAGATGTTTTCTCGAATTTTCAAGATCTTTTCTTGAATTTTCAAGATCTTTCCTTGAATTTTCAAGAAAAGATCTTGAAAATTAATTCAAGAAAACATCTTGAAAATTCAAGAAAAGATCTCGAAAATTCAAGAAAAGATAAAAAAAAAAGTGAAGTGGCCCTAATGGGCTTCCGTAGAAACACAATGGAGCGCAAGCCGTCAATATTTTTTCCATTTTGACGTCTCGTGAGTTCATACTGGCCAGTGCACCGGAACTACGTTTCACCTCGCATTCAAATATTTCCTTCTAAATCATCACTAATTTGTTTATTTTGTTTACATTTCTTATATTTTTGTAGACGCATATACATTGGGAGTGATGTACGTGTATAATAAACAGGTTATTTGATTTGTATGTGGATATATGCCACTCGTTCCGTAGCGCAGCGATATTGCGCTCCTATCGCACGCTGTGGAACTCGTGTATATATCCACATGCATATGAAATAACCTATAAAAACAAGTTACCTTTTTTATTGTCTTTTCCCGTGCTTTATACTTATTATTTTCTTTATTTCAAAATACCTGAATGTTGTGCTTGAAGTTAAACAGCTTGAGTGTCTAAACCTGAGCTGTGCCACAGCTCAGGTTCAGCCAATCAAACTGTTTGATTGCAAGCTGGCATTGTCAATTGATGTTCAGAAACGTTGATACTCTGGAAAGATTGACGCAGGCGGTTGTGTATAGCAAGATATAGGTAACACCAGCTGCATGTTTTCCTCTTTATATGCAATAGGCTGCACTATATCCAGCGCATGGGTTAACATGATCTATTGTTTTGGTGTTATTGCGTATGGAGTAATGGCGGCGCCAATGAGGTATCAGGTATATATAATTTTTCATCAATACGACTACGGTTTCTTCCTTTTAATGATGAACATAGTCCAGCCAATACCAATGAATTTATCAGCATTTTCTTAGGTAGTTTAAAGGTACACGCCCACTCAGTAGACACAACATGTTCTTTATATCAGAGACATCATCTGATACATTTTCTGGCAAAATTAAAAACATTCATTCACCATTAGCCCACGTATTGATTGGCATTATTATACATTTCATATCAGACGTAAATTGTCACACTGATATCAGGGGTGATAACCGTGTTTCCTTAAAATGTTAACTGACGTAGCTATTTATTCTCTGTATTTATTTTTTTATGTGAAATGATCATATTTTATAATCTATCTGATACCACCTGATACCACCGCGAGTCGCTATCGGTAAGATAAATATTAGTAAATTATTATATCTGTATAGCGTGCTCTCGTAATTTTTAGAACTGGTGGAATAACGACACAATTAATGATACATTTATTTAATTCCTATACAAAACATGTTGTGCCTTCTGAGTGGGCATGTACCTTTAAGTCTGAACATGCTGCATAGAAATTTGAATCCGATCAAGTTGAAACAACGTTCGAGATTCCGTCCCATTCAAGTCAACGGTATAAATAACATTTACCAATAATTTCGCAATAATAAGCAGGACGTTGATGTTCATACTTCGCTATATTGCTATTGAGATTACATTCTACAATATGAGACAAATCTATTATCATAAACTCACCTAATAAAGTGTGTATTAACACAATTCTTAGGTCACTCTCCACGAAGTAAACACATCGTTGAGCTGAATTCAATTGAGATTAACTACTTGTGACATTCCTTATTCGACCTTACAAACATTATTATGTTTTGATCAATTGTCAAAAGTGTGTTTTTCACATTATTTTGGCGGCCATTTTGGATTCTTTGTTGCCGAGAACGTCCAAATGTATTACTCTACGTTGGTTTGACTTGTTATTCACACACATATCATTATACACTTATTGATTTCGTGATTAGGTGTTTGCTTAATTTAAATGGCAGCCATCTTGGATTTGACCTAGTTTCAGGTATTTCCTGAAGAATGTTGCAATTTTGTCTAACCGCAATCTTGTATTTACGGGCCTAATTGCCGAGAAATTCCTACAGTTTTCCACAGACTCTTTCTGGTATGAACGAGAGATGCTTCTTTACATAATACTCAATTTTACTCCCATATTAAATATCTACAAGGTAGGACACTCGCCATCTTTTCAACCAACGAAAGTGGATTAATTACCTTAGTAAATGTAACGCGCGCGAAGGCCGGGACCAGAAGGATCCCGGCCTTCTCGCGCGTTACAATTACTGAATTAGCGAGCCGGCCCAAGGTACACTAGTACCACTTCCGTCGGTTGAAAAGATGGCGAGTGTCCTACCTAATGGACATTTGTTTATGTCCCAGGTACGATCCACCACCTGTGGTTTTGTCTGGTTATTATGGCAATCATTGCTGCAATGGTGTACGGTGAAGAATAACAAAACAACAACATAATTGATTGTACACACATGTAGTAAATACTAGCAAAGGAACAACACATTCAACAGCATCATACGAACAACATAAAATATACATGTATGGTAAACAGATGTCCTTAGTGACCTTGACATTGACTGGGTGTTCATACGTGGCGGGTATGCGAAACAAAGCAGTACAATGTCCATATCACACCAAAGCCACTCGGCCCCTTCCTCCAAAAGTAATAGGATTAGGAATAATCATATTACTCATACAATGGGTATAACCAGATTAAACCCTCACATACAAGAATGCCAAAGACGTACATTTCGGGATACCGGTAAGGATGAATCCCGATCGTTAAATTACTCATCGCATGCTCCCGTGCCACCCACCAATTAGTCAATGTTTTGGAAAATAGATGCGTGCTACAGTAGTATATGAAAACACGCTTTTATTTTTATTTATATTATTTTGTTTAAACAAATCCTGATATGCCCCTTTAAATCACAATTGTTAGGTTTAGTTTGCTATCCACGAATTTCAGCTACAACTATATTGAATATTTCAACACGTAACTTTTCAGCCTGGAGACGAAACAGTTTACAGCAGGAAAAAAACAACAAATAAGCATTCATCCTGCATTCTTTAAATTTCCAGATGTAAAAGTAGGAATTAATTAACGAATTTATTGCTAGTCCCAGATAAGAGATGAGGTTTATACTATTTCTCCACGTCTTCGTTCGTAGATAGGGCACGGTCTGAAACACGCCGACATTAACCAGGAATGGAAACTGCAATACGAGAAAGGCTAGACCTATGCTGATTATGAGCAAAGTAGCACGGAACTCACTCCGAAAACCCCGATGATCTCTGATATTGTTCTTTCCTCCATTTACAATCACAGTTGTAGGTCGAAGTACACACAGCCGTCTAATAACCAGGAAAATGCGAATATACGCATACACGACAACAAGTTCGTAAAACACCATTGCTAGGGTTATATATCGCATCAATGGTGTCAACGCGGTTGTCACATCACAGCTTGTTAAGTCCCATTTGCATACGCGATGCACAGAAAACGTGAGAAGTCCAATCGGCAACAGGACATTTATAATCCATATGGTACAGATGGCGACGCACATGTTTCTCATATTGACGAATTTGAAGTAGTTCATGTGACAAGTGAGCGCAAGCAGCCGTTCTAAAACGATGGCTGTTACAGAAGCCGCCGATACACATATCATGATAGATGCTAGTATTACCCGCGTGTCGTAGATCGCCCGGTAGTAGGGACTGTCATACCCCACGACGAATATCAGGATGCTGATACTCGAGATGGCGACTTCTTTCACCATTTCCGTGATCACATAATTCGTAGATAAGTAGACAATTGGCGAAGGAAGCCGTTTGCATTTAGATAGCAAAATCAGCGTAACTGTGTCCAGCAATATAATTAATACGGATATCAAAATGACTACACAGTTTTTAATAACTTTGTTTGTTGTGTTGTCCAAATTACATACAGTGGCGTTGGAGTCGGTGCAATTCGACATGATGATTGGTCCGTATTATTTGGATGAGCTTACATACAGAGAATACCAGGCTAGTGTCTTTTGTTATGAAGTGTATCAGGCGTAGGAATTCCAAGGAATTCCTACCGTTTCCGAGCCGAGCCTGATAAACTTGATGTCAAAATACACTAGGATGGTGTTATATTTTTCAGGTAACGTTTTTAGCTGCAGAATGAGCAATTATGACGTTGTTTTCGTTGAAAAGAACGCAGTCTTGTTTCCGAGATGTCATTCCACTGACGTTATGTGATATCGTTCGACTATTGAAGCGTCAGTTTTCAATTTGTTGTAGTCCGGATATTTGTATCAGGTCAATGCCTGATACAGTAATGTGTTATCAGTCAGTATATATAGAATACGTATTCGGCCAATACAAAGCTCGTAACCTGATAAATAACACTTAAATGCACTATATATCCAGACTATCCTGTTGTGTATGACATGTCATTCTACAATTGGAATGTCAGAAACACTATTAGTCATGTGTATAGATTCTCAATAACATCCAAACACATTTTGCGATGAATTTATGTAATTGACAATATATATACCTGTACAGATCCGGCAATAATGTGTCATCAGCAATTGTAATATTCAACAGGGTATGGAAGGTGTTAGAGCCAATTATCACCCTTAAATATAAGCCGAATCAAGTCGAATAGTAATATTCATCTAGCGCCTGTTGTTATAAACACAGTTAACCCATTACAGACGGTATACACTTTTAATAGTATGAACCTTTTGAGAAAAATATCCCTATTTTCTTTATATCCTTTCGAAAGTATATGTTGTTACCACTCATTTGAACCGTCTCAAAGAGTGGTAACAACATATACCTTTATCGATGAATGAACAAAATAATGAGATTTTTTCAACAAAAATCATAGTATCCTTAGGCTGAAATGGGTTAATTAGGCGGTGTGACAACCGTGATGTTAATGTTTTTACGGCCAGTGTAGCATCCGGTTAGTTTGGTTACCATGGTTACGGCCGTCCAGACCATTTGGTGTGTAGACTGCGCGGTATAGGTTGTTGTGTAACGCCACCACCCATAGCTCGCAGACTATATGAGCATGGCTTTTGGTTACACTATGTGGTGCATGATACACCACAGAGTGTAACCAACAGCCATGCTCATTTTATTCTTGGTAACACGAGTAGACCACATTGGCTAACTGATCAGAAGCTACCACGTTAGTTTGCTCCTTCAGAAGGGTCATATTTGAGACACACCCTGCGATTTTTTACCTTCGGACATCTGCGTAATTTCATGAAATACGTTTACAAAATTTACCCTTAAATGGCGTTAAAAGTTGACAAAATGTTCAGAGTACATGCGAAATTATATTCCCTCGACGGAATAATATTATAACCTTTAACTTTATTTATGAAAAATATTGTAAATTTTTTAAACATATTTAATGAAATTACGCAGATGTATGAAGGTACAAAATCACATGGCGTGCCTCATATTGTCATGGCGGGTATTGTGCATATTGTGAATTTGTGTCAATGAAACATAATGATTGGCTATTATCACCGTCTACTGCTCTTCATACGGTATAATTAGTTTCCACGGCGAATATACAATTACAGGTTACTGCGCATCATAATTTCACAAGTATACGATACTGATAATACATAATTATATTGATTAATCTTTATTCATACATACAAATCTGTTTTAGCAATTTCGCAAGTGTGAACCATTATGTGCGAAAACCGACCCCGCCGCAGACCATAGTTGCAAACGTGTTGGGAACATTCGAATGAATTGTTGTGTAAGTGATGCAATGTAACTGAATATGAGCAAAGCTATCAAACACATACGGCAAATATATGTACATTGTACGTCCATATAAGGTTCGACACTGTCCAGCCATGTGTTTGACAGTGGAAATGTAACAATAACGTTCGACCATATCCAGCTGTGGGTAAACATTTGCTGAGAATGCAAAAACTAGCGTTTCATGCCTCTTAGATTTCCAAATGTTACGGTGGTGCATGCCCCCGGACTCCCCTAGCAAGATCGGGCTATTTGGGCCCTCAAGACTGGAGGAAAGGGCATTTCAGGCCTTTAAGATTTCCAAAACTTTCGGGGGAGCAATGCCCGGGGACACCCCCACAGCCAGGATCGGGCCTTTGGGCCCTCACGGAATGCACCCCCCATTAATGTTCCGGTTCCGCCGCCTATTCAACGACAGTCATGTAACAATACTCACTCAATGCAAACGATTCCTCTTGAATGGTGGTTGACTATAGAACATGCGATAATGACGGTTTTAGCAACCGGTACCAAATATTCGTTCATTCTATTTTGTTTCACAGAGACGGGTAGATATATATATATATATATAAAAATATATATATATATATATATAGGATATTTCACAAATTATGTTGAAATTTGAATGTCTCGCTGTCAATCTTTAATGAAATGGAGAGGCGTCGGAACAGGGGCCCGTTTCACTAACTCGTACGACTAAAATGTTCGTAAGTGCAAAATTATGATAGTCTGTAATTTCACATTAGCAATTTTTTCTTGTAAACACGTAATGGATTTATATTTATTGAGCATAGCAGGCATATGCAGCCTATGCTCAATAAATGTAAATCCATCAATTGAAATTTAAAGACGATCATAAATTTGCACTTACTAACATTTTAGTCGTACGACGTTTAGTGAAACGGGCCCCAGGTCCGGCAGTTACGGCGACTGCCAGATCAATACTTTTAACATATTTGGAATTCATAGACAAAAAAAAGTAAATATCTTTTTCTGCAAATGTTCTCATCAAAAATGTAATATAATGTTGTTACCGCTCAGTTGAACCAGAGACATATGCATGTACATGCATAGCCATGAATCCTTGGTTGAACCGTCTCGGCAAGCTGGTTCAAATGAGTGGTAACACCTTACATGTACACTTTGCGTTGGTAGCTGGGGCACCAGCTAGATTTACTGGACCAATCTTATGATGCTTCCGGCGGTCCAGAAATGTCGTATAAAAAATGAACTCATTTAATGACGAAATGAACGTAATACATCGTGATAAACACACGACACGCGTACATCGGTAGGAGAGTATTCTTTACGCGACACAAACAGCACTCCACGACTAGCCACGTACGTCCAAAAAGGAAAGCAACAGTATGTACAAGATAAATAGAGAATACCGTGCTGATGTCTTTTTGATATCAAATTTATCTGGCAAGACTTTTTCAGCCAAGCCTGATGTACTTAAGGAATAAAACCATGGGCTTTTACGTTTACTGTAGTATTTCAGGTGTTTTTCATTATAGGAATGAATGTCCTTTTTGTGGAATTTATCGGGGTATAAACTTGGAAAAGTCGCGGGAATACTGGACGAAGGCCGGAAAGCCTCGTCCAGTATTCTCGCGACTTTTCCAAGTTTATATCCTCGATAAATTCCACAAAAAGGCCATTCATTCCTTATAATTCCAGCATTTGAAATAAATTCATCAAGAAAATGTGTTTATTTTCCGTTTTCTTAAGAATTATTTTAACTGCGCCTCACGGTTACGGAAAGTAGTTCGGCATGGGAGTTTACTGGGATATAAATTTTGGACAGAGACTTGCTACGGACCAATCAAATGTTAGGGAATTGTGTAAATATTTTTGTGCTGGAATTATAGTACAGTAAACGCATTATTAGCCCATGGTTTTATTACTTATATTTACATTTCATGTTCTGATAGTTTCAAAAATATAAATAACCAAATACTTAATACGGCGTTAAAATTAGGAATCTTATTGTTTTACGTAATTTTGTCGCAATTCATAGAACAGCGACGTTACCGGTCCATAGCGCGATGAACGTCGTGTATTTTAATGACGTCAAACAAACTTTAACGGATCAACAACGTCGCGCGACGTCAATGAGGAGATAGGATGTGAATTTCATTGAAAAGAACGAGGTTTGTTTGCAAAGCGTCATTACACTTGCGTCATTCGGTATTATTATCCAACTCCCTCTATAAGTTGATATCCCATAGACTAATTCCCTGGGTTTTGACGTGCCTGGGCAATAGTTCCGCGTGCTCGTGGAATAGTCAAAACTATTTTCATCCCTAAAAGAATGACGTAATGACCTTTTGTCGAATATTACGTCATGCAATTCAACGTAATTGAGATCGATGGGTCGGTGCGGCGGCCCACGCCAAATTTACGTTCATTGTGTCGCATACAGGTTAAGTAATAAAACAGTTATTTCATGGTAATTCGGGGTACAGTCAAAACATATTGCCCATCGGTGCTGTTGACGACCCGATGCACTATTGGCCTTACTCGGCACTATTGCCTTCGGCCTCAGGGCAATAGTCCATCGGGTCGCCCACTGCACATGCAGCCTATGCTCAATAAATGTAAATCCATCAATTGAAATTTCCAGACGATTCCAAATTTGCACTTACGAACATTTTAGTCGTAAGAAGTTTAGTGAAACAGGCCCCAGGATATACAGAATACCAGACTAGTGTCTTTTGATATCAAGTTTATCAGGCAAGGCTATGAAACGCGTAGGAAATCCGAGGCTTACCGAGGAATTCCTACCGTTTCCGAGCCGAGCCTGATAAACTTGATATCAAAATACACTAGCCTGGAATTCTATTTATCAGGTAACGTTTTATGCTCGAAAATGACATTAGATGACGTCGTATTCTATGGACAGAACGCGGACTTGTTTACATTGCGTCATTACACTGACGTCAGTCGGTAACGGCACGTGACGTCATCCTACCAATGGAACGTCAGTTTTCACTTCGTTGTAACCTGGATGTTTATATCAGGGCAATACCTGATACAACTAGATTTGTCAGTAAGCTGGGGCTTACGGAATACCCCCCCCCCCCCCCCCCCCCCCCCCCCCACCCCCCCCCCCCCCCCCCCCCCCCCCCCCCCCCCCCCCCCCCCCCCCCCCCCCCCCCCCCCCCCCCCCCCCCCCCCCGCGTCAGCCCTGACCTAGAATGAATTCCAGCTCGCATACTATCATTTTCAGATAAAAGACTATGTCAGCACATATGGAGAGTGCGATGGTGGTTCCAGTTGAAAAAAGCAAACTAGACATTCTAAGTCCGTAACCTTGACCCCTGGCATAAATGGGGGTCGTAGGTTTGTTGAAGAATGATGTATGAGTGTCAGAGAAGGGCCGGGTAAAATATCACTGCATTCCGCAAAGGGAAAGAGAAGTTATAAGGAAATTTACATTTGTTAAGTTTTATTTTTTTTCTAAGTTTATAAGTCCGTGACATTGAGCCCTGGCATAAATGGGGGTCGTAGGTTTGTTGCAGAATGATGTATGAGTGTCAGAGAAGGGGTGGGTAAAATAAGAAAGATTTCCGCAAAGGGAAAGAGAAGTTAAAAGGAAATTTACAATTGTTACGTTTTCTTTTTTTTTCTAAGTTTCTAAGTCCGTGACCTTGACCCCTGGCATGAATGCATGTCGTAGGTTTGTTGCAGAATGATGTATGAGTGTTAGAGAAGGGGGGGGGGGTAAAATATGAAATATTTCCGCAAAGGGAAAGAGAAGTTAAAAGGAAATTTAAATTTACAATTGTTAAGTTTTGTGACTGACGGAAACACGGAAACTCGGACGGACGGACGGACGGACGGACGGACAAGCAGTCCAGTATACCCCCCCCCCCCCAGTATACCACCAGACTACCAGTACCCCCCCCCCCCCACAACTTCGTTGCGGGGGGGGGGTATAACAATATGTTATCAGTCAGTACGTATTCGGTCAATGCAGGACAGGTTACCTGATAAATTCACATCTAGTCAATGCAGAATACGACAATTTGTTGTTAGTCAGCTTGTAGCAGACCAATGCATAGCTCGTTAACAATACATCAAATGCAATACAATAACCATAAGAAATACACGTAACTCCCAATGAATTAGGGAAAACAACAGTACCAGTAGGAGTACGAACAAACATATAGAGAATAGTAGGTTAGTGCCGTGAATGGGAAAAAATATCTGGCAAGGCTTAGGAAACGGGATGGGCGAGGCTCTGCCGAGCACATCCCGTTTCCGAGCCGCGCCAGATATTTTTCCCATTCACGGCACTAACCTACTATTCTATTTATCCCGTCAACACCTACAAATGGCTGTAAAATACAAAAAAAATATAACCCCAGCCACCGCACATATTCTACGCAGTGATTATGTTGTATTGACAGGATATCAAAAATGTTTCACGGCACCGTGTTTCACGGCACATACGCACTGTGTTGACGGGATAAATTCATATACAGAGCAACACACGACAGCAAGGTTGGCGCATTTGAACGGTCAGTGAACAAAATACTCCACTGGGGTGATTGACCCTTATTAGCGTTGCGAAACAAATTTCTCGCTTACCGATACTAGGCAATAACAACAACGAACGTAAAGGACGATTAAAGAAAACTAGTGACACAGAAACACAACCACATTACACTTTAATTACTAGTAAATGGTACAGTAGTAAATAAAACACTAGCAAGGAAATAAGACGGCACATGACTTATGCCACGAACTAAGTAGTTCTATGTCTACCAGACAATTCACATACTAGCCATGGTGAAAACACGTTTTTTTTTTTATAGTATTGTTTTTCCTGATATGCCCATAGGCTGGCACCTCAGATGTGGCAAACCGTGGTCAATGAAACTGCTAAGAATCGTGTAATTCATATTAGGTGTTGGAAGTATACAATAATAGGGATGCTAATAGCCACATATACAACCAATGTTCGTACTACAGTGTATTTATCGTATATCCGTCTCTTCTGGAGGATTCAAGCATGTGAAAATACAATACAAACTCTAGAAATCTCAACACACCGAAACGTTTTGAAAACATTACTAAAAGCACAGGGGTCCAAGATCGTGCTGGGACGAATCTAATTGGGCCTGGGACGAAACTCCACAAACAACACCTGTAGGTGACGTTTTGTCCCAGGCCGAGTGATACGTCCCAGCAATACTTTGGATCCTGTAACGAAAACATGCCGGAGTGGACATATGATTATATTACATTTGGATCATTCATTCAGCTTATTTGCCATATCGATGGTCTAGTAACATAAGGTCGTAACTGCTATGCTATGTTACTAGACCATCGACATAGCATCTCCGTATTCCGCTTGTAAACTATACATCGTTTAAAGGCAGTAAATAGGTCGTATATTTAAACTTCCATTTATTCTGAAACCAGTTTCATTCGCTGCACAACGCCCTACACACATACAGTGTGGAAGATCCCACATCGTCCAGCTTATTGTGTTCACGCATGTAGTCCAACAACGTTCCATCTTCTTTCATATGTCTCACTTTAATTTCCATTTCGTCTATCTCTGACGGTGTGCAACCAGAGAAAAACGACACTATGCTTCGCCATTGCTTGTTGAGCGGACCTTCAATATCATAGTAACTGTCACCCTGGAACTTCGTGAATAAGTTCATCTGATTTAAACACTTATACTTAGTATTTTGGAAACTCTGTTCATTTTGTTGCATGGTTGGAAATAATTTTAGAAATCGCTGAGAGGCGCTAGGGATTAGTGGTGTATACCACACGCCGGTGAAACTTTGAGGTAGTAACGTCAAGATGACCACAAGTCCGTTTGGACGCAGCACACGATGAACTTCCCGCAGGACCGCTTCCGTCTCAGCAGAAATAGTTCCATCCGGGGATGTCAGTAGATGGTGAAGAACCTGAAAAGCAATTCAGAATAGCAATCTCCGAGAAACACGTCGGACAGACGGACATATGTCCGGTAAAATTTCCGGCGGTCCGACAGTAAACCAGAAGTGGGTGGAACTAATGTCCGACTATGTTAGTTCTATTCCAAGCTGCAAATCACGTATTCCTTTTGTATGCCTATTTCTGGTTTTATGACGCTTAGCTAGCCCTACTTACATGCCTGATATATTTAAAAGATCTTAAATATCACACACAATCAATTTTATTTTGTTTGTTAAATCTGGTAATTTTTAGACCAGTCTGGTAAAAAAATCAAGTTTACCTGATCGAATGTCCTCTAAAGTTTGGAAGTTTCGTGGAGACCAAGGTAATAGCCTGCCATGACATATACATGCATAGAACATATTCTATGCAACATAAAATAGCAAACGGCATTGTATAAGGTCATAGCTACAGGTTCCAGTTTCTATTTAACCCTTTCAACGCTAAGGAACTGGGGCCCGTTTCACTAAACTTCTTACGACTAAAATGTTCGTAAGTGCAAAATTATGATAGTCTGTAAATTTCACATTAACAATGTTTTCTTGTAAATCATTATTGGATTTACATTTATTGAGCATAGGTTGCATATGCAGCCTATGCTCAATAAATGTGAATCCATAAATTGAAATTTACAGACGATCTTGAATTTGAACTTACGAACATTTTAGTCGTAAGAAGTTTAGTGAAACGGGCCCCTGGAATGGACTGTGATATGTTAATGTTCCGATCAATCCAATGGTCACAAATGATTTTCAGATTCGTCCATTTATGAAAAGACGGCTCGTTACGAGCAGGCTCATCTGGATCTGCACTTTTTGCATAAACCGCTATAGCGGGATTTCGGGTTCAAAGGGTTAAGGAACCACAAACGTATTTTTTGGAAAGTATTATCGAATTGATTATAACTGGTTAAGCATACATGTTATATAGTCCATTTACTATATAGATAAGCACAGAAATGACTTAGATTTACAAGACACAGCTAATACAACCATGATCCTCGCCGAACACGACGACCAGAGAACAGATTCATTGCAAGCTCGGTTTTATTTCGTATTCTCATTTATGACATGGAATGTGCTAATATTGTAACGGCACATACCCATCTGGAGTTATAACAATTAAACTGAACCAAACTATAATCGATCCATGAACGGATTAATATAATATCAGTATACCATCAGTGCCATGAATTGAAACTGGCACATGAAGATCAGACAAAACAATGGTAGTATACAACTACAGTCGCAGACTATCATACATAGGTCAGTGGTCACGTTTGCTGAGCCTTGCCAGATATGTTTCCCCATTCGCGGCACTAACCTATACTATTCCCTATATAGTGTACATTCCCAGTAATTACTAAACAGAAACTTTTATTTCAGAACACACACCACATTAAGGAGAACGGCGTCAAACGTTCCATCTGTGAAAGGCAGGGGTGGCATCTTTGCCTCGATCAAATCTACCCTGCCATTGGTTAACCCTGCCGATATGTTCGGCTTCAGTCGCGCCTGCTCCAGCATCCCCGCAGAAGCATCAAGCAGTGTCAGCTTACCGACACCAAACTCGAGGAACGCTTGCGCGTAGTTGCCGGTTCCACATCCGGCGTCTAATACATGTAGGTCCTGAATGAAATTGTGTTGAATTCGTGTATTTATTACAGTATGATAGATCTACAGTAAAATGATACGACTCTTCATGATAAAAAAAACAATATGTAATTTTCATAAAATGTAGTAAGCATACTTTGACGGAGAAATTTTCAATTTAAAGATAAATTTATTAATTTTTATTATATTGAATTTATTACATTATCACAGCCATTTTGGCTGTGATAATGTAATATATTCAGTATAATAATTCTGCATATTTTTAATCATCAACTATATGCAGTCGTTATTTCTATATGACATAATTCATTTCGGGAAAAATAAATGATTACTCCCTCAAAGTGTACTTTGCTACAAAAGTATACTTTGCAGTGTTGGTGGAATCGGCTACAGATCCATTGAAGTCGTTAAACACGACTGTCATTTCGTCAGCTGTCCACTTGGTCTGACTATTTCAATGTTTTGTATCGCAGTAATAAAAACCGTTCTCTTTGCTGTTTGAAACAGTTACAAGTACGTGTAATTTAACTTCAATTAAAACCACTCAACTACGTCAGCTGTAACAGACACCACACCTGACTTACTTTAAGCGGCTTTCCTGTGTGGAATTGTATCAAGGCTGCTTCCACATCCACACCGATGGTTGTCCTGGTAGTGTCATACACCCGACATACTTCGTTGTAGTTCTCGTACGAACTCATTCTGCATCAGTTCCGATTAGCTGCGCTGTAGGTAAACTGATTGTAAGTATAGGTAGTTATGTACAACATTACAGACAAAGTTGATTGACAATGTTAATATTAATCAAACGCGACAATAAGTCCAAATATATACGTCTTATGAAATGATGTGCTACATTCGATTATATAATATACTGTGCGTAGTGCCACGTCAGCAAACGTGTGTGTGTGTAGTGTTTCTAGCATTTTGTATATTTGTTCTCAAAATATTAGTAAAAGGAAGTGTAATACAATGTAAAGTGAAAATCGCGCCCTATTACAAATATAATCAGGACCGTACGCAGAGGGGGCGCGACAGGTGCGTACGCACTCCCTTAACCTTTTCATTCTTAACCGGCAGGCATGTATAGTGGTATTAGCAAACAGTGTAGATCCAGATGAGCAGGCTCGTAACTAGCCGTCTCATCAGGATCTGCACTTTTTGCAATTAATTTTCATAATTTTGAGAACAAAAACACCCCATGTTCATAAATGGACAAGTATGAAAATCATTTTGTGATGATTTAGATTGGTTGCACAATAAATAAATCAAAATCCATTCCAGGGGTGAAAGGGTTAATCTGCCGAGGTTGTCCGTGGATGTAAAAAAAACAATGTTTAGCCCTTCGCGCCGTCGATAACGCACCCCCCCCCCCCTCCCCTAAAATAATTCCTGCGTACGGGCCTGTATAATACACATACCAGAAGAAGAAACATGCTATTAAGAAGGTATATACTACATGTAGTCAAATGCTGCCACACAATATAGAGATAAAGTCAACTGTATAAAAAGGGAGAAGAATGCATATATACACCAAGAAAGCCACAAAAAAATAAATAAGCCTTAATATAGGAGTCCTTCACATAATATACAGAAACATGAACATACTAGAAAGTGGACATCACCCAATATACATAAGAAGAGTTAAGTTGACATACGACAAGATGAAAAGTACACGGCAAAATGATACATGTGCTTACATGTACAACAAAGAGAAATCAAAGGACTGAAAGTCCTGAAATCCTTCGCAGTTGCGACAAAAAGTATTCTCTCAAAGAGTCGTCACAGACTGGAATGCACTCCCTAGTGATTGTGTAAATTCGAACACACTAAATAGTTTCAAAAGTTCACTCAACTCCGCCTGGAAGAAGAGACCCAGCAAATTCAACACGTGAAAATATTGTACAGACATTTTAACCATGATTTAGTTGCGTTCTCCCCCCAGTTTCAAAGACAATTATCCAATTTGACGTCGCTAAAATAGGCCAGTACAAGCCTAGCTTACAAGAAACGGCCTTCAACCAAAGTAGAACCAAGGTAGGTAAAAAATAAAAAAAAAGTACTTGCCCAGGTCAAAAAGTTACTTGCCCAGTTTTTTTTTTAAAATAAATTGCTATTTCCAGTTTTTGTAATGTTGCATCTTATTTATAAAAAAAAAGCTTTTACATATGATCATTACCAAAACGTATGAGACATATTCACTATTATTGTTATTTATATTTTAAGTATTAAATGAACATAAACAAACAAATAGCAGCGAATTTGCTCAGAGGCTTGCACACTTCTTATTTTCTATAAGCGTTGAGTGACATAGATTTAGTTTAATTTATAGTGGCTATGTTTGCATGCGCTGCGTGCTGCCTTAATTACTAAATTCAATGGTTTCGGACCCGGCGCCGACCGACCGTTTCGTCCCAAGCCGTTATGTTCGGCGTCTGAAATGCGAGTTAACCCAACTGTATACGAGACGATATATGTGGCCTCGTATACACTAGTCTATACTCGCAGTCCTATTATTTGTTAGCCCGGCCGCGTAAAGCCGACAAATAATCCGTGAATTAAACTTGCCCGATATGGACCGTGTTCAAAATCACTAGAGATTCTACCCGTAACCGTGTACATAGACACTGCTTGAATCTTACTTCCCGCAAATTGACGTAAACTGTAAACAACAAATGGTCGCTGAATTAATACCATTTGTTGGCCGTTATCGATGGAATTAATTGGCAATTTCTTCCAAAAAAAAAATCCTGACCAAATCTTTCACTCGCCAAACTGGGCGAGTGCCTGTAGAAAGTACTCGACCGCCACAAAAAGCACTCGCCATGGCGAGCTGGGCGAGTGAAATTTTAACCCCTGATTATTGTATCGATTCAGGTGCGCGAAATGACCTTGTCAATTTGCATAAACTGAAGCCATCACAGGCGCTCGGATTGTTCAACAAAAATAATAGAGAGTCGCATTTCATCACAATATCGGATTATTTAATGATTAGGATGCATGTTTTGTTGAACGGGTATATAATAAATAGGTTTTTGGAGTTGTACGGAAATATATTTCGGCGTACTCGTTCGTTTGGCGGAACCTAAAATTATTCAAACTCTAAGACAATGTTTCCTTTGTGAAGTGTATCGTACTGCATTTTCTGTGTAACGTCATTATAGATTAGTTGATGTTTTAAGTAAAATGGACACTGATTAATAATATCGATGGCTCAAGATGATTATTTAAAGCATGCGGTATGTAACTGTCAAAAAACAATGTTTCTGTTTTAAATCATCATCATTTCGCTGTCCAATGTTGGATTTTATCGAGCCATTGACCTATGACTATGTAAACGATTCTGTAATTTGTCGGCATAAAATGGCGGAAACTACTTTTCATGAGACATGAGGTTAATTGTATCATTGCGCGTGAAAAATAATATACTCAAATTAATACATGTCAGTTTATATTATATTAAATCAGATAAACATTTTGTAATATAAATGTCGTACAGAAAAATTAACAACACATGTATTACACTACACAATATAATGTTAGCTCACTATCAGAACTATTTTTTCATGGCGTATAACTACGTATAAATTACATGTGGAGCGGTCGATCATTGCGCTAAAAGTATAACCTTCCTAACAAAATATTTATTATGAAACACGACAGTTAATATTTTATAAAATCACAAACTGTTTTTAAAAATATAACTGTAGCTGAAAAAAATGTAGCTGGCCAAAAATGTGAGTGACACGTTCATAATGCACCGCTCGCTTTGGAACTCTCTCACGTGGCGTAGCTAGAATCATGAAGCATGAAGTACGTTCGTTGGTCGACAATTACTCATTTGCATAAAACATGTGAGGTCTCAAAAACCGTATAAGGACTATATCCAAGCAAATATGCTTGGATAAAAAGCATACACTATAAAGATTAATGCACATGATATAAACCAAACAATACTATATAAGCAGAAACCTGTATATGGGAAGCCGTATGAGAAAAGGAAACTTAGTATATATGTAATTACCGCATTGTTTTACCAGCGATACTCCTAGCTGATAGTCATGTGTACTACACAGACAGAGATGTATCAAACTTGTTATTCAGACGCTCAAACAAGTGTTTATTGACTAGCGTAAAATAGGACCAATTTAGGCCCTGATCAGGAGCCTAGCTATTTCACCAACATTGCAAAGTATACTTATCTAGCAAAGTATACTTTGAGGGAGAACATTTTCAATTTTAGGATAAGTTTATTAATTTTTATTATACTGAAGTTATTACATTATCACAGCCATTTTGGCTGTGATAATGTATATTCAGTATAATAATTCTGCATACTTTGAATCATCAAATGTATGCAGTGGTTGGTTCTATATGAAATAATGCATTTTGGAAAAAATAAATGATTACTCCCTCAAAGTATACTTTGCTAGATAAGCATACTTTGCAATGTTGGTGAAATAGGCTACAGATTCCGCATGCTGATCCGGAACCATGGTGCGCAAACGCGTCGCACGATACATATTCAACCAGTTAACGGTTGCATCTATATTGTTATTAGTTCAATACAAATTACGAGAAAGGCTTCAATTTATACACGTACACTGCTTACCTTTCTGTCAGATCCGATTATCAATGTTCTTGTTTTTATTCCCAAGTTCATGACCTTATTCTCATTTTACCAATCATGACAATATACACTAACTTTGTTCTCACAACCAGCATACGTGTTAAGGTTACAATGCGATAATCACGGTTTGTACTGTTTGTTAAATGGTTCAAACTAGTTATGAAGAACAACATGTAGTTATTGTGAGTTTACTCATGAGTTACATGTGTGTAGAGAGTAGGCTTAGTATTTCAAACGACGTGTACATATCTGTAGATTGGTTAATATGCAAACAACGTCCCACGTGGATATTTGTGACCTGGTCAGATGTGTCAGCAACTAGTATCGTTTAACCCTTTGAACCCGAAATCCCGCTATAGCGGTTTATGCAAAAAGTGCAGATCCAGATGAGCAGGCTCGTAACGAGCCGTCTCATCAGGATCTGCACTTTTTGCAAGTAATTTTCATATTTCTTAGAACAAAAACACCCCCTTTTCATAAATGGACGAATCTGAAAAATCATTTTGTGACCATTGGATTGGTCGGAACATTAGCATATCACAGTCCATTCCAGTTCCTTAGGGTTGAAAGGGTTAACGAAATGCTGTACATATCTTCTCCAGACATTTGATTGTTTGATAAAACCCTGCGATAGACCTGATTACATGTATAAGACTAACATGAAGATAAATTGTCAATTAAATTCATGTTATGAACATACGTACATTCTTCTATGCATGTTATTCCCACTTTGTAAATAACTCGATTGTAAATGACATTTATATATTGCATATTTTAGACTGAATAAGCATACTTGTAAGAATATGTAAGTGGAAACAAAATAGAGTTTTTTTTAATAAACTGTTGATACAATAGAAACTACGGGCTCTCGATTTGAACATAAGATTGCATGATGATATAAATATTTACAAAAACAAACAACAATACATGTTCTCACAATTACAGTAGTTAAATGGTATAATAAACAGTTTTAGACATGCACAGAATAATATAAGGTTGGATCATGTCCAGCCGTGTGCAAACGTTTGCTGTGGCCCGAGGGAACTGTTTGAATCCCAAGGCCGCAGGCCGCGGGTTCAAACAGTTCCCTCGGGCCACAGCAAACGTTTGCACACGGCTGGACATGATCAAACGTTATTGTCACATTTACAACAAAAAACTAATGTACTTTGAGCATTATATTCAGTATTTTCAGTACTTTTATTAATCGTCCCATTCACGTAGATAATTTTCGGTATGCATATTCCGGGGCCGCGTCATGAACGTCATGAACGTCATGAAGTAGTGACGTCATGAAAGCCCTTCGGCGTAGTGACGTCATGAAGGCACTTGGTCTACGCGCGGCCCCGGAATGAGCATTGCCTAAAGCCATGTGCAAACAGCACGCGCTATTTGTTTGCACATATGTGCAAACAACGGAAACCATGTAACAATAAACAGTTTTAGACATGCACAGAATAATAACAAATGAAACTTTATGTTCTCATGCGTAACACTTAATTATTGGTTAGCTACAAAAAAAACGTTCTCACAATTACAGTTAGTTACAAATTAAATGTACTCACAATTATAGTAGACAATTGAACATATATATTTTTTCTTCATGTTTATTTGTGCATGTCTACAGCGTTTATGATACCATTCTATCACTAATCCGACCGCCTCTAATGGGAACAACAATTAAACTAGATCACCGATACAATCTTACGGCATATAGTGACGACACGCATCGGCAGTCCGTGTAGAGCTCAGTAACCCGAGTAGATCAGAGGTTTTAATTGTTGGAAGTCCGGTAATGTTTATATGCTAGTACACGTATACCATGATTTACACATGCATAAACGCAGTGGTCATCTGTGTATACGGCCGGGCCGGCCCGCTGTGTGTACATGTTGGATACGCTTCACTGCTCTCTGGAACGTGTCCGTGAAATGGCCAGTAACTCTCTCCTGTGAGACGCCCGTCAGAATCCCAGAGGGTCGGCAGTTAGGCTGCAGCGACGGGAACATATACCCACATTTTTCATCCTATCGATACCTTCTTAGACATGAGTTTTATGTTAACCCTTTGAACCGGAAAGCCCGCTATAGCGGTTTATGCAAACAGTGCAGATCCAGATGAGCCGGCTCGTAACGAGCCGTCTCATGAGGAACTGCACTTTTTTTAAAGTAATTTTCATGTTTCTTAAAATTAGAACAAAAACACCCCCTTTTCATAAATGGACGAATCTGAAAATCATTTTGTGACCATTGGATTGGTCGGAACATTAGCATATCACAGTCCATTAATCCAGTTACTTAGGGGTGAAAGGGTTAAACGATCGACTAACGAGTTATTAATTTCATCGTGACAGTGTAGACCCTGACCATACTGTGCCCATGCACCGACTGATATGGGTCTAAACATAGACAATAAACAGACTGCGCCTTCCGCGGACTGATCTGGGTCTAAACTTACCGCAGACATAATGACAAAATTTAATATTTCTTCAATATTTTATTTGAAAACTGGCAACGCGCATGGAACAAGTCGTTTTCATAACCATTAAAACTACTTTATACGCTACTATCATGTTGCCGTTTGGTTTAGCATCTTGTTGTCTATTATAAGGTTTGATCATGTCCAGCCGTGTGCAAACGTTTGCTGCGGCCTTGGGATTCAAACAGTTCCCTTGGGCCACAGCAAACGTTTGCACACGGCTGGACATGATCAAACGTTAGTGTTACATTTCCAACAAAAAACTGATGTAATTTGAGCATTATATGCAGTATTTTCAGTACTTTTATAAGATCATCCCATTCACGTAGATAATTTTCGGTATGCATATTCCGGGGCCGCGTCATGAACGTCATGAAGTAGTGACGTCATGAAGGCACTTCCGCGTAGTGACGTCATGAAGGCATTTCCATTACGCGCGGCCCCGGAATGAGCATTGCCTAAAGCCATGTGCAAACAGCACGCGCTATGTGCAAACAACGGAAACCATGTAACAATCTACTTTAGAGCGGGGCTGTAATAACAACAGTTGCCATTCATCATGGAAATCACAATGTTCTTACTTTTATTTTATTTCCTAGGGAATAACTGGTTGTCCGTCACAAAACAAAATGAATAAGTGTACTAAAAGACCGCACTTCCATGTACATTTTATTCTGGTAATCGTGTTTAAAAGCGAATGTCTGTCTCAGTGTCTGGTATTTTTAAACTCGTCTCAGTAAAGTACAGAGATGTGGATGTCGAAAGTTTCTCCATTCTTCTGGCGTGCTTCCAGTGGTCATGAAGGTTCTAGATTATTGATGATGGTGGGCAAGCCTGTCATTTCGATATTAATAAGGTGTGCCTATTTGTTTTACAATGTTTCCCATTTAAATCAGGCTTTATTCAAGCTATGCATACTGACTGGCTTGAACAGAGCTTGATTTAAATACTCATAAAGCATTTGTGTTGTGAACGTTGAATATATCGACACAATATGTGAGAGACATAAACATGTATAACTAGAGCACAGTCGATGGCTCGCTACCACAACATACCCACTTTTCCCAAATGCTAACTCGAAAAGGTGAGATAATCCATGACCGGGGTCGAATCAAACATCGAAATTCACTTTGCGCATCTACACACCATAAGAAAGGCATGCACCACGTTTCAAGTCCCTAGTTATTACGGTTAACAAGTTTTACGTGACGGACGGACGGACGGACGTACGGGTGTACGGACAGACGGACGGGCACCCGTGACGAAAACAATATACCCATTCCATGACAAAGAGCATTTCTAGTAATCGTATTCGCGAATATCAATATCTCTTGACTGTCTTGTAACTGTAAACGATACTTAGCCTTGTCATTCAGCCGCTGGTAGTTAAATACTCTTAATATCAGTTGTTGAAATGAAAAAATCACGAACATTGCGTATAGATATGCATTAAAACGGTGTGAGTTAATTTCCATGAAATTAGAGTTACTTATAAGACCAACCTTCAGCGTGTGGAATTTGGCTTTTATGATGGTATACCAGGGATTCCGCTGGGGAAAATAAAAAAATCGCCACTTCAAACAAAAAAAATCAAAACAAAAAAAAGGAATAACCAATAGGATGAAAATAAACAATTGGCGATACAAAATTACAATTTTTGAAGAAAAAAAAAGAGATTTGTTTTTTTCGAAAATTGTAATTTTGTATCGCCAATTGTTTATTTTTATCGCCAATTGCGAAAGTGGCGATCGCCAGCGGAATCCCTGGTATACCCCCATACATTAAAAGAAAACATTAATATGGTTACCTCCGTGCTCAAATATTGGTTCAGGATGCATACACACTGCTGCGTGCAAAAAATTATTATGTGCAGTCAGGATTATATATGTCGCCGAACACCATACTCTAATTCTGTAAAGTATATACACCCACATTAGACTGAACAGACATAGCCAAGCAAAATGTAGTAACAGCTCTACGATCAACGATCTACGAAGGAACGGTCACAACCATGGCATATTACTTAAACATGTTAGGCACGAGAAGGCTTTCTATAGCCGCGGCCGTCACAAATAATAAAGCGGTGATATATAAATGATCGAGACATCGGCAGTATTATCATGGACTAGCCCAAATGTAATTTGTTTGTATATTTCTTCGGAATCCCTTCTTCTTCTCTACAAAGCCCTACACATATACATAGTAGATGATCCCATGTCATCCAGTTTATCATTTTCACGCATGTAGTCTAACAACGTGCCTTCTTCCTTCATTGATCTGACTCTATCTTCCATTTCTTTAATTTCTAACGATGTACAACTAGAGAAAAACGATACCGTGCTTCGCCATTCCGTGTTCAGCGGACCTTCATTATCATAATAACTTTCACCTTGGAACTTTGTAAATAAATTGATCCGATTCACACACTTGAACTTAGTATTACTGAAAATATGTTCATATTGTGTTTTGTTTGGCAATAATTTTAGCGTTCGGTCAGAGGCGCTAGTATCAGGGTGGTATACCACACGCTAGTGAAACTTTGCGGTAATAGAGTCAGTATAATCACAAGTCCGTTTGGACGTACTACACGATGTGCTTCCTGTAGTGCCGTTTCCATCTCCGCAAAACTAATTCCATCTGGCGACATCAGAAGATGGTGAAGAACCTGAAAATATAAGGTTCGAATCATACTCAGTCGTGGGTAAACGTTTGCCGTGGCACGAGGGAATTGTATGAACCCGAAGGCCGCAGGCCGCGATCTCAAACAGTTCCCGAGTGCCATAGCAAACGGTTACCCACAGCTGGATATGGTCGAACGTTATTGTGACATTTCCGTCGGAAATATTTTGCAAATTGAGCATGTATGCAGTACTTTCGGTACTTTGATAATCTGCTCCATTCAAACAGCTGATTTACACATGCAAATTCCGGGCTCGCAGTACACGTCGATCGCGTGATGCAGCAGGATCAATTTCAAAAGTTCACTGCGACCGTTGTGAATTGGTCTAGTGACGTACCTTTGAAGCGTTCTAGTAACGTCATGAGGCACATACATTACGTAGGTGTTGGCTTGGCCCAGGAATGAGCATTGTCTACAGCCATGGTCAAACAACACCTGCTGTGCGTTTGAACACGGCTGTGAGCGGTGTTAAACAATGACAGTCATGTCACAATTAATATATAATTAATTTCAACTATATGTATATAATTATACTTACATGTACTAGACACAATCAATGCATATGTGGTAACTATAGAACATGATGACCAGAAGATGATACACATTGCAAGTACGGTTTTATTGCACCTGTTCATTGCTGTCAGTGCACGTGACTCTGTCATGTTGTGCTACCGTGACTCCATAATACACATGTCTCCTAGCAACTGCTGGCTTAAGCGCAACTCTTACGTGAATGAGAATTAATACCACATCAGGTACGACATCGGATACTATACAATATTATAATTCCAGCACAAAAATATTTACACAATTCCCTAATATTTGATTGGCCCGTAGCAAGTCTCTGTCCAAAATTTATATCCCAATAAACTCCTACGCCGAACTACTTTCCACAGGTGCGCTGTCAGTGCTGTCAATGTAAACAAATGGCTGCCGTCTGTCAAAATAAACACATTTTCTTGATGAATTTATTACAAATGCTGGAATTATAAGGAATGCATGGCCTTTTTGTAGAATTTATCGGGGATATAAACTTGGAAAAGTCTCGGGAATACTGAACGAGGCCTTCCGGCCTTCGTCCAGTATTCCCGCGACTTTTCCAAGTTTATACCCCGATAAATTCCACAAAAAGGCCATTCATTCCTATAATACATACACCTACAGGACGTTTCTAGTCCACATACACACAAATCATAGATCAACATGAATAGATTGTAATAAAATATGAAGAATGAAGGACAACTTCGAAATGGTACTCAACACGAATGATCGACCAATACAAAACCTAACTCTCGAGAATCTTAGTGTATGTTCAGCGGCGGTTGTATATAATACAACGCGACGTAAAGCGCTTTGTACAACCAGCGATGTGGAAAAGGCAGACCATGCTCTGATCTTCACACGGTACCAGATACTCGAACAGAGTAATGCCTGGAATAGCCCAGTATTCGTGCGTTCGCAAACTTCATAGTTTTTGCCAGTGTGCCGTTGACAGTTCGCATCTATATATGGAATATACTATCATAATTATACGAACTATTAACGGATAAACATACCATGTTAAACAAAACTGCGTCAAACGTTCCATCTTTGAAAGGTAAGGATGGCATCTTTGCCTCGATCAAAGAATCTACCCTGCCATTGGTTAACCCTGCCGCTATGTTCGGCTTCAGTCGCGCCTGTTCCAGCATCCCCGGAGAAGCATCCAACAGTGTCAGCTTACCGACACCAAACTCGAGGAACGCTTCCGCGTAGTTGCCGGTTCCACATCCGGCGTCTAATACATGTAGGTCCTGAAATATCGACGGTGTAGTCGGTATATTATCGTAACTGACATATTGCTTCAACATGGCAATTTGCTACTGAAAATTCTAATGACAATATTTAACACTAGCGGAACGGGAACTGTGTTGGATATAGTACAACAGATGAGACACTGAAAACCCTAACCAAGATAAGACATGCAAGACAGAACCCGATATTGTTATATCAGCTGTTGGGTATGTATACTTACTGTCTGTTCCACGTGTTGCTGCCGACGAACTTTTGGCTATTAAACACATTACATCTAAACAATATTTAAATGCAAGTAATTTTTCATCAATAACAAAAATGTAACCCTCCCCCAAAAAATTTTTTTTATGAAATTCCATCAAATATTGATTTTATTGCTATGGGAATTTAACATGGAGGCTAAAAATAGATTTTTTTAAATATTTTTTTTATTTGTGGACCGATTTTCAAAATCTAACTTTTGTTTTCTTAGTTACATCATGTTCAAGCTATCTCGCCAGTTAAATTCCTATAGGAAAATCTTTTTTTTCGCAAATAAAATCCATCAAATAATATTTTTTGGGGAGGGTGACTTTTTTGTTATTGATGAAAAAGTACTTACTTTCAAATATTTTTTAGATTTAATGTGTTTAATAGCCAAAAGTTCGTCGGCAGCAAATCGCGGAACAGACAGTAATTACGTTTGTCCCAACTACATGTATATCTCGTGTGCATTGCTGTTCGTTAAAGCAACTGTGAAACCCGAATTAACAGCTCGCTGTCATTTAAAAAAGAAAATGGTATACTCGTATACGTACATGTAGACATAGTTAACATGATTGTGCATTCAAATGCGTCAGTTGAGACGAATATGATCATGACTTACTTTAAGTGGCTTCCCGCTGTGTAATTGTATCAAGGCGGCTTCCACATCCACGCCGACGGATTTCCTTGTATTGTCATACACTCGGCACACCTCGTTGTAGTTTTCGTAAGAACTCATTCTACGCTGGGTTGGTTATTCACATCTAATAACACGTACCCTGTTCTGTACAAGTTTGGATTAACGAACAGTCACCTAAATGTATGTCAAGAAATACTATAGGAATGAATGGCCTTTTTGTGGAATTTATCGGGGTATAAACTTGGAAAAGTCGCGGGAATACTGGACGAAGGCCGGAAGGCCTCGTCCAGTATTCCCGCGACTTTTCCAAGTTTATATCCCCGATAAATTCCACAAAAGGCCATTCATTCCTTATAATTCCAGCATTTGAAATAAATTCATCAAGAAAATGTGTTTATTTTCCGTTTTCTTAAGAATTATTTTAACTGCGCCTCACGGTTACGGAAAGTGGTTCGGCATGTGAGTTTACTGGGATATAAATTTTGGACAGAACTTGCTACGGACCAACGTTGTCAACGTTGATCGATCTATGACATTCACCAAACACTGGAACAAGTGTTTGTCAGATGACAACCTACCCATGTGGTATAAAACAATATACATTCCTATATATGAAAACAAAATGGAAAACTTTCTGAACAGACTTTAAGAACATAACTGGTAGAAGCCAGTACATGTAGTTTCGGTATGTTGAACATATATTTAAGGCGAAAAGAAACTTTACAGTATAGAAAAATATGGTTCAATATTTCGTGAACCAGGATGTTTAAAAACCTGATAATGCTGAATAGAACATGTAACTACTGCACCTACGCATTAGCTGCATGTATTTAAAGAGATTGTGTAGGCAATGAAGAAAAACGACAAAACCTTTCATTTCAAAAACTGCAGTAAAAGAGAACACAATTTGGAATCTTTCCTAGTCAATATTGATTATACAGAGCATACAATGGATCGCCTACTGTGATCACAACGATGAATTGACCGTAGTCAGTACCTAGTGTGCCCACCTTGAGCCTTGATCAATGTTTGGCAACGTTTGCGCATTGAATGTACATATGACCGAATTACACTTTGAGGCATTGCTTCCCATTCATCCTGAAGGGCAACTTTAAGCTCTCTAACATTATCAGGTGAATTTGGTCTTGACCGAACTCTACGTCCCAGCTCATCTCATGCATGTTCTATAGGATGTATGTCTATACTGATAGATGGCCAGTAGCCTATTTCATCAACATTGCAAAGTATACTTTGTAGCAAAGTATACTTTGAGGGAGTAATCATTTATTTTTCCCGAAATGCATTATTTCATATAGAACTAACGACAGCATATATTTGATGATTAAAAGTATGCAGAATTATTATATCAGTATAATAAAAATTAATAAATTTATCCTAAAATTGAAAATTTCTCCCTCAAAGTATACTATGCTAGAAAAGTATACTTTGCAATGTTGATGAAATAGGCTAGAGGTCATGACATTGACGTTACTACCGCGTATACACTGGGTTGTTACACGAGCTGAATGAGGTCTGGCGTTATCATGTTGAAAATACTGTAGTGCGTTTCTTCGCAGAAGAGGCACAGCATTCGGTCGCAAAATAGTGTCTGTTTAGACAATACATGTACATCATTGTGATCACTACAGGCGATCGGGATATAAATATTGACTAGGAAAGTGTGTTCTCTTTACTGCAGTTTTTGAAATGAAGGGTGTTGTTGTCTTTTCATTGTTTACACAATCTCTTTAAACACATGTATCTAATGTTTTGGTGCAGTAGTTGCAGATTAGATTCAGCATTAAAAACAGTGTACATACTTGTTCACGTAATATCGAACCATTTATATACTGTAAAGTTTATTTTGGCCTTAACTATAGTATTGAAAAAGGCCGATATGGATAGACTGAATGCATACCATGTCAAGGGCTCTTGCCTATCTGACATTTATATCTGTATAAATAAATCAGTGCGTCAGCGACAGAATGATGGTATATTTGCGACAGTTTGCTATGCGATGAAACTATGCTAACTGACCTATTGCAGGTAATGCAAAATACGTATTTATCCCGTCAACACGGTGCGTATGTGTCGTAAAACACTGTGCCGTGAAACATTTTGCTATCCTGTCAATATGACATAATCACTGCGTATGAATATGTGCTGTGACTGGAGTTATTTTTTTTTCAATTTAAAGCCATTTGTAGGTGTTGACGGGATAAATAGAATAGTAGGTTAGTGCCGTGAATGGGAAAATATCTGGCGCGGCACGGAAACGGGATGTGCTCGGCAGAGCCTCGCCCATCCCGTTTCCTAAGCCTTGCGATATTTTTTCCATTCACGGCACTAACTTACTATTCTCTATGTGTTGGCTGATGTATGCCAACTGGAGAAATGCACATAGCATGCACACTAGTAGTTTCAGAAATAATATACATGTATGCAAATTGCATGGAATAATTGTAATTAAAATTATGAAACTGTGTTACATTTTCTTCTGTTATTAAATAACACTTAAATTCAATATACAATGAAACGGGAAAATATACAGTTTAATAACAGCAGTGTATCTGACATTAAATATAGATCGCAATTTTAGTATACGAGTCATATTTTAACAGGGCTGTGAAAACATGTTTTTTTTTCGAAAGAAAAACAAAGAGTATAAAAATATAACTCAAGACGACATACTTTATATCACCGGCAACCCGTGTACATACTAGTTCTGCATGGCATAATCCTTGCAACTTGTTTATTCTGATATGGCAAATAAAATGAAGAAAAAAAAAAGATAAATAAATTTGCCGAAGTTATATCACATAGAACTATGTACATACGTACTGGTTGTTGAAAGTCCTAGAATATGGTGTCGGTCGACGTGCATATGTACCATGTATCTATATGTAAACCCATATAGGTCATGTGTGGTTAACTTTACCGTCATCAAATCCGGTCCACGATACAGTAACTCCACTGTCGGTATTGTGATACGGTGTGGCCTTTACTTGACACGCTGCAGTGGACAAGGTGTATGATCACGTGGTACAAACAACAACAAGAAGTACCGATTCAAAGTACGTATTCTTGTATAGTGTCCTTATTACGTAACGGATTTTGATGAAATATGGCGCATCAAATGCGGCTTGTTAAGCTGCATTTGGTGGTCTCTGTATTTTCGCCCAAACTTCTGTTGTTTTTGCGAAGAATCGATTTCCGTGTCGGAGACACGGAAATCGATTCTTTGCAAAAACGACATAAGTCTGTGCCAAACTTCCTGTACCACCAAATGCGTCTCATGAAGACGCGTTTGCTGCGCCATATTTCATAAAAAATCCGTTGCAATTATAAGGAAAATATCAAATAATACTTACTTTGGAGTGGGCGACGTTGTTGTTGTTGTACCACGTGATCATGCACCTTGAGTGGAAGCAGGGATGTAATATCGGCGATAATAAGTAACACAAAATATCTCAATACGCTAAAGATGTGCACTTGCCTAATCATACGCATACACTAGTTTTAGTCAGTTTATGTGAATATTCTATACTAAACTAACTTAGTCTGAGGCTAAAACAGTAACGACCTTGGGAATTGCAATTTCGATTTAAAAAAAACAACATATGTAATATTAAAGGTACATGCCCATTCAGAAGGCACACACGTACTGCCCCTTAGAAAATAAGTGTATACTTTTGTCACTATAGAGTATTCCACCAGTTCTAAAAAATACGAGTGCCCGCTATACAGATATAATCATTTAGTAATATATGTTTTACTGATAGTGACTCGCGGTGGTATCATGCTATTTTCATATGCAAATGAGGCATGATATTGTTTTATTATTTATATTACCGGGAAAATAATATTGTCGACAGATTATAAAGTAGGGTTCGAGCTTGACTAGCGGCGTGCGTTGTGTCCTTGAGCAAGACACTTTATCCACACTGCTCCAGTTCACCCAGCTGTAAATGGGTACCGATAATTCGTAGTTGCTCTGTAAATACGAATTACCGGCTTCTCTCAAAAAGTCTCTACCTCCGTTCATTCTCCCATTCTTGGGAGACGGCATGCAAGGTCCTAGAGCCAGTGCCGCCGTTAAATATAAGCAAAAAAAATTAAAAAAAATTATAAAGTAGAATGATTGCACATCAAAAAATAAATACAGAGAATAAATAGTAATTCGCCCCTGATATCAGTGTGGAAATTTACGTCTGATATAAAATGTATAATAATACCAATCAATACGTGGGGTAAGGGTGTATAGCGGACACTCGTAAGTTTTAGAACTGGTGGAATAGTGACACAATTAATACACTTATGTAATTCCTATACAGAACATGTTAGTGTGCCTACTGAGTGGGTATGCACCTTCAATACACCATGTATATACATTCAATATTAAAATCAGGCATATTCATCTCAGGTTGCATTTAGGATTATGGAAATATAATATATGTAATTATAATTGAACTGCAACATTCCAATATTCGGCCACTACCGCCTATATTTATCCCTTTTTAAGCAATGTTTTCTTAACACAACAGCGTATTTATAAACAATATCAAAGTAAAATCCGTATTATTATGTATCTACTTACATAATACATAGACTTATACACACAGTATTACTTTCTTTCATAATAGAGCGCGAATTTGATTTCGGTATAACTTAGTTTTGGGTAGCACATCATCGGATGTACCCGTATGCTCATGGTATCGGATATAAAGTATAAATCCAGTACTAAATTTGCTGCATTATCATGAGTATGGATAAAACAAACTAATGATGAATGTATGTATGGTCCGTGAACAAAAATATAGCATGCGAGTACATGCACTCTAGATTTGTGACTTTTAAATGTTTGTTTGTCTCAGAACAGACAGGTATCTGGTGAATCCATAATGGTTTAACCAGACTAAATCAACAGATATTCATGAGCGGTAGTCGGACAAAAGTAGTTGGTACACAAATAATCCAAATGTTTTTAGGCCAGATATATTTATTGTCTGCATGGAGAACTTGGTTAGTTGATACATTTATCAGGTAACCTGCCTGATACAAAATATAAGTAGCCTGTTTCACCAACATTGCAAAGTGTACTTATAGCTAGCAAAGTATACTTTCAGGGAGAACTTTTCAATTTAAAGATAAATTTATTAATTTTTAGTATACTGAATTTATTACATTATCATAGCCATTTTGGCTGTGATAATGTAATAAATCAGTATAATAATTCTGCATACGTTTAATCATCAAATATATATGCCGTCGTTAGTTCTATATAAAATAATGCATTTCGGAAAAAAAAAATGATTACTTCCTCAAAGTATACTTTGCTAGATAAGTATAATTTGCAATTTTGGTGAAATCGGCTACTGGGTTACAACTAAGTGAAAACTGACGTTCCATTGGTCGGATGACGTCACGTGACGTTACCGAATGACGTCAGTGTAATGACGAAACATAAATAAGTTCGCGTTTTGTCCATAGATAACGACGTCATTTGTGTTCATTTTCTAGCATAAAACGTTACCTGATAAATAGAATATCAGGTTATATTAGTGTATTAGTGTATTTTGATATCAAGTTTATCAGGCTCGGCTCGGAAACGATAGGAATTCCTCGGCAAGCCTCGGAATTCCTACGCGTTTCCTAGCCTTGTCTGGTGTCAAAAGACTCTAGCCTGGTATTCGCTATGTACTAATCTACTTCGCTAGCATCCTACAGTATATTTGACCAAATGTTCAACTCGGTCCCAGGAATTATTGGGACCCAGGGTGGTCACAGGAGATTGAAATTGATCTTTCTTAACAATACTTACACCTATATTTCAATGAGTGTACACTGTGTAGATCCAGAGCAGGATGGGGTTGAGATTATGGGAAAATAGATCCCACAACATCCATGCAAAAAAGGAAAGCAGCAGAGAATAGAAAACAAATCTGGCAAATTATGTATAGACAGACCATAACACAATTATAGGAATTTCCGAAAATCAATGGTGGTAGTCCACCTAGAAACGGTCAGAGGTCGTAAAATGTTTACTTTCTAAAATTTACATTATTGCAAGCATTTACACATTGATTTCATGACCGACTTATATGGATGATACTGCAATCAATGCATGTTTTAAAAACTGCGATCTATAACAAATATTGATATTTGAAATAGTTTACGGCAAACAACTTTACGACAAACCAATTTAGAGAAAGGAGAAATGGCTGCAGTTTTCGATTCGAAAGTCAACAGCTCTGACAAGGTTCCGCGCCCGTTTATCATCGGGGTTGCAGGCGGAACGGCATCAGGAAAGGTAACTGAACAGTGCATGTGTCATTTCCTTTAACATAAACACTATAGTTCTCTAAAAAGGTAGTTAATTCGTTCATGTTCCAGATATTCGGACGTTACCTATTTCCGACAAGGTTAATCACTAAATTGATTACTCTTGAGAGTTATTTGCATGGGTTTCGCTGTGAGAGAAAACCAGTAATCAACTCCTTGCAAATAATACACCATGAAGAGAACACCCGTAATTGCGCTCGTGTTTTCTTGGAAACCACGAGCTACCATGCAAAATGTTTACTTTTTATTACTGTCAAAATAAAGTTATTTGAAAACTTGGAAAGGGTCTCGACTAATCTAGAATGTTAATGTGATTGAACACATTGCAAACATGCAGTCAAATATATCTGGTTCATAGAAACAGCTGCGTAATTTGGGTTTCCAAAAGTTTACATGATGTCACATTTGACGTCACACAACGTAACGCGAAACATAGGAAATCACGTCATTGTGTAAATATTCATGCGCTCATCACAATTCATTGTTTATAATCTCAAAAATAGACTAAATGTTATATCCGCCTGGAAATGTAATAAATGTACATGTTTCAATAGCGGAAATAATACACTCGTGTCCGTCGGCGTCCGTGCAAGCAACTCGTTCGCTACGCTCATTCGTTGCTTATGCGGAAACCGACGCACAATCGTGTATTATTTCCCGCTATTCAAAATGTACGATGGAATATCCTCTATCTCAGATTCGCCTCTGTACACGGAACAATAATCTGATATATGGCAAAAATTATGACTAACCGCTATGTACGATGTCAGGGAGTGACACAGTAAGAAGATTGAAAGCATGGAACACCTTGCTTTAGATTTCACTCTACGATACATCATATTCACAACAGAAAATATTGTTATTAGAATAATGAATGTAAATACTCACATTATTAACGATTATAATTTTGAATTTAAACTTTCCCAAACGATGCGAAATTTGTTGCTATATATAACTGCTATTTTATTCCCGGAGATTTTCTGAGATTACCAGCGACTCCACATGGAGGTGCATACAAACCAAGATTAGTCTGGATGTCTGACTGTGATCTGCGTCTACATATACATCAGTCAAAGGCTGTAACCCATTTCTCCAGACACAGGGACATATAAATCATGTTGGACGGAACAGAACTGCAGATAAGCTGCGTATTTGCGTAAATACCTAATCAAAATGGCCAAGAACCCAATTGAAATCAGAAGTATCAAAAAGCAATGGAAAAATTGTGGTACCTTTATCATGCTGCAGAAAACAATAAACAGACCACAAATATACATATTTTTCTTATTTTCCATGAAAACACATCTTGGTATTTCATTAGAATTGTCTCCAAGGAGACAATTCTAATGAAATGCGAAGACATGTTTTCATTTCGAAGCAAACTACTCAATAATTGCTGTCTGTTGATGTGTAAACTTTCTCTTGTACGTTTCCCATTAGTCATCAGTATGCCAGAAGATTGTGGAGCAACTCGGCCAGATGGACGTGGATCGGCGACAGAGGAAGGTGGCCATTATTGGGCAGGACTCCTTCTACAAGACGCTCACAGATGAGGAGCAGGATGCCGCATTTAGGGGACTGTATAACTTTGATCACCCAGGTAAGAGCACACATAGCACACATGAGACGCACCATGTGATTTTGTACCGAAGTAGATGTGCAATATCTCATGAAAAATATTTAAAGAAAATTAACCCTAATAGACCGCTACACACAACAATTGTTGTCTGTTGTTGCTTTTATATCTTGCCTTATTTCTCAATAAAAACATGGTTTGACAGCACTTCAGAATCATTTCCAATAAAAATGGAAAATATAAAATAAACAGCAGACGACAACAAATTAAGATAGCGGTGTAAGATATTTTTCACAAATGATGTGAAACGTTGAACAATTATTCAGAACAAATGCGTAATAGAATTCGTCATTTGTTATGATATTTTGTCAAGGTTTGACGTCATTTGCAGAAAATATCGCAATTTCTGTAAATATTTTTCATGAAAAATTGCAGGTAAAAAATCACATGTATTTTACGCAATTATTTTAGCTGAATACGCATTGATTATCCAAAGTGAATACAATACAATACTACAACGATATTACACTAGAGTATTAATTAAATATGCAAATTAGCTCGTTACAGAAAACAGGTTTGGTGATGCTCATGCAATAAATATCATTTAATATGGTATTTATTAAACTCGCTGACTAATTTCATGAGAAACTTGGCATAGCCTCGTTTCTTATGAAATCAGCAAACTTGTTTAATAAATATCGTATTAAATCATCATTCATGTAAGATATATTCGATAGAAAGACGGAATATTTCTTTTCTCTTGTTCTGTTGTGGTCATTAACTCTTTGCATGCTTGGAAACTTGTGGGCTATAAATAGTTCAAAAATAGCAGATGACAATTCATTATATTTTCTTTTTTTCTCCCTGTAAAGAGCATGAGCATGAATATGTCTTGGAATTTTATTAGAATTGAGTCCGGAGGAGAAATAATAAAAATACTCCTAATTTGTTGGCTGTTATTTTCACTGCTAGCAAGCAAAGAGTTACTATAGGAATGAATGGCCTTTTTGTGGAATTTATCGGGGTATAAACTTGGAAAAGTCGCGGGAATACTGGACGAAGACCTCGTCCAGTATTCCCGCGACCTTTCCAAGTTTATATCCCCGATAAATTCCACAAAAAGGCCATTCATTCCTTATAATTCCAGCATTTGAAATAAATTCATCAAGTAAATGTGTTTATTTTCCGTTTTCTTAAGAATTATTTTAACTACGCCTCACAGTTACGGAAGGTAGTTCGGCGTGGGAGTTTACTGGGATATAAATTTTGGACAGATACTTGCTACGGGCCAATCAAATGTTAGGGAATTGTGTAAATATTTTTGTGCTGGAATTATTGCATTATTATTTGTGTCTGTTGTAGATGCGTATGACTTTGACCTGATGATTTCCACAATGAAACGAGTTCAGGAGGGGAAAATGGTGGACATCTCGCCATATGATTATGTTACTAGCTCACGGTACATTTCTTATTCCATGGATACATATGCGAGAAGCCATGTGATATTGTACCTATGTAGATTTGCAAGTTTCCATGACAACTATTTTCTGTAAATGACGTTGAAACTTGATGCGGAATTCTGTTTCATCGTTTACGTCAAATATCGTAAATTTGGTACATATTTTTCATGAAAAATCGCACATCTTGTTAGGTACATGTACAAAATGATTCGTCTCACATTTTCGTCATTCTCTCTAGTTGAACTGCCATTAATTACAGGCATGAGACTTCCTCTTTTAGTCCGATTTCCTTTTTGTTCACGATTTGAAAATTTTAAATGTTTCTGATTCTGTCTGATGTGCTCAAATTTAATGTTATACTCTTTGTCAGGGAGGTTGGGGGTTTCAGGCTTTTTTCAGGTCATTTCAGACTTTCTTTTAGAAATGTTTGTCTCCTGCTAACCCAGTGCTCCAGATAAGCTGCGTATTTGCTTAAACACCCAATTAAAATTGCCAAAAACCAAATTGAAATCAGAAGTAGCGAGTATCAAAAAGCAATTACAATTTTGTGGTACATTTATCATGCAGCAGAAAACAATAAACAGACCACAAATATAGCATATTTTTCTTATTTTCCATGAAAACACATCTTGGTATTTCCAAGGAGACAATTCTAATGAAATGCCAAGACATGTTTTAATTTCGAAGCAAACTATTCAATAATTGCTGTCTACTGATGTGTAAACAGTAGTGCAATTTTATTTTACCCAATTACAATTTTGAAATACCCAATTGCTTCAGAAATGATGCAGTGAAAATACTCAATTACTAATTCCTTATCTGGAGCCCTGAAAACCAGATAATTATTTATATATGTGTTTCCTACAATAAATTGTGTCTGAATATTTAGGTTTATTATCCCATTACAGGCGGGGATACAATTATAGTAGTATGAAACTCTATTTTCTTTATTTCATCTCGAAAGTATATGTTGTTACCACTCATTTGAACCGTCTTGACAAGACGGTTCAAATGAGTGGTAACAACATATACATTTATTGATAAATTAACAAAATAATGAGATTTATTCAAGAAAAATTAGTTAGTCTCATGCCTGATTCATTGTATTGTTTAATAACATTTGTGTTAAAAGCAGATTATATCTCTACAAGCTCATGACATAAAACTGCATATGCTTGTTTATCATCATCCATATTTTCATTTTATATTACACGCATACAATGTGGTGGTTGGTACCGGAATCCCGACTGGAGCTCTGGCTTGGCCCTCAAGTACATCTTTGGCATTCTTGTATGTGAGAGTCGAAACTGGTTATACCCCTTGTAAGAGTAATACAATTATTCCTAATCCTATTACTTTTAGTTGAAGGGGCCAAGTGACTTTGGTGTGATGTGACCTGGCACCAGGTCAGGATATTCTAATTTCAGGTCTGAATATATATATTTTTTCATTTTGGAATTTTCCTCCCAATACGGCAGGTTAAATGAGGGATCAAACCCGTTGACCCGGCCATAACTCTTTGCATGCTAGCGGTGAAAATAACATCCGACAAATTTCGAGTATGCGTCTTATTTCTCTCTCAAAAATGTCTTGGAATTTCATTAGAATTGCGTCCTCCGGACTCAATTCTAATGAAATTCCAAGACATATTCATGATATTTATAGTAAGAAATATAATGAATTGTCGTCCGCTATTTTTGAACTATTTATAGACCACACATTTCCCAGCATGCAAAGAGTTAAATTACCGTTTTTAACTACCAAATATCTCTACAACCATCATTTGGATTCACTTGAAACTTCACACACATCTCAACCATCATCCATAGTTTTATTCTGTAGCCCACCCATGTGACCTTCATGCCCAAAGTCGAGTTCAAATTACTTACATATTTTCTTATGTCGTAAATTATTGATTTTCGGTCAATGCCGCGGCCGGAGGTATACGTGATCCCCTGCTCACCTGCTCTAGTTTAATAACATTTATCTGAGTCGATGGTCAAATATAAAAATATATAGGTTTCGTTGAAAAGAATGCAGGCGTGTTTATATTGCGTCATTACACGGACGTCATTCGGTAACGTCATTGGATGCTGTACAACCAAATTGAACCAATGAAACATCAGTTTTCAATTCGTTGTAACCCCTATTTTAATATCTGTAGCCGATTTCATCAAAATTGCAAAGTATACTTTGCTAGCAAAGTATACCTTGAGGGAGAAATTTTCAATTTTAGGATAAATATATTAATTTTTATTATACTGAATATATTACATTATCACAGCCAATTTGGCTGTGATAATGTAATAAATTCAGTATAATAGTTCTGCATACTTTTAATCATCAAAAATATGCAGTTAGTTCTATATGAAATAATGCATTTCAGGAAAAATAAAAGATTACTCCCTCAAAGTATACTTTGCTAGAAAAGTATACTTTGCAATGTTGGTGAAATAGGCTACATGCCAATGCCACAGGTGGAAGACTCGGACCTGTGACACAAAGAAAATGACCATTACAAAAAAATACATTACCCCACCCACTTGGTCTCATACAGTACTATCTGCTCTATTTAGAAGATGGTACTGTACGAGACCAAGTGGGTGGGGTAATGGGATTTTTTTAATAGGCATTTTTATTGGTGTCATAGGTCCGAGTCTTCCACTGTGGCCAATGCCTGATACAACATTATGTTATCGTTTCGTACATATTCACAGCCGAGCCTGATAAGCCGACATCGAAAGATACCAGTCTCGTATCATTCACTCTGTATTTACAGGCGAAGTACGAACCAGCCTGTCTACCCGGCCGATGTTGTCGTGTTTGAAGGTATCCTTGTGTTCTACTTCAAAGAGCTGCGCGATATGTTCCACATGAAGCTTTTCGTCGACACAGATCCAGACACTCGGTTAAGTCGCAGGGGTGAGTTTTGTTCAGGGGTTTGATTAACTTAACTTTGTACGAATAAGTTGGTTTCGGTCATACACTGTAACAGAGCTCCAGATAAGGTGGTTATGTGCGTAAATACCCAATTAAAATTGCCAAAAACCCAATTGAAATCAGAAGTACGGTAGTGAGTATCAAAAAGCAATGAAAAATTTGTGGTATCTTTATTATGCTACAGAAAACAATAAACAGACCACACATATAGCATAGTTTCTTATTTTTCCATGAAAACACATCCAAGGAGACAATTCTAATGAAATACCAAGATGTGTTTTCCATTTAGAAGCAAACTATTCAATAAGTGCGGTCTGCTGATGTGTAAACAGTAGTGTGATTCTATTTTACACAATTAAAATTTTGAAATACCCAAATGCTTCAGAAATGATGGAGTGACAATACTCAATTACTAATTCCTTACTGTAGGGTATGCTATTTACAAGGAGCTGCGTGATATATATTAGTTTTTAGTTGACCCAGATCCCAGATATTTTGAGAAAACACAGTTATCTCCCCTGACCTCAAAATTATTAAAATCCGTCGTTCAAATAAGACAAAATAATGCCAATATATGTACATGCACCAGGTAATAAAAGTTAATTGCTAGTTGTGTATATTAATGACATATGTAATTGTTGAAACAATAAAAGATAACCCCTACAATAAATCCTGATGTGCGGGACCCCATCTTTAAGTCGGGGCCGAGTTGTGTTTAGGTTTTGTGACCAGTGTAGCTCCTGTAGCCGATTTCATCAACATTGCAAAGTATACTTTACTAGCAAAGTATACTTTGAGGGAGTAATCATTTATTTTTCCTGAAATGCATTATTTCATATAGAACTAACAAATGCATATATTTCATGATTAAAAGTATGCAGAATTATTATACTGAATTTATTACATTATCACAGCCAAATTGGCTGTGATAATGTAATAAATTCAGTATAATAAAAATTAATAAATTTCTCATAAAATTGAAAATTTCTCCCTCAAAGTATACTTTGCTACTAAAGTATACTTTGCAATGTTGATGAAATAGGCTACTGGTGAATTAACACACTCCTGTAGCCTGATAACGAACCATATTGCTTGTTAGAAACATGACGGGTGTTTCAATGATGGAATAGCTAATAGTGTAGATCCTGATCATACTGTGCGTATGCGCAGTCTGATATGGATCTACACTGGTCGCAAAACCTATAAGCCCCATTTCTCGAGTCACAACCACGTATCTGCGTATAATACGGCCCTGCTATTTATACGAGTATTTACTATTAAAGCCAGCAAAATAAATACACAGTATGGAGTCTGATTATGTGCATGTAGTAGGATTTGGTCTACCTTGCAGTACTGAGGGATACGAAGGAACGAGGGCGAGATCTGGACCAGATCCTGCATCAGTACACCAGTCTCGTCAAACCTGCTTTTGAAGAATTTTGTTTACCGGTGAGTATGTTTTATCCACCCATTTTGTGCTCGAGATACCACAAAACACTAAATATTTGGACACCATTTACTTTAAACAACAGTTACAATTAAAACTAGAGGGAAGTCTATTTTTATGTCTGAAAGGGGGAGATAATCCATGACCCGGGGGTCAAATGAACTTTGCACCTCTTTACACCATAAGGAAGCCACATACCATATCAAGTCTCCAGCTATTGTGGTTTAAAACTGTCACTCTCTGGCAAACGGACATACGGATGGACAAACATACATTACACCCCTTAGGGGTACATCCATTGTTTTCAAATAAAGATCCCCTATTAACTCTTTGCATGCTAGCGGTGAAAATATCCGATAAACAAATTAGGAGTATATTTTTTATTTCTCTCTGTAAATATGTCTTGGAATTTCATTAGAATTGAGTCCTCAGGACTCAATTCTAATGAAATTCCAAGACATATTCATGATATTTACAAGGAGAAATAAAAGAAAATATGACGATTTTTTGTCCGCTATTTTTGACAAATTAGGAGTATATTTATCTCTCGTAAATATGTCTTGGAATTTCATTAGAATTGAGTCCTCAGGACTCAATTCTAATGAAATTCCAAGACATATTCATGATATTTACAAGGAGAAATAAAAGAAAATATGACGATTTTTTGTCCGCTATTTTTGACAAATTAGGAGTATATTTTTTATTTCTCTCTGTAAATATGTCTTGGAATTTCATTAGAATTGAGTCCTCAGGACTCAATTCTAATGAAATTCCAAGACATATTCATGATATTTACAAGGAGAAATAAAAGAAAATATGACGATTTTTTGTCCGCTATTTTTGACAAATTAGGAGTATATTTTTTATTTCTCTCTGTAAATATGTCTTGGAATTTCATTAGAATTGAGTCCTCAGGGCTCAATTCTAATGAAATTCCAAGACATATTCATGATATTTACAAGGAGAAATAAAAGAAAATATGATGATTTTTTGTCCACTATTTTTGAACTATTTATAGCCCACAAGTTTCCCAGCATGCGAAGGGCTTAGATTGTACAGAATAAGTTGCATTGTTTTCTCTTGTCCCCAACCACCTAAGAATCAAAATGTGTGCCCGGACAGATGGACGGACACCCATAACGAAAACAAAATACACAGTTTTTGTCAAAAATGTGTAAAAATTGATTGCTCATAAGTCATGGGATTTGACTGTAAGCATAACGTGTCGTCGGTATCGCTCCCAATAACCCTAAATATTCGGACATCATTTGTTTTGTGAAACCCGGAAACAAATTGTATCCAAATGTATTGTTGTTATCAACCAGTACAATCATACTAACCCTATATAATGAGACATTCTTTGTTCTGGGAAACCATATACATGTATTACAATACAGTTAACCCTATATTACAATACAGTTAACCCTACATTACAATACAGTTAACCCTATATTACAATACAGTTAACCCTACATTACAATATAATTAACCCTATATTACAATACAGTTAACCCTACATTACAATAGTTAAAAACCTATGTTACAATACAGTTAACCCTATATTGCAATACAGTTAACCCTATATTGCAATACAGTTATACAGGTAAGCCTATATTGCAATACAGTTAACCCTATATTGCAATACAGTTTAATAACCCTGTATTACAATACAGTTAACCCTACATTACAATACAGTTAACCCTACATTACAATACAGTTAACCCTATATTACATTATAATATCCTTTATGTGTTGCAGACAAAGAAGTACGCGGATGTGATAATCCCACGAGGGGCAGATAATATAGGTACGTGATGCTGCATACAGCGCCCCAGATAAGGTGCTTACTGGCGTATTTTACGCACTTATTATACCCCGCAACGAGTTGTGGGGGGCGTATACTGGAGTCAGGTTGTCCGTCCGTCGTCCATCCGTTCGTCGTCCGTCCGTCTGTCTGTCTGTCCGTCCGTCTGTGCGTCCGTAAACTTAACATCAGAGAAATATTGTTATAACTTCTATTTCTTTCATCTGAAATGCTTAATATTTCACACATGCATTCCTGTAAGGCTCTACTACCATGCTGTGCCAAATCCACGACCGTCCAACCCCCGCTGATCCCAAGGTCAAGGTCAAATACTTAGTACAAAACTTAACATCAGAGAAATATTGTAATAACTTCTATTTCCTTCATCTAAAATGCTTAATATTTCACACATGCATTCCTGTAAGGCTCTACTACCATGCTGTGCCAAATCCACGACCGTCCAACCCCCGCTGATCCCATGGTCAAGGCCAAATACTTAGTCTCTTTACAAAACTTAACATCAGAGAAATATTGTTATAACTTCTATTTCCTTCATCATGCTGTGCCAAATCCACGACCGTCCAACCCCCGCTGATCCCAAGGTCAAATACATGGTCTCTTTATAAAACTTAACATCAGAGAAATCGGTTATAACTGCTATTTCCTTGCTCGGATCTGCTTCACATTTACGTTCGTGCCGCCCCCGCTAAGCCCAGAGTCAAGGTCACAAGCCCACACACTTGGAAAATTTTACATATTTAGGGGTACCTGGGCCCACGCGGGGGGTATTCCGTAAGCCTCGCTTACTGACCAATCTAGTTTTAACAGAATACGCATTGATTATCAAAAGTCAGAGTACAAAAATTAAATACTCACAGCAATGTGAAAATAAGCATTGAATTTCAAATTGAGTAGTGGAAAACTGGAAATACTGTAATACAATTTACTTAGTTGAGCTACAAAGTTTGCTTTTTTTGCAGTTCAAATAAGTGAATTTTAAATTTATTTTATTACTTATCATTTGTTCTCTATTTAATAAGGAAGAAAATGAATAATACATTTGTAAAAGTAAAATACGCATTGAATTTGAAATCTGGGGGTATAATACTCTTTAGATACTTATCTGGAGCCCTATGTGTAGTCGATCTGTAATCTGTAAATCGCACACCCAGTATGCTTTACAGCCCTTTGAACCCGAAAGCCCGCTATAGTGGGGTTTGCAAACAGTGCAAATCCAGATGATATGGCTCGTAACGAGCCGTCTCATCAGGATCTCACTTTTTGCAAGTAATTTTCGTATTTTTTACAACAAAAACACCCCTTTTCATAAATGATGATGATGATGCACAGGCTGATCTGGATCTACACTGGTCACAAAACCCACAAGCCTCATATCCAAGGTGCATGATCACGTGGTACTAACAACAACAACAAGTACCGATTCAAAGCACGTATTCTTTTATAGTGTCCTTATTACGTAACGGATTTTGATGAAATATGGCGCATCAAATGCGTCTTGTTAAGCTGCATTTGGTGGTCTCTGTATTTTCGCCCAAACTTCTGTTGTTTTTGCGAAGAATCGATTTCCGTGTCTCCGACACGGAAATCGATTCTTCGCAAAAACAACATAAGTCTGTGCCAAACTCCATAGACCACCAAATGCAGCTCACAAAGACGCATTTGCTGCGCCATGTCATCAAAATCCGTTGCATATCAAGGAAAATATCAAGTAATACTTACTTTGGAGTGGGCGACGTTGTTGTTGTTGTAACCACGTGATCATGCACCTTGATATCTCAACATTTCACCAATAATAAGTAATTTAGAATTTTCACATTTTCAATTGCAATTGACATCATCGTCCAACACATCCAGGAAATATTGGGACCGTCCAAATATATTAGTTGGGGTGGGGGGGTGTATCAGAACTGAATATTTATAATATATATATTCAGCCCTGAAATCAGAACAATCCTGATCTGATGCCAGGTCCTCGCCACACCAGAATCACTTGGTCCCCTCCCAAAAGCAGTAGGAATAGTAATAATCTCAGTACTTTCTCTCGCGTTCGCCCGACCAACCACCCACAGCCTGACGATGATCTATATTGCTTGTCAGAAGTTAGAGGCGGGCGTTATGTTGATGGAATGGCAAACAGTGCAGATCCTGATCAGACTGTGCGGATGCACAGGCTGATCTGGATCTACACTGGTCATAAAACCCATAAGCCCCATGTCAACGTTTCACCAATAATAACGAATTTAGAACATTCACATTTTCAGTTGCAATTGACATCATCGTCCAACACATCCAGGAAATATTGCGACCGTCCAAAGACTCCGTACCAAAGCGTCTACGGCACAGTTCGGAATCACGAGTTGGACGGCCACACTAGTGCTGCGTTCAGAATCGAGACGTCGCATGTCAAAACTGACACTCAGGGATTCCGCTGGCGATCGCCACTTTCGCAATTGGCCATAAAAATAAACAATTGGCGATAAAAAATTACAATTTTCGAAAAAAAAATCCTTTTTTTTTTTTTTTCGAAAATTGTAATTTTTTATCTCCAATTGTTTATTTTTATCCTATTGGCTATTCCTTTTTTTATAATTTTTTTTTGAAGTGGCGATTTATTTATTTTCCCCAGCAGAATCCCTGACACTGGTGTATGTAACCACCATAGGCCAAATTCAAACCAGGGCACATGATCATTAAATGTTCTGTGCACTTTCACTATTAACGTTCAAGGCTGAATATATATTTTTTTATGTAAATATTCATTTCATATTTTGGGATTCACCCCCATCCATACATGTGAAATAAGGGATACTTCCCAGTAAACCTGGCCTAAATGACTAGCTGTTGACAAGAGTGTTAAACACCATTAAATAATTCTCCAAAATCGTGCTCAAAATCATGCAGTTTTATTGGTTGAGACTGAGCACAGCTCAGTATCAACCAATCAAACTTCTTGATTTCGAGCATGAGAACATGTGCTCAGGAAGTTTTATAAACACAGCTTTGCCTGGTTTTGCCGTTATAAAAATCATTTGGTCTTCTACTTGAATCTCCTGGTGGAGTTCGAACTCTATGATTACTGAACTATCTGAACTTGTGCTTAAATTAAGAATTTGATTGGCTGAGTGAGCTCAGACTCGGCCAATTAAGTTCTTGTATTCAAACATGAGCTCAGACTCAATCGTAGAGAACAAATTTGACGACATGTCCAGAAAATAATAACTGACCGAGGTGGCATATATCTAGCTGTTGGTGTTTTCGTGCGGCGGATCAATTTTGTGCGTTCTCATTTTAAGCCGCTGCTTTTAGCACGACTGATTTACTAGTCTTTGTAAGAGAGAAGCTTTGTGCGTGTAGTAGAAATCACACCTGCCCATTTGTGTATTACTCGACTTGTGTCAATTTGGGGCACATCCAATAAATAAACTGTTTGTGATTGTTTTAAACGTGTGTGTACGCCATCTTCATTGTGAAGTTGGGTCAATCGTTAATGAGCGCACTTCACATTAATGTCGTACGAGTTCAATCATCGATATTTATGGTCCATAGTCCAGGGGCCTGTTTCACTAAACTTTGTACGACTAAAATGTTTGTCGGTGTGTTAGTCTGTAAATATCACATTAACAGTGTTCTCTTGTAAACAATTATTGGATTTACATTTAATGAGCATAGGCTGCATACGCTCAATAAATGTAAATCCATCAATTGAAATTTCCAGACGATCCTAAATTTGCACTTACGAACATTTTAGTCGTACAAAGTTTACTGAAACGGGCCCCTGGACTTCAATCCCAATCTGAGGCATGAAAAAATACTTTCATAGTATTTCCATCACGCCAGTCAATCGAGTGCTAGACACGATAAACTCCTTTTACTCGTGAACAGCCACATTAGAATAAAAGGTGGCTGTGACTGGAGAAATGTCTTGTAGTGTAGTTAGACAAAAATGAAGTGGAACCTCTCAAAACTAGATGCAGAGCTCCAGATAAGGTGGCCATATTTTACATGTATTGTTGCAGAATACACATTGATTATCAAAAGTGGGAGTACAAAGTACTCACAGCAATGTGAAAATATGCATTGATTGTCAAATTTAGTAGTGAAAATACTGTAATAAAGTTGAAAATTTACTTAGTTGAACTGCAAAAAAACATTGTTTGCTTTTTGCAGCTCAAATAAGTGAAACAAAATATTATTTTTTTTTTGGGGGGGGGGGGTTAATACTCTTATCTGGAGCTCTGGCCATGGGTACTAACACAGGCTGATCTGGATCTACACTGGTCGCAAAACACATAAGTCCCATTTCTCCAGTCACAAATAGAACATTATCTTTATGGTATATGCTACACGCCCCTTTTCTCCAGCTAGTCACAACTAGCGAACGAACCGTTACCTAGTTACATGACTAGGATTTCCACCAACTGTATATGCGGCTGTCACTGAAGACATGAGGCTTGTGTGATTTGTCACCAGTGTAGCTCCTGATCGAAAAGCACACGCCTGTGATGTATGTAGCCTTGTGAAAAAGTGTGACGGGTGTTTCATTGACGGAATGGCGAACAGTGCAGATCCTGATCAGACTGTGCGGATCTGGATCTACACTGGTCGCAAAACATATAAGTGCCATTTCTCCAGTCACAAATAAATTATTACCTTTATGGGCGAATTACGAGTCCCATTAGTCGGACCAAATTCTTTTACTTTTTTTATGCAGACAACTTGCCATTTAGTTTGCTCAACATACCGCTTATTTAGATGGAGTAATAGAACTCTAGAATTCAGGTACGTTATAAATAGCAAGACATGTACAGGGCTCCAGATAAGGAATTAGTAATTGAGTATTGTTACTCCCATCATTTCTGAAGCAATTGGGTATTACAAAATTTTAATTGGGTAACATACAATCACTCTACTGTTTACACATCAACAGACCGCAATTATTGAATAGTTTGCTTCGAAATGAAAACATGTCTTGGCATTTCATTAGAATTGTTTCCTTGGAGACGATTCTAATGGAATACCAAGATGTGTTTTCATGGAAAATAAGAAAAATATTCTTTATTTGTGGTCTGTTTTCTGCAGCATGATAAAGGTACCACAATTTTGTTATTGCTTTTTGATACTCACAACTTCTGATTTCAATTGGGTTTTTGGCAATTTTAATTGGGTATTTAAGCAAATACGCAGCTTATCTGGAGCCCTGATGTATGTTTTATTTTGTGTAGGTCATTAGGCATTCCAATATATACATTAAAGGTACATGCCCACTCGGTAGGCACAAACCGTTCTTTATAGGAATTAAATAAGTGTATAAGTGTCTCCCTATTCCACCAGCTCTAAAAATTTTGAGTGCCCGCTATACAGATATAATCATTTAGTAATATTATTTTACCGATAGTGACTCGCTGTGGTATCGGGCTACTTTCATATGCAAATGAGGCATGACATTTTTTAATTATTTATACTAATTATATGCGTCGCCTGAAAAAAGAATATTATAAAGTATGATCATTGCACATCTATAAGTAGCAGTGTCCGTTAACAATTTAAAGAAATCACGGTTATCGCCCCAGATATCAGTGTGGATATTTACGTCAGATATAAAATGTATAATAATGCCATATTGGCATTATTATACATTTTATATCTGACGTAAATAAAAATTAATTCACCATTACCGCACTTATTGATTGGCATTGCCAATCAATACGTGCAGTAATGGTGAATTAACTTTTATTTTGCCCGAAAATGTCTCGGATTTTGTATCTGACATAAAGAACAGTTTGTGTCTACTGAGTGGCCATGTACCTTCACATAACCCTCCCAGGTCACTGCTTAGACTATATTAGGCACGCCATGTGGTTTTGTACCGAAGAAGATGTGCAATTTATCATGAAAAATATTTACAGAAACTGCGTCATTTTCTGTAAATGACGTCGATAGTCGACATAATTTTCAAATTCGGAATTTAATTCCGCATTTGCTGTGAACATTTTGTCAACCTGCAACGTCATTTATGGAAAATATCATAAATGTTGTATATACATCTCCAGAGATGTCGCCGGTACAAAATAATTTTGATGGCTTGGACTGTAATGATTTCAGTGTCGTGTCGGTTGGATTAAAATGATAAAAAATGCTTAATTACCGTGGAACCTCTCTAAACTGGACACCCTGGGTCCCCCCAGGGTGTCCGGTTTAGAGAGGTTCCAATGTATTGTAAAAACACACATAGCATAAAATATTATAAAATTTACCGTTCTATGCTGTCCACCATATTATTATTTTGACGTTCCATAACAGGTTTTGACATTGAAAGTCATAAAATGAATGCACTTGAACATTGTCTTATCCATGTGCTGTACTTTCATTGGAACCTGGAAAAAAGTAGGATTTAAAAATCATTTTACTCACTTTGAAATAGAATTGGTTTGGAATTATCAGGAATAAAGAACTTTTTTTTTTGAGAATTTATCGGGGACTTTTAAAACCTTCCGGCCTTCATCCAGTGTTGTTGGGCTTTCAGAGAGTTTATACCTGGCCTTCATCCAGTTTTGGTTGACTTTTAAAAGTTGATACCCAAATAATTCCAGCACAAAAATATTTACACAATTCCCTAACATTTGATTGGTCCGTAGCAAGTCTCTGTCCAGAATTTATATCCCAGTAAACTCCATGCCGAACTACTTTCCGTAACCGTCAGGCGCAGTTAAATAATTCTTAAGAAAACGGAAAATAAACACATTTTCTTGATGAATTTATTTCAAATGCTGGAATTATAAGGAATGAATGGCCTTTTTGTGGAATTTATCGGGGATATAAACTTGGAAAAGTCGCGGGAATACTGGACGAGGCCTTCCGGCCTTCGTCCAGTATTCCCGCGACTTTTCCAAGTTTATACCCTGATAAATTCCACAAAAAGGCCATTCATTCCTATAATAAATTCTAAAAAACAGTTATGTAATCTTAGAATGTTATTCGCTCATCCCTTGCTTTTGGTTGGTGTGTGTCGTACAGTATTTGTCATTCATCCTACCATGTTGTATTAACCCTTACACCGCTATATTAATTTTTCTCGTCTGTTTATTTTCTATTTTTTATTTTTATCACCAAAAATATCATTTCCGACATGCTTTGACAGCACTTTAGAATCATTTCCAATGAAAGTGCTGTTAAATTATGTTTTTATTAAGAAATAAGCTAGATATAAAGCAACAGCAGACGACAATTATTGTGTGTAGCGGTCTGAGGGTTAAATTTTTGTTGTCTGCTCTTTTGACTTGTTTTCAATATTTCTTAATAAAAACATTTTTAAAGCATATTAGTACATGTATTAATCTTTATTGAATATGAATCTCGTGCGATTGAAACGATTTCTGTCAGTTTCACGTTTTGCTGCCGACAAATTTTTGCCCATTAACCACATTAAATCTTAAAAATATTTAAATGCAAGTACTTTTTCATCAATAACAAAAAAGTTTATTTGCGAAAAAAAAAAAAAAAGAAAGAAGATTATTCTATGGGAATTTAACATGGGGGCTAAAAATTGATTATTTAAAAAAAAAAAATTATTTGTGGACCGATTTTCAATTTTTTATTTTTTTTTTTACTCCTCCCCAGCTGCTCCTCTTTTTCCCCCATGTTAAATTCCCGTAGGAAAATCGTTTTTTCGCAATAAAATAAATATTTGATGGAATTTTATCAAATAATTTTTTTTTCTTCCGGAGGGTGACTTTTGTTATTGATGAAAAAGTACTAATTTAATGCGTTTAATAGCTAAAAGTTTGTCGGCAGCAAAACGTAGAACAGACAGTAATTTCTTATGCCCCTGTAGCCGATTTCATCAAAATTGCTAAGCATACTTACCTAGCTATTAAGTATACTTTGAGGGAGTAATCATATATTTTTCCCGAAATGCATTGTCATATAGAACTACTGCCTGCATATATTTGATGATTGAAAGTATGCAGAATTATTATACTGAATTTATTCCATTATCACAGCCAAAATGGCTGTGATAATGTAATAAATTCAGTATAATAAAAATTTATCCTTAAATTGAATCTCCTTCAAAGTGTACTTACTTAGCAAGATAAGTATACTTTGCAATTTTGGTGAGATCGGCTACTGGTCTCTGTAATGTTTAGACTGCAAGTCCATCTATTTCCGTGGGTTTGGTCGAGAAGTTTGTACGAATCTGTAACTGGGGAAATTTGTAGGCCAACAGGCCAAATTTCCTTGTTTTAGCAATAAAAAAATGGTAATTGTTTTATATCCCAACAAAATTCAGCACATGAGAATCATGATTCATCCCAATTGTTACAAGATATTTTTGTTAACAAATATTTAAAATGGGGGGAAAAAAGCAGACGTCACTAGAATTGTTACCCTGTTGTTAAGTGGAAATGAAAATATTAAAAGGAATAAAACATGCATGTATCATTTATTTGTTCCATTCTAACAGTCAGGAGAGCGCAAATGTATAATATTAGAGCAGATCAGACCAAATGTGAAGCATTTTGAAATTTCCAATCATAAAAAAAAAGGTGTGAAATTCGCCTGAAAGAGGAAACTTCTCATGCCTGAATATAGCACTGAAATTACATAATCTAGGTTCGTTCTCCAAATTAATACTCAAAATAATGCAGTTTGATTGGTCAAGACTGAGCACAGCTCAGCCTCGACCAATCAAACTGCATGATTTTGTACCATGAGAACCGAGTAAACACTCAGAAAGTTGTATTAGCATCTGATCATTTGGCCCCAGGTTCGCATCCTAGAAAGGTTTTGTTTGTTGGTGTTTAACGACCTGTCAACAGCTAAGGTCCTGTAAGGCCGGGCAAACGGGTTCGATCGCGTTTCAACCTGCTGCATTGGGGAGAAAATCCCAAAATCAGAACGGGAACATTTACATCGAGAAAACCCTGAAATAAGAATAACCCGACCTGGTGACAGGTCCATACCACACCAACGCCACTTGGTCCCTTCCTCTAAAAGTAATAGGATTACAAATAATCATATTACTCATATAAGGGGTATAACGAGATTCAACTCTCACATACAAGAACGCCAAAGACGTACATGAGAGCCAAACCAGTAGCCTACTTCACCAACATTGTAAAGTATACTTGTCTAGTAAAGTATACTTTGAGGGAGAAGTTTTCAATTTAAGGATAAATTTATTAATTTTTAGCTCGACTATTCGAAGAATAGTTGGAACTTATGTAGTCACCCCGGCGTCTGCGTCACTGTCACGCCTTGGTTAAGGTTTTTAGTCAAGCTTGTATATCGAATTCTCCTGGCCATACACCTACCATACTTGGACAACTTCATCTCCTAGTGATGTACATCAACAACCCCTGACGTATATTTGACCTTGACCTACATTTAACATTGAATTACTTAGTTAATTCCCCTTGGTTAACGTTTTTACTCAACCTTGGAATACTATTGTGCATACAGACACCATACTTGGTTAACTTTTTCTCATATGGATGTACATCAATAAACCCCGACCTATATTTTACCTTCACCTACATTTAACCTTTAATTACATAGTTATTTCCCCTTGGTTAAGGTTTGTACTCCAACTTGGTTAAGGTTTATAGTCAAGCTTGTATATGGAATACTCCTGGGCCTACAGCAACCATACTTGGACAACTTCATCTCCTAGTGATGTACATCAATAATCCCTGACCTATATTTGACCTTGACCTACTTTTACCCTTGGATTACTTAGTTATTTCCCCTTGGTTAAGGTTTTTAGTCAAGCTTGTATATGGAATACTCCTGAGCATACAGCAACCATACTTGGAAAACTTCATCTCCTAGTGATGTACATCAATAACCCCTGACCTATATCTGACATTGACCTACATTTAACCTTGAATGACTTACTTAATTTCCCTTGGTTAAGGTTTTTAGTCAACCCTGGTTAAGGTTTTTATGCAGGCCGCGGCCACCTTGTTTGTCAAGCTATGTGCATATCGACAACCCTCGTAGTCGAGCTATGCTGTTCTCCCACAGCTCTTGTTATTATACTGAAGTTATTACATTATCACAGCCATTTTGGCTGTGATAATGTAATAAATTCAGTATAATAATTCTGCATACTTTTAATCATCAAATATATGCAGTTGTTAATTCTATATGACATAATGCATTTCGGGAAAAATAAATGATAACTCCCTCAAGGTATACTTTGGTAGATAAGTATACTTTGCAATTTTGATGAAATCGGCTACAAGACTCTGTGGAACGTTTCACTAAACTTCATACGACTAAAATATCCGTAAGTGCAAATTTAGCATCGCCTGGAAATTTCAATTGATGGTTTTACATGTATTGAGCATAGGCTGCATATGCAGCCTATGCTCAATAAATGTAAATCCAACAATTGTTTACAAGAAGCCATTGTTAATGTGAATTTTACAGACTATCATAATTTTGCACTTACGAACATTTTAGTTGCACAAAGTTTAGTGAAATGGCCCCCTGGTCAGGAGGAATCCCGGTTATTAAATTACCCATCGCATGCTCCCACCTACCATCCACATCTCAGTAAGGATGGATTCACCATAAAGACTCTCACTGTTACGTATGCACTGCTACAACTTACAATACCCTGGTGATGGCAACGGGTGGATTTTGTTTGTTTGTTGGGGTTTAACTGCTTATCAACAGCTAAGGCAATTTAAGGCCGGGTCAATGGGTATAGTACTAAATCCCATATATTACCTGTACAAACGGGGAAAATCCCAAAAATCAGAACTGAATATTTATATAAAAAATATAGAAATTCAGCCCTGAAATCAGAATGATCCTGATCTAATGCCAGGTCCTTGCCACACCAGGATCACGTGGCCCCCTCCCAAAAGCAGTAGGATCAGTAATAATCATACTACTTTTGTAATGGGCAATAACCCATTTCAACAAACGAGGCCAAGATAAAAACATACCCGAGGGCCAAACAAGGCAAATCGGGATTCCTATAAGGAGGAATCCCTACCGTTAATTTACGCCGTCGCATTCGCCTGACCTCCCACCCACCTCGAGGGGTGGAGCTTAATATTCATGAGTAGCAGTGCAATAAGTAGTGTGCGTATAACTGAAACGCTACTAACCTCGGATAAATTTGATCATATCTGCTGTCATACTTATAGCACTACCGTCTGTTCCACGTTTTGCTGCCGACGAACATTTGGCCATTAAACATATTAAATCTAAAAAATATTTAAAAGTAAGTAAATTTTCATCAAAAACAAAAACGTCACCCTCCCCCAAAAATATTATTTGATTAAATTCCATCAAATATTGATTTTATTGTGAAAAAACCATGGGAATTTAACATGGGGAGTCAATTTCCAAAACTTCATTTTTTGATCCTTCAATGTGCCGACTATATCGCGCTGTCCGCCAGCCGGCGCGACAAAAATATGAGCACATACTCAGTTTTCATGCTCAAGATCACTCAGTTTGATTGGGCAATAACTTCTGTAAAGTCCAGCAGCTGGTGAAACTCGCTAACGACGGAAGAGTCAATATATTTATTTTTAATACATACCCGTCAATAACAAAGATTACTTCCGTACCCATATCACACAATTTCCCATATTTTCACAGGAGAACGATAATAAATAAAGAATCTGGGGGCCATTTCACTAAACTTTGTACGACTAAAATGTTTGTAAGTGCAAAATTATAACAGTCTGTAAATTTCACATTAGCAATGTTTTTTTTTGTAAACAATTATTGGATTTCACATTAACACTGCTTTCTTGTAAACAATTATTGAATTTACATTTATTGAGCATAGGCTGCATATGCAGCCTATGCTCAATAAATGTAAATTCATCAATTGAAATTTCTCAACGATCATAAATTTGCACTTACAAACATTTTAGTCGTACGAAGTTTAGTGAAACGGGCATCTGATTTTATGTGAAAAGATAATACTATACACTTAGAACATTAGTAGGTTTCACAATATGAGGAAGTCAAAAATTATTGACATGAAGGTCACGGTCACCAAGGTCAAGGTCACAGAAATGACACTGAGTGGATAGCCATCAAAGTGACGAAGCTACAGCTGATGTTTGGTAAGGATGCGACTAACGGATCAGGAGATATTCAACATTTGGACGTATGTCAAATATTGTGGACACCAATGTCAAGGTCACCATGGTCACGGTCATCCAAATGACACTAAGTAGACAGCCATCAATATGAGGAAGCTATTGATGAAGCTTGGTACGGATCAGGAGGTATTCAACATTATTAACACAAAGGTCAAGGTCATCCAAATGAAACTGAATGGATAGCGATAGCCATCAATCGGAGTAAGCTATTGATGAGGTTTGGTAAGGATCCGAATAACGCATCAGGTCTTCAACATTTGGACGTACGTCCAAAATTATTGACACACAGGTTAAGGTCACCAAGATGAAGGTCAAGGTCACTCGAATGACACTGGATGGATAGCTATCAATGTGAGAAAGCAATTCATGAAGTTTTGTAAGGATCCGACTAACGAATCAGGAGGTAATGCATTTCGGGAAAAATAAATGATTACTCCCTCAAAGTATACTTTGCAATTTTGATGAAATCGGCTACAGAAATACGATGCAAGTCAACAAATACATTATATTTGTTTGACCAATCTGTTTCATCATATTCAGGAAATACCTAGAACAGATAAGCTTTATGTCTAAGGAGTATTGTACCCCCTGATTTCAAATTAAATGCGCATTATATTTTTACAAATGGATTATTGATTTTCTTCTTCAAAACAAATTTAAACAGTCACTTATTTGATTGTAGTATTACTTATTCACTAAAAATCAATGTATATTTTCACATTACTGTGAATATTTTGTACTCCCACTGTTAATAATCAATGCGTATTCAGCTAAAATAAGTGTGTAAAATACGCCAATACACACCTTATCTGGAGCCCTGTAATATGATACATATTAAACAAGTTTCAGTATCTTGTTGTGGTTATCTCATACAGAATATCCAGCTTGTGTTGTTTGATACCAAATTTACCTCAGTCAGAGCTCCAGATAAGTTTCTTATCTAAAGATAAGTATACCCCCAGATTTCAATTTCAATGCATATTTTACTTTTACCTGTACTGTAATAAAGTTAAACAATTGAATTTAAAAAAAATAAAAAATTATCATTTGTTCTCTATTTAATAAGGAAGACAATCAATTGATTGATTGTCTTCCTTATTAAATAGAGAACAAATGACAAAAAAAAAATAATTAAAAAATTAAATTGTTTAACTTTATTACAGTACAGGTAATTCTCGTTATTAATTATGCCAGATTTAGCAACCATTCTCGAAAAAATCCGAACAGAATCGTTTAAAAAATACCGACTTTACTTTACTTCCGGGTTTTCATAAATCACGCACTTTCTTTTAACGAAGGCATTGTTACTAAATATATCGCATATGCATGACACAATTTCCGGTACACAACATAAGTTTTGCAAATCAAATCAATAAATAAGAGTTACATCTAAATGTGAACGCTCGCCGTATTTTCTGACGATGTTATTATTCAATCGCAAAATACAAGACCCGCATTTCGTCCCCAAACCACGTCGGACCTAGACTCGTCAGCCACAAACAAATTTGGTGTAAGTCAAATCAAATCGGCGTTAAGAAATGTCAAGTTCAATTGACTTGCCATGCCGTTTATTGCATCTTCATGTTAAAGTGATCCGATGTCACTTCGATTAAATATGGTTTAAGTGAATTCATTCTGACAACATATGTGTGCAATGTTTAACACATTTAAGCGCCGGCGTTTTTGATTTCTATAGACGTGCGAAAACTTACCGGAGATAATGTCTCTGAATCAGACTTGGCGGTGCCAGGCGCTTATGTTTCACATCGAGTTATCAGAATACAAATATGAAGGAACATGCTATATAAGCCGAATCAAATCAAATCTATCGGGACTTCGATTTTCATCTCGACATAACCGAAATATCGACATTTCTGACAACGATTTATCACGAGTAAAATAGATGAGAATTCGGCCGGGACCTCGAACGTATATCGAGATAAGCAGGTATATTGAGAAAAGCGATATCGACATACTCGACTACTCAATTTGAAAATCAATGCGCGTTTTCACATTGCTGCAAGTATTTTGTACTCCCACTTTTGATAATCAATGCGTGTTCAAGTCGGAATCTGATAACATGGACACTAACAAAAGACACTAACATGTTATTATAATTATTTATCAGGTAACATGTTACAAAAAGAACAAGCATACAGTCGAGCACCGCTCGAATATCAGTATCTCGATGATATGCCTTATCTCGATGATTCACTCAAGTCCCGAATTATATCCTTATTTATTTAATATAAATTTCCTCGGCTATCTCGAACATGCCCTATATCGTATATGTTCTCTATCTCGACTGGGGCCCCCTCCGTATAAAATACGTTAAAATCTATTCGCTATCTCGATCACATAAAAACATGGATAAATCCGTATGGCTGCCAAGATAGATTTGGTTGAACCTATTATCAAACAAAACAAAATAAATTCACACCTACCTCAGGTTGTTTAATTGGTCCACCTGGATATATTTCAGTGTTCGACACAATTCAATAAGCATATCATGCTGGTCATTCAAGCAATTCACTGAGAGTCATTACGCCACCTTGTAATGTTGATTAACTACCTTTGGTCATTAGTTAATTGGTGATTGTTTACTCTCGGTGTGATGGGTATGATTTCATATTTTTCGCGAAAATATTCGACCATGTCACTTCATCGCTATCTCGAACCTAGTCCTATCTCGACTATGTGGGCGATCTCCCTTCGACTTCGAGATACTGGTGCTCGACTGTAGTATGGTTTTCATACGAAGGAATAGATATTTTTTACAGAAACGTAATCAACACGTCATGTGATGTCAATCGGCCAATGACACGTCAGCAAAAGTAGCGTTTGAATCATGTGATACATTGTGATACATCGTATCACCATCCATGCATAACACAGCCATGTATCAATCGACCTACTGTGTTTCACAAAACCTGCCCAAATATTACGGCCATATAAACAATGCAAAAACAATATATTTTTTGATAATATTAAATTAAAGCAAAATTTAAGAATGAGCCTTTTATTTCGTGATATTTGGTCAAATATTGATTTTATTACGAAAAAACAATTTCCCTATGATAAATCCCCATAAACATCTTCAAGATGTCTATGGGGATTTAACATGGGGACATTTTTAGAATTTCAGAAATACTGGACCGATTTTCAAAATCTAACTGTTTTTTTGTGTTCTTAGTTCGACTCCTCCACCACGCTCTCCACCTCTTTTTCCCACATGTTAAATTCCCAGAGAAATCATTTTTCGTAATAAAATCAATATTCTACAAATTTTACGAAATAAAAATAAGGCTCATTCTTAAATTTTTCTATAATTTAATATTTCCGAAATTTTTTATTATTTTGACATTGTGGATATATCCGTAAAATTTGGGCAGGTTTCGTGAAACAGACAGTATATTTGGTGAGTATGCAACTATTGTCAGTTCCACACTTTCCTGCCGACCAGCTTTCGGCTATTGCAACACATTAAATGTAAACAAAATATTTAATTGTAAGTACTTTTCAATAAAACGTTTTCATTAAGCGCAATAAAAACAATATTTAATACAACAGCATTAAATAATATTCTGCAGAGGGTGATCATTTTACTGCATGTGTATCACTCGCTGGTTAAAGAGGTCAGCTGAATTCCCCGCCTCTCCACCCCCCCATTATTTCGCTCAGTAACTAATGCCGAGTCTATTCCGTTTTTCTATGTTATTTTGCTCAGTAACTAACGACTGATAATAGAGCTCCAGATAAGCTGCGTATTTGCTTAAATACCCAATTAAAATTGCCAAAAATCCAATTTCAAATCAGAAGTAGCGAGTATCAAAAAACAATAAAAAATTGTGGTACCTTTACCATGCTGCAGAAGACAATACACAGACCACAAATATAGCATATTTTTCTTATTTTCCATGAAAACACATCTTGGTATTTCATTAGAATTGTCTCCAAGGAGACAATTCTAATGAAATTCCAAGACATGTTTTCATTTCGAAGCAAACTATTCAATAATTGCTGTCTGTTGATGTGTAAACAGTAGTGTGATTATATTTTACCCAATTCAAATTTTGAAATACCCAATTTCTTCAGACATGATGGAGTGGCAATACTCAATTACAAATTCCTTATCTGGAGCCCTGTGATAGTCTATTTTGCTTGTGTGGCGTTATTTCGGTGGTCCACCAGTAAAGCGCTCAATTATGTCCTGTCCCTTGGTTTTCTGGGTGTTGTGAAGGGTGAATTTATTTCTCCACATGATCAAGGTGAATGCGCCCAACATAAACCTGAAACAAATCGATGGATTGATTGCGGTTTTATGTCCATTCAACACGACGATCATACATAGTTTAAAATTGTGAATAAAGGCCAGCAGTGGGAAGTAAAATATCTGGCCTTTGTTCACAGATGGAATTTATTCGCAGGGTCATTTTTATTGTGCCATTGGGACAACAAAATTGTGGCCTTTACAGCCAGGTGATTGCTATTCGGAGGTGGTCTGTAGCACAGGTTTGGCTGTACAGTGTCTTTTGATATCAAGTTTATCAGGCAAGGCTAGGAAACGCGTCGACATTCCGAGGCTTGCCGAGGAATTCCTACCGTTTCCAAGCCTAATAAACTTGATATCAAAAGACACTAGCATGGTATTCTATTTATCAGGTAACGTAATGAGCAATTACGATGTTGTTTTCGTTGAATTGAACGCGGACTTGTTTCCGTGACGTCATTCTACTGACGTAATTCGGTAACGTCACGTGACGTTGTTCTACCAATGAATGTTAGTTTTCAATTTGTTGTAACCCGGATATTCGCATCAGGTCAATGCCTGATACAGAAATGTTATCAGTCAATACAAAGCTCGTTGCCTGATAAAGACGAGGATTCCGCCTGTATGGGGGATTGATTTGGGTTTTTATGTACGTTCAACAGTAAGTGCATATACAGAGGGGAATGCACGTGTATGGGGGGATTGATTGGGGTTTTACGTCCATTCAATAGTAAGGTTGTATACAGACGGGAACGCACCCATTAATTAGGTTTTTACGTACGTTCAACGGAAGGTCATAGACAGATGGGAATGCACCTGATGGCGTGATTGATTGGGGTTTTAAGTCCATTCAACAGCACGGTCTATAAAGACGGGAAAGTGATGGTATAGGAGATTGATTGGGGTTTTATGTCCGTTCAACAGCAAGATCATATACAGACAGGAATGTACCTGTATGGGGGATTGATTGATTTGGGTTTTACATCCATTCAACAGCACGGTCTATACAGACGGGAAAGTGATGGTATAGGAGATTGATTGGGGTTTTATGTCCGTTCAACAGCAAGGTCATATACAGACAGGAATGTACCTGCATACAGACAGGAATGTACCTGTATGGGGGATTGATTGATTGGGGTTTGGAAAAATAATGCGTGGCGAAGGCATGTATGGTGCGTGTAATTGGTCAAATGGAATGATCAAGTACCAAGGGTAATGTAATTATTACACCGTTAGAAACGGATAATTATGGAGCAGAAGCAGATGATGAATGGCCGTCAAAATAAGTTAAGAATAATTTACTGTCTGTTCCTTTCCTGCCGACGACCTTTTGGCTATTATACGCATTGCATATAATACATATTGAAATGTAATTACTTTTTAATTTTCATAAATAACAAAAAAGTCACTGTCCCCATTTTTTTGATTGCAATCGCAAAATTAGGTCATCCATGATGGCTGCTGAAAGGTAAAAGGATTATTCTGCAGTTACCAACATCAAATTGCTATATCTCATGGAACACTTGGTGGATGTTGGTCAAATGTTACAGATACGATTCTTTAGTGAAGCCTTTTCAAATTTAATAAAATTGCGGTGCCACGCAATACAAGATGGCCACCATCCCAAAAGTGAGTCAAATTCTTAACCATTTTCTCATGAACTGACAAGCTAATCTGAATGAAACTTTATAGAATTAATCAACCACTGATGCTCTTTCAGATTTGTTAAAATGGTGACCCGTGGTTCAGGTAAAGGCCATTATTTTATTACCAACTTCAAATTGATTTGGTTGGGAGCAATGTGAAGGGTAAAATTTACGATAGGATTCATTCTTTACGGTTCCCTATTTTGTACCTGGCCTGGCCCTCCTGCATTCGTAAAGTGTATCTGAGAGTTGGATCACGTTATGCCCCTTAATAGGGTATGGGCTAAGTTATCTGTAGCTGATTTCACAAATATTGCAAAGTATATTTTGAGGGAGTAATCATTTATTTTTCCCGAAATGCATTATTTCATAGTGAACTAACGACTGCATATATTTGATGATTATGTATGCAGAATTATTATACTGAATTTATTACATTATCACAGCCAAAATGGCTGTGATAATGTAATAAATTCAGTATAATAAAAAATAAAATTTATCCTAAAATTGAAAATGTCTCCCTCAAAGTATACTTTGCTAGAAAAGTATACTTTGTAATGTTGTTGAAATAGGCCACTGGTGTGTTTTAGGGCACCCCACACCACATCAAAATCGTTATAAAGGCTGCCAATGGTAACATCATCAGTGTGGGGCAGGCACACTCTCCTACATTTTGTTTAAGGCGATACAGTTTCAGTTCTTTCAGTACTTTGATTTTATATGGGCATGTAAAACCATAATGTACATGTCAATGAATCACTTTTGTAATCCGCGGACATATACATATCTTGCCCGAACAACTTTCTTCACATACTTACCAAGTGATTGCATACGACATATGTTCATTTCGGATGTTGACCTGTGTCTGTCCACCAATTGGGGCATCCGTCCATGGTTGATCTGGCAACAAAACAAATTTCATGAATTAATAACAAAGGTCAAGAATCGCCCAAGGTCAAGGATAGCAGCAAGAGAATTATGTTGGGAATGAATGTTTGCAAATTGAACATAGTGCTTGGCAATCCGTGTTTAATTGATGTTCGCTTAATGACGTTTCAACAGCGTGCCTGGTATATGTTTAATTTAAGACCAGGGGCCGGTTTCACTAAACTTCTAATGACTAAAACGTTCGTAAGTGCAAATTTAAGATCGTCTGTAAATTTCAAATTATGGATTTACATTTATTGAGCATAGGCTGCATATGCAGCCTATGCTCAATAAATGTATATCCAATGATTATTTACAAGAAAACAATGTTAATGTGAAATTTACAGACTATCATAAGTTTGCACTTACGAACATTTTAGTCATACAAACTTTAGTGAAATGGCCCCTAGGTGCTGTTGATAAAACTAGACATTATGTTTGTAAAACATGGATATGCCTCCGTGGCATACTGGACTCTAACTGGAGAAACTCTTACAAACTTTTCAAAGTAAACGTACACGGACGGACGTAGACATGCGGAACCTTAAGAGCAACGCAATATGCCCGCCCCCTTGCTATTGCATAGGGGGGATAATGACTTGAACCCATGCTCCAGATAAGCTGCGTATTTGCTTAAATACCCAATTAAAAATTGCCAAAATCCCAATTAAAATCAGAAAAAGCGAGTATCAAAATGAAATAACAATTACGTGGTACCTTTATCATGCTGCAGAAAACAATAAACAAACCACAGATCACATATTTTTCTTATTTTCCATGAAAACACATCTTGGTATTTCATTAGAATTGTCTCTAAGGAGACAATTCAAATGAAATGCCAAGACATGTTTTCATTTTGAAGCAAACCATTCAATAATTGCAGTCTGTTGATGTGTAAACAGTAGTGTGATTTTATTTTACCCTATTATAATTTTGAAATACCCAATTGCTTAAAAAATGACGGAGTGACAATACTCAATTACAAATTCCTTATCTGGAGCCCTGTGTGGACCAATCAAATGAATCTCATACATACATGACTGGTGTTATATACCGGTAAACACGGTCATGAGAATGACGGGAAATTTCCCCTTAGAAAAACAATATTTTTCGAATTAGAAACAATTTTGTTTCTTTTTTTAAAATAATTTTACAACTTGTGGACATACCACATTATCGTTATCACTAAGCTAATCCCCTCACTGGCAGCCTTGACAACAAAAAAAAACAAAAACAATTTTACATTTTTGCCTTATAAACAAGATGAACATAAATTATCAGTGACCTTGACCTTGGGCGGTCGGACGTACGTCGTATGTAAAACGAAAGCACCATCCATAGACACACATTGGGGCCAATTATTATCAAAATAAGTGGTTCATGAGTTATAACAAGAATTCCGCGGAATCAAATGTCTCGCCTTGTTCCGCCTTGACCTTGACCCTGGGGCCTTGACCTTGACCCTGGAGCCCCAGGAATAGTCCTATATTCATGTACATATCATAGTAAAGGTATGTATAAAGTTTGATGACTGTAGCTGATAAGGTGTTGAAGTAATGACCGTAACACGAAAACTTAACATTGAATGATGACGACAACGACGACTCCGGAAAATCAAAACCTTAGTCTCGCTTTCCACTTTTGCGGGCAAGACAAAAATGAAAGGTGTTACTAACGCACACACGCAAATACATACATGGACTAAAGCTATATCCACTCATGCTCATCAGCGAGAGATTAATAAAAGGATGACCTTCCGACCTTTCTATCGATCATGGCTGCCAAGTTTCGTCGAAATCAAGTGAGCTTTTCGTCCGTCATCCGTCCATATATCAGCCCTGTGAGGTTTCACCAACATTGGCCCAGGAGTACGGGAGAAGACGTTTGAAATCGTGGACGGACGACGGATGAAAAGTGGTAACAATAGCTCACTTGAGCCTTTGGCTCACTTGAGCTAAAAATCAAGGTGTATGATCACGTGGTACTAACAACAACAACAAGTACTGAAACTTACAGAATCCATCCGATTCAAAGTATGTATTATTTTATATTGTCCTTATTATGTAACGGATTTTGATGAAATATGGCGCATAAAATGCGTCTTGTTAAGCTGCATTTGGTGGTCTCTGTATTTTGGCCCAAACTTATGTCGTTTTTGCGAAGAATCGATTTCCGTGTCTACCAACACGGAAATTGATTCTTCGCAAAAACGACATAAGTCTGTGTCAAACTCCCTGGACCAACAAATGCAGCTCATGAAGACGCGTTTGCAGCTCCATATTTCATCAAAATACGTTGCATATTAAGGAAAATATCAAATAATACTTACTTTGGAGTGGGCGAGCTTTTAACACTTTCAGCTGTTGTTTTTGTTGTTGTAACCATGTGATCATGCACCTTGCTACTGTCTAAGCCAATCGCTGGGCAGCATTGTGCTCCAGTTATTTCACATATTGCACCGTTTAACCCCAATAAGTTATATATTAACAAATTTAATGGCTACCCGTTCGACAAGAAATGGAAAATCAATACTCGGATGCGACATTGCATTGTGCACTCGGCTGAACTATAAGTATGTAATTGTTCACATATAGGATTTTCCCGAAACTAAATGATGCGGTCGCTAGCGCTCCCTCGCATTTAATTCCTTAACAAGAGTGCCGTAAGTTCAAAATACGCCCGTCAAGATGGGCCAAACAGCGAAGATGCAGAAAATGAAAGGTGTTACTAACGCACGTACGTTCATGGACTAATTCTATATCACCTCTAATCATACATACATGCGGTGCTATCTAGAAACACTGGCGCTGCTTTCACGTCGTGGGCGATTAGATCGACATTACGATACAGGTAACAGTCTTGGCCAGCAGTCAGCTTGTGCTTGCTTGAGCTGGGCACCATGGACACCTCCTATTAGTAGAGTGGATTGATTGGTGATTAACAGCCTATCAATGGATAAGGTCATTTAAAGCCGGATCTTGTATTTAACAATGGAATACATAAAATCCCACAATGGAATACATGTAGTTACATAGAAATAGAAAAACTCGTTTGTTGAGCGTAAGGACCCAATTTTCGGTGTGTAAACAGTAGTGCAATTTTATTTTACCCAATGAAAATTTTGAAATACCCAATTGCTTCAGAAATGATGGAGTGAAAATACTCAATTATTAATTCCTTATCTGGAGCCCTGCTAATTTGTATGCCCAAATTTGATGGGCATATATCTATATACATGCAGTGTTATGTAAACATGGGTGCTGTAAAAAATAATAAATTTATTTTTTTACATTATTCATTAATCACACTGCTGTTTGCATATCAGCAGACAGCAATTATTGAATAGTTTGCTTCTAAATGAAAACATGTCTTGGCATTTCATTAGAATTGTCTCCTTCCCCCACCAATTTTACCAACGTACAGCTTTGACAGTTTTATGTCGAACACGCTGGATAACCGATTGCAAAAATCACTCTTCCATGTGTTACATTAATAAAGAAATGTGGTTAAATTGCTACCCTCGTGAGAGGAATGGAGCGGTATGGAGAGGTATGGAGAGGTATGGAGCGGTATGGAGAGGTATGGAGAGGTATGGAGAGGTATGGAGCGGTATGGAGAGGTATGGAGAGGTATGGAGCAGTATGGAGAGGTATGGAGCGGTATGGAGAGGTATGGAGCGATATGGAGAGGTGTGGAGCGGTATGGAGCGGTATGGAGCGGTATGGAGCAGTATGGAGAGGTATGGAGCGGTATGGAGAGGTATGGAGCGGTATGGAGAGGTATGGAGAGGTATGGAGCGGTATGGAGAGGTATGGAGCGGGGTAGCAATTTTGTTTCTATGCTAGGCCCAGTGCTACTTTCACGATCTTCGGAATGACAATTTGCCTTTACTTTTAACGTTTCGATAACACTTTCTCAGATTGTCTGTGTTTGCAAGGTTGGCCAAAGAAATCATTGCTTACATATGTAATTACTGTAACCAATAGCGCTGACCAATGAAAATCGATAACACATGTGGCCGACTTGCTTGATTGAATATATTGATGTTCCGACACGGTTATTCTGATTTCACGGCTGGGCGATTTCTCGCTGCGTTTCAATAAACAAGTTGCGCAATTGGGCAAATTTATATGCGCCGGCACATTGGCGTAATTTATTTTGGGCCATTCGTGAAAAAATAGCGCCAATTGTGCGTCCTAGAATGATCACAGGTACGACTAGACCGAAATATACGCACCTCTGGGTACGAAAAGACCAAACCGGGTACAAAATGGTATGGGTACGAAATGGTATGGGTACAAATTGACCCGGAACTTTCCATTTTACGGCAGTCCTAAATTTCGAACAACAACAAACACAATCGCGATCAGATTCAACAGCAGTACACTATGTAATGGCAGTAGGCACGTGTACTCGTACTGTATGCATTCGGACCGAGTTCAGTGGTATCGGTTAAATATCTCATCAAAATGACAAGCTCCAGCCAAAAACATCGGACAAACCAAAACATTTTATGGGACTATGTCCGACGCCGATCTGAAACACTGCTTATCTCGAGCTATCGCAACATTTTTTTCTATTGAACCAGCCTTACCTTTTCATTTAGTCGGACTAGGCCCACCAGTTCCACTTCACCCGCTCTCTGAAACACAGAACACACAGACTGATTTACTACATCGAGTTGAAAAAGAACGATTATCGGGGATTAAATCGCAAGCACATGTACATTTGTACATGGCAAAAAGTGCAGATCCTGAGAGACAGCGATCCTGATGAGACAGCTCGTCATGAGCCAGCTCATCAGGGGCCCGTTTCACTAAACTAAGTGTATTCTTGTAAATAATTATTGGATTTACATTTATTGAGCATAGGCTGCATATGCAGCCTATGTTCAATAAATGTAAATCCATCAATTGAAATTTTCAGACTATCCTAAATTTGCACTTACAAACATTTTAGTTGTACAAAGTTTAGTGAAATGGCCGCCTGGAGCTGCACTGTTTGCAAACACCGCTATATCGGGCTGTAGTGTTGAGAGGGTTAAACACATCTTTAGCCTATTTCATCAACATTACAAAGTATACTTATCTAACAAAGTATACTTTGAGGGAGTCATCATTTATTTTTCCCGAAATGCATTATTTCATATAGAACTAACGACTGCATATATTTGATAATTAAAAGTATGCAGAATTATTATCCTGAAATTATTACATTATCACGGCCCATTTTGGCTGTGATAATGTAATAAATTCAGTATAATAAAAAATAATAAATTTATCCTAAAATTTAAAATTTCTCCCTCAAAGTATACTTTGCTAGATAAGTATACTTTGCTATTTTTATGAAATCAGCTACAGGTATCCAATATGATTCGCAAACTAAATAACTCAATCTTTTTATATGTACAGTTGACCTGCGTTTGAAATCAAGGTGTATGATCACGTGGTACTAACAACAACAACAAGTACCGATTCAAAGTACGTATTCTTTTATAGTGTCCTTATTATGTAACGGATTTTGTTGAAATATGGCGCATCAAACGCGTCTTGTTAAAGCTGCATTTGGTGGTCTCTGTATTTTCGTGTCTCTGACACGGAAATCGATTCTTCGCAAAAACGACATAAGTCTGTGCCAAACTCCCTAGACCACCAAATGCATGTCACGAAGACGCGTTTGCTGCACCATATGTCATCAAAATCTGTTGCATATCAAGGAAAATATCAAATAATACTTTACTTTGGAGTGGGTGGCATTGTTGTTGTTGTTGTAACCACATGATCATGCACCTTGGAAATGCCACAAAGACGTTTTGACCCACTTTTTCGATTATCGGTTGTATTTTGTTGTTCATGTACATTGCAATAGCCATGAAGCTACTGATGAAGTTTGATAATGATCCAACTAACGGATCAACAGACATTTAACATGTGGATGTATGTTCAAAGTTGTTGCCACCAAGGTCAAGGTCACCATGGTCAAAGTCAGCCAAATGTGAGGAAGCTATTGATGAAGTTTGGTTTGTTTATTGGTGTTTAACGGCCTATCAACAGCTAAGGTCATGTAAGGCCGGGCAAACGGGTTCAATCCCGTTTTAACCTGCTGCATTGGGGGGGGGAATTCCAAAATCAGAACGGAATATTTACAGCGATAAAAAATATCTTCAGCCATGAAATTAGAATAACCTGACCTGGTGCCAGGTCCATACCACACCAAAGTCACATGACCCCTTCCCCTATAATAGGATTACGAATAATCATAATACTCACATAAGGGGTATAACCAGATTCAACTGTCACATACAAAAAAGACGTACGTGAGGGCCAAACCAGGTCGCCAGTTGTAATTCCGGTATGGATAAACCCCGATCATAAAATTACCCTCGCATGCTCCCACCTTCCACCCACTTGTGAGAAACTTTGTATTTATAGGTGTTTCCCAGAATATTTAGATCTACATAAAAGGAAATGCCCACTCCACTCACTTTTATATCTTTTTGCAAACAGTGTAGCCCCAGATCAGCCTGCGCATCTGCGTAGTCTGATCAGGGTCTTCACTGTTCGCCAAATAAAATGTGTCCGAATATTTGGGTTATTACAGTATTATGAATGCAATTAGTCAGAGCTCCAGATAAGTTTTGTATCTAATGAGTATTATACCATCAGATTTCAAATTCAATGCGTGTTTTACTTTTGCAAATGTACAATTGATTTTCTTCTTAAATAGGGAACAATATAAATAAAATACATTTTTAAAAATTCACTTATTTGAGCTCAACTATGTAAATTTTCAACTTTATTACAGTATTTTCACTCCTCAATTTGAAAATCAATGCGTATTTTCACATTGCTGTGAGTATTTTGTACTACCACTTTTGATAATCAATGCGTATTTTGCTATGATAAGTGCGTAAATACGCCAATACTCACCGTATCTGGAGCTCTGAGTGAGTTAACCCTTTCAACACCACAGACCTCTATGGAGACAATGTTTGCAAACAGTGCAGATCCAGATGAGCCGGCTCGTAACGAGCCGTCTCATCAGGATCTCCACTGTTTGTTAATAATTTTAAACGTCGTACAGATTACCCTTTTAGAAGAATGGGATAATTTGAATGAACAAAATTAATGAAATAGCGTGAAACATTGGCATGGAACATCCTATTAAGTTACTTGGTGTTGCACCACAGACCTCTATACAGACAATGTTTGCAAACAGTGCAGATCCAGATGAGCCGGCTCGTAACGAGCCGTCTCATCAGGATCTCCACTGTTTGTTAATAGTTATCAAATTTGAAAAAATTACCCTTTCTGAAGAATGGAATAGCCTGAAAATTTGAATGGACCAATGAAATAGCGTGAAACATTGGCATGGAACATCCTATTAAGTTACTTGGTGTTGAAAGGGTTAAGCATACCTGGCCACCCTGTACGTATTCCGGATTCAATATCTGTTTTGAGGACAGCCAGCCTCGGTTAACGAGAATCGTCTCTCTGAAAGACGACATATTGTTTGATTGGTTTTTTTCCAACTCAAATACACAAATTTTCAACTTTATTATATCGGAGCATTTTACTCCTCATTTTGATAATTAATGAGTATTTTCAAATTGTTGTGACTATTTTGTACTTCCACTTTTGACAATGAATGCATATTGTTACAGGACTGCCATTGTTCGACACCGCTCACAGCCGTGTTCAAACATACAGCGTGTGCTGTTCGACTATGGCTGTAGACAATACTTATTCCGGGGCCAAGCCAACACCTACATAATGTATGTGTCTAATGATATTACTAGAACGCGCCATTACGTCACCAGACCAGTTCACGTCACACTGAAATTTTGAAATTAATATGGCTGCATCACATGACGTGTCCTGCGGCGCCGGAATATGAATATGTAAATCAGCTGTTTGAATGAAACGGGTTATCAAAGTAGTTAAAGTAACTGCATATATGCTCAAATTACACAATATTTTCCACGGAAATGTAACAATAACGTTTGCCGTGGCACTCGGGAACTGTTTGAACACGCGGCCTACGGCCTTGGGATTCAAACAGTTCCCTCTTGACACAGCAAACATTTACCCATGGCTGGGCATGGTCGAACCGTATATTCATCTAATATAAATGCATAAAAGACACCAATACGCACCCAAAGCTCCAGATAAGCTGTGTGTCTAAAGAGCATTGTACCCCCTGATTTGAAATTAAATGTGTATGTATTTTATTTTTACAAATGGATTATTTAATTTTCTTCATTATTAAAAATTTAAACGTTCACCACTAATTTGAGTGTATTATTACCTTTTCACTCGTTAATACAGTAATAAAGCTAACAATTTACTTAGTTGAGCTGCAATTTGCTTTTTGCAGCTCAACTAAGTAAATATTCACAGTATTTCTTATACTCAATTTGAAAATCAATGCGTATTTTCACATTGCTGTGAGTATTTTGTACTCCCACTGTTGATATTCAAAGCATATACAGCTAAATAAGTGTGTAAAATACGTCAATAACCACCTTATCTGGAGCTTTGCGTGCCTTATCTCGAGCTCTGCATAAACACCAATGTGGTTACTCAGGCCTCGAAAAAATCCACTCGTCCGTTCATATTGGAGAGTGGAGAGTAAATTTATGTCAACAAGTGGCAAATTGACAGTGCAGAATAAATATAAAAACACAGGAATGTACCACAGGTTGAAGTAACGGACCGAGGTCTATAAATACATTAAATATGCCTAAAAGCATCAATAAATGAAGAAAAAAATAAGCTAAAAATATTTTTTTACTCCCTCTATATACACATATACAATCATGTGTATATTTTTACCATATTTGTTTTCTTCATTTATTGATGCTTTTAGGCATATTTAATGTATTTATAGACCTCGGTCCGTTACTTCAACCTGTGAAATGTACGCGTTTAAATCCAATCTGGATGTCAGATTTGAAAATTCAGAATTTGTCGAGGCCTACAACTGAAGTACTTACTTTCTATCGGAGAGTTTTAGAGGTGTGATAGCATGGACCCCGGACAACTTGCTAACTATAGATGTTTCTGCACCAGTCGCCTGCAAAACAAACCAAGTCAACATTAAGGTACATGCCCAGTCAGTAGGCACCACATGTTATTTATGAGAATTAAATAAGTGTATGATTGTGTAGCTATTCCACCAGTTCTAAAAATTACGAGTGCCCGCTATACAGATATAATCATTTAGTAATATTCATTTTACTGATAGTGACGCGCGGTGGTATCAGGCTATTTTCATATGCAAATGAGGCATGATATTTTTTATTTATTTATACTAACAGGGCCGTAGCGGCCACAAAAAACAGGCCAAAATAATGGCACGGCAGCGTAGCGCTGCCGTGGCATTATTTTGGCCTGTTTTTGTTTTTTTTTGTATGTAGGAAATGCGATTTTGAGGGTCTAAGTGGAATTTTTCCAGCTAAAAAGGCTGCCGTGGCATTATTTTACATAACCACTACGGGCCTGACTAATAAAATGTGAAAATATATTTTCGATAGATTATAAAGTATGATCATTGCACATCAAAAAATAAATACAGAGAATAAATAGTAATGTCCGTTAGTATTTTAATGAAACACGGTTATCGCCCCTGATATCAGTGTGGAAATTTACATCTGATATAACATGTATAATAATGCCAACCAATATGTGGGGTAATGGTGAATGGATGTTTATTTTGCCAAAAAATGTCTCAGATGATGTCTCTGATATAAGGAAGATTTTGTGCATATTGAGTAGGCATGTACCTTTAAACTGATTGATTGATTGGGTCGGTTAGCAAAGGGGGCTAAGCCGCCTTTTTCTATTGAACCCTTCAAATGACGGATTCGTTAGTATTTTCCTTTAAAGTAAAGTTCAATTGAAGAGGTTGGTAGAACGGGCTACGTTTTGCTGCCGATGATGTTAAATTCCCATAAGAAAATCATTTTTCGCAATAAAATCAATATTTGATGCAATTTTATCATATAAAAACATTTGGATAGGGTGATTTTTTTGTTGATTTTGAATCTGACACTATACTAGTATGTGATTGGCGGTGTGACACGAAGTGAGCGCGTGTGTGGGCGGTAATATGCTTTGCGTCACGTGAACTGATGACAACAAGGCATACAATCAGTTTTAAATATAGCGCTGAACATTTAATGATTAATTTAATACATATTGGTGAAAAAATCGCAAAATGCGATTAATTGAGACGACATGCCGTTCTTTCATTGGTCGAGAAACTAGGGTAAATGATAAACATGGTAAATGGACAAAAACCTAAATATTCTTCTGATATATAGATACTACCTCGGCCGAGTTCCAGATAAGCTTTAACAAAAATATATCAAATTTAAACATTCACTTATTTGAGCTGCAAAAAGCAAACACTGTTTGCTTTTTGCAGCTCAACTAAGTGAATTTTCAACTTTATTACAGTATTTTCACTACTCAATTTGAAAATCAATGCGTTTTTTCACATTGATGAGCATATGTTGTACTCCCACTTTTGATAATCAATGCGTATTCTGGTAAAATAAGTGCGTAAAATACGCCAATACGCACCTTATCTGGAGCTCTACCATCTATATACTGGTAAGTCAATATACAAAAGAGTGCAATAAAATTTATATAAACAACACTGATATAACTATTATATGTTCGAAAATGTTGGACAAATATCACTGGAGATAAAAATTATCAATATGGCGGCGCTTTTGTGGTCACCTACTGTGATGACGGACTGTTGCTAGGCTGGTGGTTACCAACCCGAAGTTGCGTCATGCAAATGAGATGAATAGTCAAATAGTGGAAATTATCACATTTTTGGAATTCTTAAATCTTGCACGCAACAAAAAAAAACAGTTGCCAATCCATATAAATATGATTTGTTTGAACAAAATATATTTGTTTAAGCACTAATATTCAGAGCTCCAGATAAGCTGCGTATTTGCTTAAATACCCAATTAAAATTGCCAAAAAAACCCAATTTAAATCAGAAGTAGCGAGTATCAAAAAGCAATAAAAAATCGTGATACCTTTATCATGCTGCAGAAAACCATAAACAGACCACAAATATAGCATGTTTTTCTTATTTTTCCATGAAAACGCATCTTGGTATTTCATTATAATTGTCTCAACAATTCGAATGAAATGCCAAGACATGTTTTCATTTTGAAGCAAACCATTCAATAATTGCTGTCTGTTGATGTGTAAATAGTATTGTGATTTTATTGGAACCATTTAAAATTTTGAAATACCCAATTGCTTCAGAGATGATGGAGTGACATTACTAATTCCTTATCTGGAGCCCTGGAAGGTTATTGAAAATTAGGTACTATTGTTGTATTTTGTGCTCCGACTTTAAAAATTAGTATGTACTCGGCTAAAATAAATGTGTGGAATATACCAATACAAACCTTATCGGGAGCTCCGCTTACTATAGGAATGAATGGCCTTTTTGTGGAATTTATCGGGGTATAAACTTGGAAAAGTCGCGGGAATACTGGATTAAGCGATAAAAAATTACAATTTTCGAAAAAAAAAAAAAACATTTTTTTTTTTATTTTTTTTTTTTTTATTATCGAAAATTGTCATTTTTTTTAAGGCCTCGTCCAGTATTCCCGCGACTTTTCCAAGTTTATATCCCCGATAAATTCCACAAAAAGGCCATTCATTCCTTATAATGCCAGCATTTGAAATAAATTCATCAAATGTGTTTATTTTCCATTTTCTTAAGAATGTTACTGAAAGTAGTCCAGCGTGGGAGTTTACTGGGATATAAATTTTGGACAGAGACTTGCTACGGGCCAATCAAATGTTAGGGAATTGTGTAAATATGTTTGTGCTGGAATTACATCCTCATACTTACCTTTGTAAATTCTGTCGTACTCTTGAAGAATACGCTTCGGGGGCCGACATACACTTCATTTGCGTAGTCGTATGTTCCGCGCACCTTCACCGGTCGATACTCCATGTTTTCAATTTCTCGGAGACTACAACAGAAAGTCAGAGCTCCAGATAAGCTGCATATTTGCTTAAATACCCAATTAAAATTGCCCAAAACCCAATTTAAATCCGAAGTAGCGAGTATCAAAAAGCAATACAAAAATTGTTGTACCTTTATCGTGCTGCAGAAAATAATAAACAGACTAAAAATATAGCATATTTTTCTTATTTTCCAAGGAGACAATTCTAATGAAATGCCAAGACATGTTTTCAATTCGAAGCAAACTATTCAATAATTGCTGTCTGTTGATGGGTAAACAGTAGTGATTTTATTTTACCCAATTAAAATTTTGAAATACCGAATTGTTTCAGAAATGATGGAGTGACAATACTAAATTACTAATTCCTTATCTGGAGCCCTGGAAGGGTGACTGGTGGTATGGTGTTATGTAAGGGAAACAATGGGGTTATGTCAGACACGCCCAGTGATTTTGTACCTTCTGACATTTTCAGACTAGTCCATTTATGAAAAGGAGTGTTTTTGTTCTCAAAAATATGAAATTTATTTGCATAAAGTGTAGATCCTGATGAGCCGGCTCATCTGGATCTACACTATTTGCCAATACCACTAAACAGGCCTGTGGTGTTGAAAAGGTTAAACAAATACGAGACACACCATGTGATTTTGCACCTTCGGACATTTGCGTAATTTGATGAAATACGTCTACAAAATTTAACAATATTTTCCGTAAATGGCTTCAAAAGTTGACAACATTTTCGGAGCACATGCGGAATTATAATTTTGTCAACTTTTGACTTCATTTATGAAAAATATTGTAAACGTATTTAATGAAATTACGCAAATGTCCAAAGGTACAAAATGACATGGCGCGTCTCATCTTTGGCTGTGACTGCAGAAATGGGCTTTATGGAATTTGTGACCAGTATTTGTGATCAGATAGACTGTGCGAATGCGCAGGCTGATCTGGATCGACACTGTTTGCAAAACCCGTAAGCCTAAACACAGGTTGAAGTAACGAACCGAGGTCTATAAATACATTAAATATGCCTAAAAGCATCAATAAACTAGAAATGGACGCTTGTCGACAAGCGCATGTGTATCCCCCTCCCCAGATACACAAGTAGTTTGAAAAAAGGGTGATCGAGTTATGCTCCGGAGACAAAATCGGTGACGGACAAAGGGAGATAACTAAACAATTAGTGATGCAAGAGTTGTCATTCTTGCACGACACACCTTTAGGGTATATGCATGTGTGAAGCTACTGGAGCGCAGAATTATTTGTTAATAGTCCTATATTTATGTACATATATCTGCACAGGTGCACATAATGCCACAATATTTTTAGCTGTATAAATTACCTGTAATAAGTTAGTGGTCAGTTAAAAAATTTAAAAAGAATGTAAAAAAAAAAATTAAAAAAAAAGTTGAAAAAAAAAGTTGAAAAATAAAAAATAATAATACTTGCTACTGGAGCCCAGAATTTTTTTTAATAGTCCTATATTTATCTACATATATCTGCACAGGTCCACATAATGCCACAATATTTTCAACACAGTTTACGGAAATGTAATATACAAATTTTTTTTTTTTAAATAATGCTCGCTACTGGAGCCCAGAATTTTTGTTAATAGTCCTATATTTATCTGCATATATCTGCACAGGTCCACATACTGCCACAATATTGTCAACACAGTTTACGGAAATGTAATAATGTACCTGTATAAATTACCTGTAATAAGTTAGTGGTCAGTTAAAAAATTGAAAAAGAATGGAAAAAAAAAAAATGGAAAAAAAAATTAAATAAAAAAAAATAAAAAGAATAATGCTCCCTACTGGAGCCCAGAATGTTTTTTAATAGTCCTATATTTATCTACATATCATATATACGCAGGTCCACATATTCCCACAATATTTTCAACACAGTTTACGGAAATGTAATATAATCATTTACCTGTATAAATTACCTGTAAGTTGTCAGTGGTCAGTTGCACATGCTAGCACATGCACAGGTGAATAGTCTGTATATAGCACTTACCACCTTATGCTACTAGACAAAAATTGAAAAATAATTTTGAAAAAAAAAAAAAAAAAACAAAAAAAAAAAAAAAAAAAAAAAAATGGAAAAGAAGAGTTTAAAAATAATAATGCTTGCTACTGGAGCACAGAATTTTTTTTTAATAGTCCTATATTTATCTACATATATCTGCACAGGTCCACATAATGCCACAATATTTTCAACACAGTTTACGGGAAATGTAATATAATCATTTACCTGTATAATTACCTGTAAGTGGTCAGTTTCACATGCTAAGCACATGCAACAAGTGAATAGTTCTGTATAAAGCACTTACGACCTTATGCTACTAGACAAAAATTGAAAAATAATTTGCAAAAAAAAAATGAAAAAAAAAAAAAAAAAAATGAAAAAAAAAAGAAAAAAAAATGAAAAAGAAAAAAAATGAAAAAAAAAGTTTAAAAATAATAATGCTTGCTATTGGAGACCAGATTTTTTTTAATAGTCCTATATTTATCTACAAAAATCTGCACAGGTCCACATAATGCCACAATATTTTCAACACAGTACCCAATGTAGTGATTTACCTGTATAAATTACCTGGTCAGCAGTGGTCAAGCACTGGACATCTGCACATGCTAGCCCATGCTTAGCACATGGTTCTCCCAGTTTCTATTGTTCTCTCTACAGGTAAGGTGTACAGAGCACAGAGAAAAGGTGTACAGAGCAGACGAGAAAACAGGTCTTCATGCATTATTGTCCAGTTTGTAGAGTGCGCAAAACAAAAAAGGGAGATAACTCAAAAATTAGCTATGCAAGAGTTGTCATTCTTGTGCGCGACACACCTCCGGGTCGTGGTCTATGCATGTGTGAAGTTTCATGAAAATATTCAAAAGGGTGGTCGAGTTATGCTCCGGACAGGAAATCAGTGAGCGAAAACAAAAAAGGGAGATAACGTCAAAATTAGCTATGCAAGAGTTGTCATTCTTGTGCACGATACACCTTCGGTTCGTGGTCTAATTGAATGTGTTACGTTTCATAAAAATATTCCAAAGGGTGGTCGAGTTATGGTCAATCAGTGCGCAAAACAAAAAAGGGAGATAACTCCAAAAAATTAGCTATGGCAAGAGTTGTCATTTTTCTTGTGCGACACACCTTCGGGTCGTGGTCTATGCATGTGTAAAGTTTCATGAAAATATTCCAAAGGGTGGTGGAGTTATGCTCCGGACACGAAATCAGTGCGAGAAACAAAAAATGGAGATAACTCAAAAATTAGCTATGCAAGAGTTGTCATTCTTGTGCGCGACACACCTTCGGGTCGTGGTCTATGCATGTGTGAAGTTTCATGAAAATATTCCAAAGGGTGTTCGAGTTATGCTCCGGACAAGAAGTGTCTGCGGCGGATGCGGCGCGCTGTCAAATCCATAGTACATGTATCCCCCGACGGAGTCCGGGGGATACAATGAAGAAATAAAAGCTAATTTTTTTTTTTACTCCCTCCATATAGACTCCATATGGAGTCTATATGGAGGGAGTAAAAAAATATATTTAGCTTTTTTTTTCTTCATGTGAGTTTGTACCGAGGTCTACGAGGTCTATAAATACATTAAATATGCCTTCATTTATTGATGCTTGTAGGCATATTTAATGTATTTATAGACCTCGGTCCGTTACTTCAACCTGTGAGCCTAAAGGCCCATCCATTGTTCAAGTTACAGCCATGTATATATAAAGGAGATTGATTGATTGGGGTATTGATTTATATCAGTAGCATATTTCACCGTCCAAAATTGCAAAGTATACTTACCTTGCTAAGTACACTTTGACGGAGAAATTTTCAATTTAAGGATAAATTTATTCATTTTTATTATACTGAATTTATTACATTATCACAGCCATTTTGGCTGTGATAATGTAATAAATTCAGTATAATAATTCTGCATACGTTTAATCATCAAATATATATGCCGTCGTTAGTTCTATATGAAATAATACATTTCGGGAAAAATAAATGATTACTCCCTCAAAGTATACTTTGCTAGATAAGTATACTTTGCAACTTTAGTGAAATCGGCTACAGGAGTCGAAATCAAATTTGAGGGGTCAAAATGTGCCAAAGGGTCTCTATCAGAAACATTGGATCATACAGAAATGATAGAGTAACAATACCCAATGTCTAATTCCGTATCTGAAACCCTTGTTGGTCTGACAGAAAACATCTTTTAAACGCTACAGCCCATGGTTTTATTACTTATATCAGGGCTCCAGATAAGGTGCGTATTTTTTTAAATACCCAATTAAAATTGCCAAAAATCCAATTGAAATCAGAAGTAGCGAGTATCAAAATGCATAACAAATTTGTGGTACCTTTATCATGCTGCAGAAAACAATAAACAGACCACAAATATAGCATATTTTTCTTATTTTCCATGAAAACACATCTTGGTATTTAATTAGAATTGTCTCCAAGGAGACAATTCTAATGAAATGCCAAGACATGTTTTCATCTAGAAGCAAACTATTCAATAATTGCGGTCTGCTGATGTGTAAACAGTAGTGTGATTTTATTTTACGCAATTAAAATTTTGAAATACCCAATTGCTTCAGAAATGATGGAGTGACAATACTCAATTACTAATTCCTTATCTGGAGCTCTGCACTCACCCACCCATCCATTCAACAGCGACAGGACGTTCACTTACTCTTCCGGTAATGGTATTGGAGGCTGCGATGTCCTCTTCGCAAGTTTGTCAATCACACCCAGCTTCCATTCTCTACGGCGTAGTTGCCAAATCCCAAGTGCGATCGATGTAAGCGGAAACACCTACAATATATAAAAAACACCATGTGAGTTTGTACCATCAGACATCATTCTGCGTAATTTCATGAAATACGTTTACAAAATTTACAATATTTTCCGTAAATGGCATCAAAAGTTGACAAATAATTAACGTATTTAATGAAATTAGGCGGATGTCCGAAGGTAGAAAATAGCATGGCGTGTCTCAAATGAGATCGAAGGTACTCATTTTCTGTGCATGAATGAACATACATGATAGTGCAGTGGAACCTCTCTAAACCGAACACCCTGGGAGGTCCCCAGGGTGTCCGGCTTAGAGAGGTTCCACTGTAAATCAGACCTATAACAATACCATGGCGTAACTGGAGAAATGGGACTCGCGGGTTCGGCTCCCAGTGGAGATCAAGATCCGGACAGTCTGATCAGTCTGGTCTCAATTCCACCCGTCATGTTTCAAACATGTACTATTGATGGAGTGAGCTATTTGATCAGCAGCTACACTGGTCACAAATCCCATTTCTCGAGTCACAGCCACGCAGGGCTCCAGATAAGGAATTAGTAATCGAGTATTGTCACTCCATCATTTCTGAAGCAATTTGGTATTTCAAAATTTTAATTGGGTAAAATAAAATCACACTGCTGTTTACACATCAACAGACAGCAATTATTGAATAGTTTGCTTAGAAATGAAAATGTGTCTTGGTATTTCATTAGAATTGTCTCCTTGGACAATTCTAATGAAATACCATGTCTTTTCATGGAAAATAAGAAAAATATGCTATATTTATTGTCTGTTTATTGTTTTCTGCAGCATGATAAATGTACCACAAATTTTTTGGATACTTGCTACATTTGTACTTCGAATTTCAATTGGGTTTTTGGCAATTTTAATTGGGTATTTAAGCAAATACGCAGCTCTGGCCACGTATAAGATAGTTACATTGAATGACTGATCATAAAAGTACATGCCCACTCAGTAGGCACAAAATGTTCTTTATAGGAATGAAATAAGTGTATAATTGTGTAACTATTCCACCAGTTCTAAAAATTACGAGTGCCCGCTATATAGATATAATCATTTAGTAATATTTATTTTACTGATATCCTTTGTTCCTTATTTAATAATGAAGAAAATCAATAATCTATTTGTAACAAGAAATGTGGCCTATCGGCAAACAAATGCATGGCAGATTGAAGAAACTGTGGAAAAGTTAATTAACCAAAGTTATAATTATTCACAAGCACATTTATGATGGTCAAAAGGTCAAGGTCATATTAAGGGCAGTGTTGATGTGTGGCATTTGTCCACAAGTATGATATTGAAATATTAAAGTAATTCATCAAGGGATATAGAAGTTATGACAGAAATAAGAAGCTCCAGCGAACTTATTATTAATGTCTTTAAAAAAGTTCAAAGTTTTCATGGTCAAAAGGTCAAGGTCATATTAAGGCAGCATTGATGAGTGGCATTTGTCCATAAGTATGCTGTGTTTAAATATTTAAGTAATCCTTCAAGCAATATAGATGTTATGACAGAATTGAGAAACTCCGGCGAACTTCTTAATGGGAAAAAGTTCAAAGGCGTCAAGGTTAAAAGGTCAAGGTCATATTAATGGTAGCATGGATGTGTGGCATTTGCCACAGGTATACTGTGTTGAAATATTTAAGTAATCATTCAAGGGATATAGAAGTTATAACAGAATTTGAAACTCAGGCAAATTTTTTAATGTGGGAAAAAGTTCAAAGTTGTCAAGGTCAAATTAAGGGCAGTATGGATGTGTGGCATTTGTCCACAGGTATACTGTGTTGAAATATTTAAGTAATCATTCAAGGGATATAGAAGTTATAACAGAATTTGAAACTCCGGCAAATTTTTTAATGTGGGAAGAAACTCAAAGTTGTCATGGTCATATTAAGGGCAGCATGGATGTGTGGCATTTGTCCACAGGTATACGGAGTTGAGATATTTAATTAATCCTTCAACGGATATAGAAGTGATAACAGAATGTTGAAACTCCGGCAAATTTCTTAATGTGCAGGACACGCGGACGGACGGACGGACGGACGGACGGACGGACGGACGGACGGACACACATCCCAAACACTATATGCCTCCGGGACCGGGACCGAGACCGGGGTCATAAAAATAAAATAAGCATTTAATTTGAAATCGGGGGTACAATATTCTTTAGACACAAAGCTTATCTGGAGCTCTGACACTTTTTACACCACTTAATTTTTTGTCGTCTGCTGTTTATTTTCTATTTTCCATTTTTATCACCAAAAACATGCTTTGACAGCACATTAGAATAATTTTCAACATGTTTTGACAGCACTTTAGAATCATTTCCATTGGAAATGATTCTGAAGTGCTGTCAAACCATGTTTTTATTGAGAAATAAGGCAACATATAAAAGCAACAGCAGACGATAATTGTTGTGAATAGAGTCTAGTCTAAGGGAGTAAGTTGATGGGAAAATGAGATTTTATTCTATATTTATCCGGAGCCCTGACACTGTTTACAAACACTAGGAGAGAGGGAGAAAGGGTTAAGGGAAATCGCACCAGCAATACATATCCGCCCTCGTCAATGAAGCTGAACTTCTTCCTGCTAGACTTGCGAGGTTTCTGTAGGAATGGTTGGGCTCTCCGTTGTGGGGGTCTATACATCATCGGGTCATGTCCGCTCGACTTCGGTGTCTGTGTACTCTTGAAGCGGCAAATAATCCTCTGCTGTTTCGTCACCTGGCAAGTAACCTGAAAAATTAAATACCATATTTATTCTAATAAACGCCCCCGGGGCGATGCAATTTGTGGGATAAAAATGTGGAAGATATGATCAAAATATGTTATTGTCACATACAAAAGCCACTTAAAACAATGTGGGCTTTTGTGGGTGAAAATAACATTTAAATACAAATATGGGAAGGGGGCTACTATTAGAAAGTGGGCTACTATTATAATGAATACGGTACTCTAATTATTTTGGAATCAGTTCTTTCATTAATAAAGATTTTCAGGATTTTGGATTTTATGTAAATTTCAGGATTTTTTCACATATACAGAGTCGAAAGAATACTGGTACGGGGAATGGCAAAACTGAACTTGGTAATCTCAATCAGAACATGATGAAATTATTCATGCGATTCCGTCCAAAAAGGAATTGATAGTAGTAACAGTAACGTAAATGTTGGTAACATTATACTTAGATGCTCAGCTTTACCCAGATATAGGTACCAAATATCAGAAATGATGGAGTGACAATACTCAATTACTAATTCCTTATCTGGAGCCCTGGGGTGGGCCCCGGTAATGACACATTTTTGATCATCGATGGCAGATGGACAAAATACATGGAAGCAATTAGTGAACTTCAATTGATGTAAGTAACATTATGAAAGCAAAAGATGATGCATATAAAGCACTTGTTAGACCCAGAGCTCCAGATATTCTGCGTATTTGCCTAAATACCCAATTAAAATTGTTAAAAACCCAATTGAAATCATAAGTAGCTAGTATCAAAAAGCAATAACAAATTTGTGGTACTTTTTCATGCTACAGAAAACAATAAACAGACCACAAATATAGCATATTTTTCTTATTTTCCATCTTGGTATTTCATTAGAATTGTCTCAAAGGAGACAATTCTAATGAAATGCCAAGACATGTTGTCATTTCGAAGCAAACTATTCAATAATTGCTGTCTGTTGATGTGTAAACAGTAGTGTGATTTTATTTTACCCAATTAAAATTTTGAAATACCCAATTGCTTCAGATATGATGGAGTGAAAATACTCAATTACTAATTCCTTATCTGGAGCCCTGTCAAGAATATTCTTCATCTACATGTACCTGGGACCCACATAACAAATCTCAAATAAACCAAATCGAGAAAGTACAACGACTCGCTGCCAGATGTTTCAAATCGATACCACAATACAAGCTCTGTTACGGACATGCTCCAAACCCTAAACTGGCCCTCTAGAAATCCAACGTACTCGCTCCAGAATAATCATGCTCTACAAAATTATCCACAGCGTATTTGCCATCCACTCACCTAGTAATCTCCTTATTCCTTCACATATAAAAACCAGACACAGTAGTACACAGACCTTTAAACATATAGAAACAGCAATGATTCTTACAAATACTCCTTCTACCCTCGAACAGTCACCCAATGGAACCTTCTACCACCCTCTATAATTGCAGCAGACACAGTGGACGCCTTTAAAGTCCTAGTCTATGTGTCTGTCCTCACTCATATATTCCATGAATAGATACATATAAATGTACAAAGTTTTAACCAAGCACTAAAGGAAACAGACATATAAAACGAAAACAAATATAAAAACAAATAAATTTAAAAAAAAAATGAAAAATATGTATTTGTCTTTTATCCCTAATGAGCACTCTAATGCATGCTTAGAACATTTATATTTATCACCAAACCGAACAAATAAGTAAATACGGCGCCGGCACATAATCTTCATTAAAGAAGGAGTGCTGATACTACAAAGAAGAAGAATAAGAAGAAGAAAGGGGATAAATTTGAAGAGGTGAAAAGTCAGTTTGATCCGCAAACGTGAGTAAAGGACGACCTTCCAAATTTCAAAAGCTCGACACGCGACTAACTTACACAACTTCTGTAAATTCTGACGAGAGCTGTCAATGGTTTAATCTTTGAAAACTCTCTGAGAGACATGCTTGCAAATAGATTATACTGTGAACAGAAAGCGAGAAAGATGAACAAAAAATTGTTTTTTTGTTGTTGTTGTTGTTATATGTCGTACGTCTTGAAATTCAGCCGCTTACTTTTTGACTCAGCTTCATTACAACCACACAGATAGAGAGCATTGTTTCGACATTTGCTGGCTGGCCTCTCTACCTGGTCTAAGCATTAAACGAATAAAAACAGCCACACACCACACAAACAAAAAACAAGTAGGCAGAGTTAATTTGCGGTCACAAAAACCGAGCAAAACTATACTGCCTATAGAAGAAACACAGTATGTTGTCCAAAAGAGCTATATTTTTGCCTGGTTAGTTCAGTCGGTTCAAGCGAAGGTCCATTAAACCAATGCATTCCGGGCTGATGCGCGTCTTTCTCGCCAAGTGACATTATTGTTTTCATGATCTTTGCGACCTTTAGTGCATGTTGTCAGCTGTAGAAGTAAAATGTACATTCTTCCAGAAGTACGTTCTGTTATTATTTTCCTGACACTTTGTGATCGTTCAATACAACTGTCAAAACGACAGTTTTTCACATTGTTTCTACTCCTTTGTACTAATTATGCCATTTTACATAGCATTTTACATAAGTGAAACGCAATATACAATTACATAATTCGTCACTTAAGGAAGCGTTTGCTGTAAGTGTAATATACCTCACTTGCAGCGTGCATGCTTCTCGTGTTCATGCTCGGTGATTATCATGGATCTCTTGTCCATGTCATGTAATTTCAATATCTGATTGACGGTGATACCATGCATCAGTGTCAATGCCAGGCACTGCATGTTGTTATCACTCAGCGTGAATTCAGCCAATGTACATGTGCAGTTAGGCCCATGATAATAACTTGATAAGACATGCGTTTCCTAGAAATTCAGTGGTTTGCTGATGAGGCAATGGGGGCTACTACCACACAAACTATATTCCTACTATACATACCACACTCCTACCACACAAACAAACATGCATACAACGTTGATCATAGAGTATTCAAAAGTGACGATGTCCACTCTAAGACTAGCGATACACTTTCCACAAATAACACACATACACGAGATTGTTAACATATACAATGAGTGCAATTAATGCGAGACACGGAGACAGGACATAATAAGTCACAAGCAAAACGTATAAGAGGAGATGAACATAAGAAAATATTTAAAAACGATATAAGCCAACGGGATGACATGGGCCCCCACTTGAAACGCGTTCAGTGGACAAAACTGCCCACTGGTGGGGTAAAAGCAGGTTATAGGGCCCCATTAACCTCCAATTTAGTCATTACCATCTGGGTAGAAATATGGACATAACATATGAAGCGAAAATTAATTACAAATACAGTAAACAAATGTATTCAAAGCAAATATTCCACAAGAAATATGAATAGTATGATCCCAAAGAAGAAGACACTATAGTGGAAACAGGATAATGTGCTCAACTATCTCTACAGGTAATACATGACTGGCAAATCAATAGAATTGTCAGAATTTCCCTCCCTTCTGTGCTTCGGAATAAACGTGTCATGTAGCTTCCAGTCACCATGCAATGAAGAAAGTTTACATCATATGAATTTGATGTTGTTTTTTATGTATTGCCAGTATGTGACTTCTTCTCTCTGTATTGTCTGCCTTTCTATAAGCACACCAATGTCCACGTGTAGATGACGCAGGTCGATTCGTTGGTATGTATATGGTTTGATTTATTAAATAGTATAACAGTCTTTGTGCAGAATGCGAACCACAAAGTCAGCGGCTGAAACGCACGACATAGCTACAACAACAACAACAACAAGAATATCAACATGGCTGCTGATTTACAGAAAAGGCTCCAAACCGAACTCGAGAAATTTCAGTCTTTGCAGAAAGGTTTCCACAGCGTTTTGTTTTTTAAAATCTGAATCGAATTTACGTCTATATTTACTGGTCCAAACTGACAGGGATGGGTTGGGAGTAATTCGCAAATTTGATGACGACAAAACGTGCATGCACATGATTCATGACAGTTGCTGCCACAGGCACCGGTGATTCTAGCGTGTCTTGGATGGTCAAGTATTGTTTTTATATACATGAAAGACATTTCTAAACAATGTACAAAACAATTCAAATGCGTCTATGCAACGTGTTACAGTGCGTTGAAACCGCTGCTTGGGGTGAGTTTTCGGCATAAACATAAAGCTCAAAGATTTTGAGTGTAAACTGCACTTAAACGCCTCTCACTAACCTAAATTTGCTTTTTAAAATCAAACACGTTCATATCCGCATTTTCAATGAATATTAGCCGCCATCTTTAAAAATATTGAATTACGTGAGATGCAGTGATTTGGTTGGCTAATGGGACATGACGTTAGTCTCCAGTAGGTTAGACACCACCAAATAGTTTTACTATATAATTTAACCGAATGCCATCCAATAAGGCCAGTCTCTCCTACTTTCACTATTCGTATGGATGCTGTGGGACCCACTTGTACATGACCTGCAGCCAGTCTGTACTGGTTCTGCATGAACTAAACAATAGGTTCACTTACTCCTAAGAAAGAAAAATCCAACCTTGTCATATCCTCCAATATTGTATACATTTTTTGGCCACGGAAACTCCGTTTACATCAAGTGACCAACAGGGTCAGTGTTTTCTTTTAAATGCTACAAATATGCTGAAAGCTGGTGTTGAAGGCACCCCAAAATGTTCCTCAAGTGAAACTGGGTAGTAATGGATCAAGATTTGCAAGCAAACGGTGTCTGTGACCTCAAAACACCCGCACTATTTTTTTATACCGGACTACTTTTGCATACACCCTGGGCGGTTTCGCACCATTTGGTGTCTTCTAACCTATAAGTGTACCAGTCCCACTACAAATCATTCTACAATATTCACTATTCAAAAAGTAGCTTCTATTCCTGGATACAGTACCAAGTTTGGAGCAAATATCTCAAATGGTTGTCACACAGCAGCTGTGTAACTCCACCATGTGACTGTCCACATTCTGCCTTAATTTGAGCTACTACAGAACTATGGAGAATTTAAATAGATGATGAATTAAAAGCACAAATCTCCATAAAATCACATAACATTACCCTAAATAGTGTTATAGCTAACCATTCTACATATACAGACTCATCACTGAAACTATACCAACATGTATGCCACTCTGGAATGGTCGACAGACAAAAGGGTACTGGCTTGGAACGGTCAGTCAAGAAATTTGCTTTATAACACAGGAGGAAAGGAAAAACAATGTTTTCTGAGTACTAGTGTCTTGGTACTATACCGATATGCGAAAACAATACACTTACGCCTAATTTTGGCAAATTTTGGAACAGCGTCGCGATGTCGCGCCACTTTCCATAACTTCTTAATTGTCCATCAGCAAGCCAATATCAATGAATGAAAAAAAATGAAAAACACACTATAATCACTGTTTCGGTGTATATTTCTGTCACATTCCAAGCCCAATCACCTACAGGTAATTTGCATACACTGGTATTTATTATATTTCACTAAATAAAGCTGAGAAATCAAGATTTTAGAAGATTTTGAAGCCGATAACTGTCCGTCTGAGATACAAAAAGAACAAATATGTTGCATCGCGGAGTCCGCTCGATTATTCTTGTCGCAGTAAACTTTAAAAAATTATGTTCCCAGAGACATAGCTACAAGAAAACATAAACTTCAACTTCAAATTCTACAAACAAACATATCTCACATAGGGCCTAGGCACACCTTATAGGTTAGACACCACCAAATAGTTTTACTATATAATTTAAACCGAATGCCATCCAATAAGGCCAGTCTCTCCTACTTTCACTATTCGTATGGATGCTGTGGGACCCACTTGTACATGACCTGCAGCCCAGTCCTGTACTGGTTCTGCATGAACTAAACAATAGGTTCACTTACTCCTAAGAAAGAAAAATCCAACCTTGTCATATCCTCCAATATTGTGTACATTTTTTGGCCACGGAAACTCCGTTTACATCAAGTGACCACAGGGTCAGTGTTTTCTTTTAAATGCTACAAATATGCTGAAAACTGGTGTTGAAGGCACCCAAAAATGTTCCTCAAGTGAAACTGGGTAGTAATGGATCAAGATTTGCAAGCAAACGGTGTCTGTGACCTCAAAACACCCGCACTATTTTTTTATACCGGACTACTTTTGCATACACCCTGGGCGGTTTCGCACCATTTGGTGTCTTCTAACCAGTAACCAACCAAACCACTGCATGCACGTGATTGAAATATTCGGGATATTCAGGTCCGTAATCTGGAAAAGTTTGTCGTATCTCCTTCATTATTTTATTTAACAGATATACACTCGCCTAGGAAACTCATGAATTTCTCCAGTCACAATTTCATATAATCTTGATAAACGAGTATTATGCCCAGTTCAATGATTCACCTGTTAAATCATTTTGTCTAACAGAATAGGAACCATTCCATTTCAGACTATCAGAAATACATAAAAGGGAAACAACAGTTAGATGGACAGCTGAATGAAAACACGCTTGTGAAAGAGGTAACTGTTCACATGTTTGTGCTGCTGTTCTGTGTAGTGTATACAATGCTCCAATCTAAAGAGAAAAATGTGCTCTAACCTGGGTCCTCGGGTTTACCGTACCATCGCTCTAACTGACTAAGCTAGGCGTGCACGAATACACATCCAGAGCTCCAGATAAGCTGCGTATTTGTGTAAATACCCAATTCAAAATTGCCAAAAACCCAATTGAAATCCGAAGTAGTGAGTATCAAAAATCAATGAGAACAATTGTGCTACCTTTACCATGCTGCAGAAAACAATAAACGTACTAAAAAAATAGCACATTTTTCTTATTTTTGTCTCGCCCGCGAAAGCGGAAAGCGAGACATAGATTTTTCTTTTCCGGAGTCGTCGGCGGCGGCAGCTGCGTCATCATTCACTGTTAAGTTTTCGTGTTACGGTCATTACTTCAGCACCTTATCAGCTACAGTCATCAAACTTTATACATACCTTTACTATGATATGTAGATGAATATAGGACTATTCTCAGGGGTCAAGGCCCCAGGGTCAAGGTCAAGGCGGAACAAGGCGAGACATTTGATTCCGCGTAATTCTTGTTCCATGAAAACACATCTTGGTATTTCATTAGAATTGTCTCATTAGAATTGTCTCCAAGGAGACAATTCTAATGAAATGCCAAGACATGTTTTCATTTCGAAACAAACTATTCAGTAATTGCTGTCTGTTGATGTGTAAACAGTAGTGTGATTTTATTTTACCAAATTAAAATTTTGAAATACCCAATTGCTTCAGAAATGATGGGAGTAACAATACTCAATTACTAATTCCTTATCTGGAGCACTGTACATGTCTTACTATTTATAACGTACCTGAATTCTAGAGAGTGCGTCCATGCGTCCGTCCGAAATCTGTGTTAAAGTTTTTAAATACCTTATATCTCTGCAGTCCTAAGTCACATTGACTTGAAACTTCATATGCTTATTAGTCATCATCCATATATTCATGCTGTATCCCACTCATGCGGCCCCTGTGCCCAAGGTCAAGGTCAAATGACTTAGAAGTTTGCGTTCCGAAATCTGCGTTAAAGTTTATAAATACCTTATATCTCTGCAGTCCTAAGTCACATTGACTTGAAACTTCATATGCTTATTAGTCATCATCCATATATTCATTCTGTGTCCCACGCATGCGTTATTATAAAATCTGCGTTAAACTTTTTGCATATCTTTCCATAGCCTGCCCATGTGGTCCACATGCCCAAGGTCAACATCAAATGACTGAAATTTGTGTTAAAGTTTTTACATACCTTATATCTCCACAACACTTACTCCGATTTACTTCCAACATCCAATACTTCTTATTCATCATCCATGTTTTCATTCTATAGTCTACGGTCCACATGCCCAAGTTCAAGGTCAAATGACTAAAATTTGTGTTAAAGCTTTTACATACCTTATATTTCCACAACCCTTAATTCAAACCCTTAATTGAACCTCAGTATTTGGACATTGTTTATTTGGGAAAAAACATAAACATATATGTTTTCCTACAACAGTGAGTGTGCCAATTAGCCATATTTAGGGTTAGTATGGCAGTACAGGTATGATCACAATAACAAGGTATATTTAATAGGGGTTTCCCTAAGCAAATTGTGTCCAAATATTTAGGGTTATTACTGTACTAGGAGTCTAGTACATGAACTCGATCGAGTGAATGTGACATAAATTGGGAAAATTTGGTAACTGCTTGCCAGAGCTCCAGATAAACTGCGTATTTGCGCAAATACCCAATTAAAATTGCCAAAAACCCAACTGAAATCAGAAGTAGCGAGTATCAAAAAGCAATAAATAATTTATGGTACCTTTATCATGCTGCAGAAAACAATAAACAGACCAGAAATATAGCATATTTTTCTTATTTTCCAAGAAAACACATCTTGGTATTTCATTAGAATTGTCTTCCAGGAGACAATTCTAATGAAGTGCCAAGACATGTTTTCATTTCGAAGCAAACTATTCAACAATTGATGTCTGTTGATGTGTAAACAGTAGTGTGATTTTATTTTACCCAATTATAATTTTGAAATACCCAATTGCTTCAGAAATGATGGAGTGAAAATACTCCATTACTAATTCCTTATCTGGAGCCCTGGCTTGCTATGCTTGCTTTATGGATGCTTCTTATATGTACAAGAACTAGATTGACTGAAATTTGGTTAACTGCTTACAGTATGAATAGTAATGTCCGTTAACATTTTAATGAAACACGGTTATCGCCCCTGATATCAGTGTGGAAATTTACCTCTGTTATAAAATGTATAATAATACCTATGAATACATTGGGGTAAAGGTGAATGAATGTTTATTTTGTGTTTATTCAGAAAATTTCATATCTACAGAATATACAAAACTATCTGTCTCCCTATGTTACAACCTGGCATGTGGGACCCCAGTTTTAAATTGGGCAAATTTGGATAACTGCTTACCGTTAATATGCATGGTGTTTGATAGGCCCTTCTTGTTTGTATACAGGAACTTGATCGAGTAGACACAGCAGCCAATGTGTACAAGATGATTGGTCCAGTGCTGATCAAACAAGATGTTGAGGAGGCGCGACAAACAGTGCAGAAGCGAATGGACTACATCGGTGGTGAAACGTAAGTTGGGGCAAATTTTTAGTTTAAAAAATTTGTAATACTTTACATCATAAGTTAACATGTAGCCATAAAATTACAGTACAGTAGAACGTGGTGACACACTCGGGTATTCCGCTGGGGAAAAATAAAAATCTCCACTTCAAAAAAAAAAAGAGAGAAAAAAAGAAGAATAACCAATAGGATAAAAATAAACAATTGGCGATAAAAAATTACAATTTTCGAAAAAAACATTATTTTTTTCTTTCGAAAATTGTAATATTTTATTGCCAATTGGCGATCACCAGCGGAATCCCAGCACACTTATTCGGAATCCCTGCACACATATTCGTAGAAATGTGTCTGTGACTGGAGAAATGGGGCTTGTAGATCCAGATCTGCAGTCTGATCATGATCTGCACTGTTCGGCATGCAATCAATGAAACACACGCCATGCTTGTATCAAGCAAAACAGACATTATCAGGCTACATGAGTGTGCTAATTAATTTCGTCAAGTTCCATTACAGAAAACTGGACATTTTTTGTCATCATTCAGGGCTCCAGATAAGGAATTAGTAATTGAGTATTGTCACTCCATCATTTCTGAAGCAATTTGGTATTTAAAAATGTTAATTGGGCAAAATAAAATCACACTACTGTTTCCACATCAGCAGACCGCACTTATTGAATAGTTTGCTTCTAAACGAAAACACATCTTGCTTAGAAATAAAACAATAAACAGTAATTTTTTAATAGTTTTCTTCGAAATGAAAACATGTCCTGGCATTTCATTAGAATTGTCTCCTTGGAGACAATTCTAATGAAATACCAAGATGTGTTTTCATGGAAAATAAGAAAAATAGTTTATATTTGTGGTCTGTTTATTGTTTTCTGCAGCATGAGAAAGGTACCACAAATTTTTTATTGCTGTTTGATACTCGCTACTTCTGACTTCAATTGGGTTTTTGGCAATTTTAATTGGGTATTTAAGCAAATACGCAGCTTATCTGGAGCCCTGGAAAACTATTTGCTACTTGCTCTGAACATTATACATGTACATCATTTACAGAAAATATCCTAAATTTCGTAAACATTTTGCATGATATCTCGTACATCTTTTTAGGTACAATATCACGTGGCTTGTTTCATATATATTTTGCAGGAAACGGCACGACATAACCATAAAGGATTTAGAAAAGAAGCAGGAAACGTCGCGGGAACTGTTACAAAAATTACAAGCACAGTACCAGCAATCTCAGCAAAAAGCCGCCGTGAAATCATAGGACATATATATCACATACCCATCACGCGAATATCGGCCAGTGTTCAAAGATTTTCTGACTTATCGAAAATGAGAATTTTCTGAAGTTAATTGCGATGATCTGCAATATTTTTGTGTAAATCCAGACATTTGACAAAATTCCAGAGCACAAATTGTGTGTGTGCTCGGGGATGTTTGTGAACTTGCGACAATTTACAGTAATTATCATATTTTTATAAAATTGGTATCGGCGAAAAATGTAGGAGGTAGATGATCTGAAACACTGGCCCATGTGTATATCTGTAGTTAACTCATTCCGGAATCTGTGACGTAATACAGTCAAGTTTACTTTATTTTCACAGAGCTCCAGATAAGTTTTGTATCTAAAGAGTATTTATTATACCCCCATATTTCAAATTCAATGCGTATTTTACTTTTACAAATGTATTATTGATTTTCTTCCTTTAATATTAAATAGGGAAAAAATACATTAAAAAATTTGCTTATTTGAGCTGCAAAAAGCAAATAGCATTTCTTTTTGCAGCTCAACAAAGTAAATTTCAACTTTATTACAGTATTTTCACTACTCAATTTAAAAATAGATGCATATTTTCACATTGTTGTGAGTATTTTGTACTCCCACTTTTGATAATCACGGCGTATTCTGCTAAAATAAGTGTGTAAAAATACGCCAATACGCACCTTATCTGGAGCTCTGGACTTAGTCGACCGACCATTCCATAAGTTGCGCCGTGAGGTAATAGTAAATACAGTCAAGTTTACATTATTTTCAACATGTGTCAATAATGATAGCTCACCTACTTTTGCTGTCTATTTCAAATCATGTGCACAATGCATATTTGATTGTTCACTGTTCGACCGAATTGTGAAAAGTGATAATCCTGATCGGACACATATAAGATTTTTTTTAATGAAAATAGCCATTATAGCTTTCATATATCCGAAATATCTTAGAATTAAATTCCGCATGTGCTCTGGTGGGTTTTTTTTGTGCAAATTTTCTAATCATTTAAAAAAAAGCATCTAAAATCTTCACTTTGTAAATAAAGTCAAAAGTTGATTAAAATATTTGATGACATTTACAGAAATTGATATTATTTATTTCAAAACCATTACCACCATTATACAAATTTTGAGATAAAGCTGTTTATCTCGTATACGTATAAGATATGGTTCACATATTGGACTTTTAAGGAATTAAATGCGAGGGAGCGCTAGCGACCGCAGCATTTAGTTCCTTAAAAGTCTAATATGTGAATAATAACATATTTATAGTTCAGCAAAATTTTACTATGCATCTCCCATGCGAGTATTGATTTTCCATTTACTGTCGAACAATTAATGATTAAATCTGGTAATATGTAATTTATTGGTGTTAGATCTCGCGATATGTGAAATAAGTGTAGCTCGATACTGGCCGGTGATTGACCTAGAAAGTAGTGCGAACTACAATTGCATTCATGTATGAAGCGGTATTGATTCATATTCAACAATATACCAGCCGTAATTCAACAAAATCAGTCTTGTTTTATGTTTGTTGCTCCATCATGGGAACTCGCACCTTTAGTATTGAGGTCTACTGTCGGTTTCACGAAAGCTGCCCAAATTTTACGGCTATATAAACAATTCCAAAACATTAATTTTTTTCGATAATATTAAATAAAAGGAAAATTTAAGAATGAGCCTTCTTTTTCTTTCCTGAAATTCGGTCAAATATTGATTTTATTACGAAAAATTAATTTGTCTATGGGAATTTAACATGGGGGGAAAAAGGAAGTGGAGGAGCTGTGGAGGAGTCAAAAAACGGAAAAAAATGGAAATTGACTCCGAAACCTGGCTAGATATCTTGGAAATGATCTAACTAAGAAAACGAAAGTTAAATTTTGAAAATCGATCCAGTATTTCTGAAATTCTAAAACAATTTCCCTATGTTAAATCCCCATAGACATCTTCACTCTGTGTGAAGATGTCTATGGGGATTTAACATGGGGAAATTGTTTTTTCGCAATAAAATCAATATTTGACCAAATTTCATGAAATAAAAAGAAGGCTCGTTCTTAAATTTTCCTTTTATTTAATATTATCTAAAAAAATATTGTTTTTGAATTGTTTATATATCCGTAAAATTTGGGCAGGTTTCGTGAAAGAGACAGTAATGCTATATCTCGGTGATAGAGTATTGGACCGCAATATTGAAGGGTGTGAGTTGAATTCTTAGCCTCGACATGAAAAATGCATAGTATTTCCATCCCACTGGTTTCTATGTTGTTAATTTTTTCAATCTCAATTGTGGGCTTTGATAATACTATTCTGTGTCTATGCAAGCATCAGTTCGTTCCATCGTCAAGGTGTCGAAAGCACATCGCAGGGTGGAAAAGATGCATAGCCATGCAGTGCTCCAGATAATTTTTGTATCTAAGGAGTATTATACCACCAGATTTCAAATTCAATGTGTATTTTACCATTACAACTATACTATTTCTTTTCATCCTTATTAAATATAAAAAATAAAACATTTAAAAATTCACTTATTTGAGCTGCAAAAAGCAAACACTGTTTGCTTTTTGCAGCTGAACTAAGTAAGGTTTCAATATTATTACAGTATTTTCACTACTCCATTTGAAAATCAATGCGTATTTTCACATTGCTGTGAGTATTTTGTACTCCCACTTTTAATAATCAATGCGTATTCTGCTAAGATAAATGCGTAAAATACGCCAATACGCACCTTATCTGGAGCTCTGATATTAGATTGCAGAAAAGTGGGTGGGTGGGGTAACTTAGGCCTAAACAAGTCTTGTGGTCCGGGCAACTCAACCCTACATATGAAGATGCCGCCGAACCTAGATTTTTTTGGCCGCTTAATAAAATAAAATAAAAATGTTCATTTTCGATCCTTCATGCGCTTAAGGCGTCCTTTGCGTACTTTAGGCGCTCGTCTTCCGTGTGCCTGCAGTAATAGCATCATCAATAATTACCAAAATAATGAACCTATTCCACTGTATTGGCACAAACAGTTGTCTAGTAGCATTAACAAAATGACAAATAAGCCTTCCCTCCTAGTTTTTGCTTTCGGAAGCTGTCGTCGTCTTCTTAAATGTCAAAAAGCTTGTACAAGCTTCGTCATCATGGTCTAACTTATAATTGCTTGGCGGATTGCTTCAATATTTGGAACCTTTATACATGTGAGCATTTGGAACACACTCGTGTCGCCATTAACATGACCTTGACTTTTTTACATGCACATTTGTGGAAACACGTAGCCATTTTTTTTTGCGTCAAATGTTTGTACAAGTGGGTGGTAAGTGGGAGCATGTGATGGATACCGTGGAGTCCCGGTAAATTTGGGGCAAATTGTCTTGTTACGGAACCTTTTTATACGTCACACCAGGCGCGGAAATTTTTAAATCGCCGCAGATGCGATTTCCTGACACCTAGGCCACAAAAGGCCTCTTGATTCTGTGAAAAATCTACGACCCACCGACACCCACTTGTCACGCATGCATTACTACACGGCGATGGTCGTATTGTACCATTATTACATCTTTGGACATTTTCGAATTTGTTTCTACATTTACACAGCACATGGGCACTGTATGGACATGAGGATGTGATAAGATAGTTAGTTTGGAACTACAAGTGTCTCATTTAGTATCTTCGACGCTTCTATCAGTGTGTGCATTGCGTTCTCTGTTTTGTCTGTATTTCCAAATTATATTATCACATGTTTGATACATTTTTCAGTTTTGTTTCTGCATTTACACAGCATATGGGCAATGTATCGACATGAGGATGTGAGAAGACAGTTGGATCAGTTTGGCTTATAGCCTGCTGTCTTGGGTGCTATCCTGTGGCCCGTTTCACTAAACTTCGTACAACTGAACTTCATACAACTAAGATATTTGTTAGTGCAAATTTAGGATCGTCTTGGATCTTGAATTGATGGATTTACATTTATTGAGCATAGGCTGCAAACGCAGCCTATGCTCAATAAATGTAAATCTAATAATTGTTTACTGGAAAACATTGCTGATGTGAAATTAAAAATACAAATACTGTGACAGTGCATCTCACCGCAAGCCAGTTTAATCTGGTTTGCACAGGTGAGATACCATGGTTTCAGTATATATAGTCATTTGTTGCCGTCGCCTAGCAGTGTACAAAGTGCTCGCTACACGCTATACACTCGATGTGGCTGGTTAGAAGGTCAAACCTACGCTGGGTCACCTTGTGGGCGCTGTCCGGTAGTCTGGGCACGGGTGCCGACCCAGGACATTAAGTGTTGAGCCAGTTTCAAACATTCACTATACGATCGATTTTCTTAACCACGTTATTCTTTTTAGAGAGGTTCCATATGGACGCAAATCTACATGAACTCAAATGATTATTGCTAGCTCTAAATAATTGGGGCTAGCATTGATTTTTATTCTTCAATCATCTAGGTTGCTTGCCCCTAAATGATACTCTTTTGTGTTGGTGGGCCGTTAAGCACCATTCCATTCCAAATATTTAGAGCTTGCACCAGATCATTTGAAGAGCTCTCTAAATTATTTAAAGCTAGTAATATTATTTAAGTTTATGTAGATTCGGCGTTCCAGGAACGCCAAATCTACATAAACTCAAATAATTAATGCTAACTCTAAATATTTAATGCTAGCTATAATTATTTAGAGCTAGCACTACTTATTTGAATTTATGTAGACTTGGCGTTGCATAGTTCCAGGGACAAGGCGAGATGTAATCACAAAAAAGTTACAATATTATGATCAAATTCCTTGCCAGGTTCGACATCGCTTCCATGGCGGAATTCTTGTTGTTGTATGTGGTGCTCCGCCATTCCCACTCGTGCATGTGCATGACCTTGCTGTTGAACGGATGTAAAACACCAATCAATCAATCAAAACACATTTGAATATGGCAAGTCAAATGCACAATACTAGTATTTCCTTTAACCCGTGGGTGGTTGGTCGGGCGAGTGTGACGGCGTAAATTAACGGTAGGGGTTCCTCCTTATTGGAATCACGATTTGACAGGTTTGGCCCTCAAGTACGTTTTTATCTTTGGCTCTTTTGTAACCTTGGGTTATTGCCCATTATAACATTAAAAATAGTAAGATTATTACTGATCCTACATGTACTTGAAAATGTACATGTACTTGTACAGGTACTATATGGGATTTTGTACTAAACCCATTGACCCGGCCTTAAATGACCTTAGCTGTTAATAGGCCGTTAAACCCCAGCGAACAAATAAACTTAACCTGGGTTTGGGGTCCAAACAAACGTACATTTGTATTTCCGTCTGTACATGTACATGTATATGATCTTACAGATGAACCGACGTAAAACCTCAATTAATCAATTGATCAATTAAATTCCATTGTGCATTGAATAAGACCAGCCAAATGCACAACAATTCCTTTAACCCTGAGTTGAGGCCCAAACAAACAAACAGGTGCATTTCTGCCTGTGCATGTATTAGTATATGGTCTTGATGTTGAACAAACGTAAAACCCCAGTCAATCGATAAATCGATCAAAACCCAATGTGCATTGAATATAGTAAGCTAATTATGCACACTAATTGCTCAAACTCCTGTTTGAGGAATTGTGCATTTGGCACTTACCACATTAAATGCAAAATGGGTTTTGATTGATTGATTGATTGGGGTTTTACGTCCGTTCAATAGCAAATCCGGGTTTGAGAAATTATTGTGCATTTGGCTTGCCATAATTGAAAGGCCATACGGTTTTATTTCAAACGGTGTCGTATCATATTTCACTCCAACACATATAGTATTGTTTTCCTTTGTAATTCACTGTTACGCCGACTAGCTATTTAGAACTTGATCAAATTAGCGCCATTAATTTTGTGAGCCACGATAAATAAGGGTTTATTGAATTTGCGACCAGTATAGCCCCAGATCAGCCTGCGCGTCCGCGCAGTCTGATCAGGGTCTACACTGTTCCCTAAATTGTGATTGTGAAATATTTCTGACCTGTATATGGACGACATATGTAAAATAAACATATGTTTTTAGATCGTTCTGCAAAAGTGACGTCACAGCTACGCTGAAGACCATATAAATATGGCATATTACACGTACAATGATATAAACACGTTTTTTTTCTCAGTTTTTTATTTAAAGAAACTGGTCTGTTTCTAGGTGTCTAAAGTTTTAAAACATGTAGAAAAAAATGAAGTATACACACGGATTCATTCTCCTGTTGGTAAGTTCAACGTTTTCTCTTATTTTGTTTTGTACATTTTGAAATTATCAATATTTACCATGGCGGCATACCCGGGGAATTAGACAATATAAAAATACACAGTTGCGGGAATAAGACCGTGGAAAACTCCGAGTCCGGGTGCATTGGACGTCCACTTGTTATACCATTGTATCGGTTCTGTAGGAAAGAGCCGAACCCGGTTATTAGACCGACATTTATTTGCGTGCATTAGACGGTCCATTTTTCATGTGTCAAACTCATCCATCCCCGGAGAAGACATGTATTGGTGCATCATACCTATTATATACAATGCAGTTATAGCATTCGCTACGTGTGTATAAATCCAATATGGCCGCCAAAAACATTTCAATAGTTCACGTGGATATTCGCTGGATGTTCCATGAATTCAGTGAGGCTAATAGTGATAAACAATGCGACAAGTTGATGGACAATTTAATTAAGCACTGTAAGGGTTAAACAGATAATGAACTTGTATGGTATTGACATAGAAATACAATCAACTGTATAATATGGCAAATACATTTGCCCCCATGACAAAATGGAAAATTGTGGCGAATAGCGGAAACATCTGGATCTTTTTCCTAAATGGTAACCATCGGTATGCAGGTGCTGGCGATCTGTCCACACTGCTGTGTGTCCGTCTGTCCGACTGACCACTGTCCGGCCAACTCGCACTGTGCTGGAGAGGATTGCACGTGCAATGAGGGGTATTACGAAACGGGTGGAGAATGTGCAGAAGGTATGTATGCTTGGACAATTCTGACAAATAATTGCCAATGAAATCCACGGAAGAAATATCACAAAAATAGGTCCCAGATGGCGAATATTCCTATATAGCTGTACTGATTATGACATATTCCTTCTTACATCACAATATTTCGGTGACATTGATGGCAATTAAAGACATGCATATATATACAGTGGAACCTCTCTAAACCGGACACCGATAAACACTGGTAATCTTATTTTTGATGAGTTTCTTGGTCCTTTATCTCGGGTGATGATGTATGTTCGTGATCGCATAGCACACATCTGTGGCGCAGAATGCATGGTTTACAGTGAAACCTCTATAAGCCGGACACCCTGTGGACCTCCCATGGTGTCCGGTTTAGCGAGGTTTCGTTGTATCAGTATTTCCGCACCGGGGTTGGGACGGGTAGTTGCAGCCTGTAACTTTGTGACCCTCCCGAGGGTCACAGAGTTACAGGCTGCAACTAGGGACGGGTGTATACTATACACAGCTGATTTGACCACAATCATAACCACAGCAGCGGGAGTTAGACGACCAATCAAATATACAGATAGGGATATTATTGGTCGTCCGTCCGTTTTATTCATTATACAGGACAACGTTCTTCCCGCTGTTGGTACACAGTGGTCACTAACTGAATGAACCTTTCAGCGATGGTTTTCAGTTTAGCTCTTTTCTCCTATGTTAAATTCCATAGAGTAATATTTGTAATAAAATCAATACTTGACAAAATTTTACGAAATAAAAAGAATGTTTATTATTAAATTTGCTAAAATTTAGTATTATGTAAAAAATATTGTTTTTGCATTGTTTATGTAGCCGTAAAATTTGTGCAGGTTTTTAGTAATTCGATGCAAGTATAACATGACAATCACGACACAAAGTGGCTTATTGCATGTGCGACCAGTGTAACTCCAAATCAGACTGCGCGGTTTGGTCAAGGTCTACAGTGTCTCCATGGGGTCGGTAAAATGTTAATCATGCCGCCGGCGAACACTTTAAATCCACAGCCAGCTATATGAATGTGTAAGCTGATCCGGAGCTACACTGGTCACTAACTGAAGGAGCCTTCTAGTGGGCGATTTACAATATTGACCACGCGGTGGTTTTCAGTTTACCCCGAGTGTAGCAGCAACGAAAACGTAGCGAACATCGCGGACCTGTGCCACATAAACCAGACATCCGTCGAGAATATCCTAAATGCGGCGTCCGCACTACAATGTGGGTAAGGATGTACTAAATTGTTATAAGTACAGTTTCATTCTTTCATTACAGCAGAGAACTTCACATCTGAGACATGCAATATGATTTTGTATCTAAGAATATGTGCGATATCTCATGTAAAATATTTACAAACTTTACGATGTTTTCCATAAATCTCGTCGAAAGTTGACGAAATTTTCATAGCAAATGCGGAATTTTATTCCGCATTTGCTGTGAATATTTCGTCAACTTTCGACGTCATTTACAGAAACTACGTCATTTACAGAAACTATCACAGTTTCTGTAAATATATAATGTTCATGAAAAACCGCATATATTCTAATGTTCAAAATCTCCTGGCGTGCATCATCTATCGTCTCTATATTCCTTGGTAATATAATTTTGGATGCGCACATGCCAAAATCTGATTTCCATAACTAAACGAGATGTAGCAAGATGTCACGCCAGCACGTGTATTAATAAATTAAAAATAGTAAGCATTTGGGGGCCATTTTGTTTTAATTAATGTATACAGTCGCATAGTAACTTCAATATTTAGATCAATGATACTTAATTATATATACACGTAGATGTACAATTGTTGTTCACTTTCGTGAATGTGTAACATTTTTATTACATCCGTAAGCGCACAATTTTGTAAGGAATCAACATTCAAGATGGCCGCCATATATTTTGCTTTCAGAAAGTACAGACAGGCGGTGGTTTGTGCCGTTACCAGCATGCAACTGTACATCCAGCCCGCGTGTACTTCCGGGTTCATTATTGGGGTCATGACCCGGTATATGGCGTTGCTTGCCGCGGAACTGCCGGAAGTCGACTTTGAGAAATATATCACGTGTCCGGGTATGTGTATTTTTAGAAATGAGAGAAGTCATGTGATTTTGTACATCAAAAGATGCGCGATATCTCGTGAAAAATATTATCAAAATTTATAATACCTTTCGGAAATGACGTTGAAGTTAACGAAATTTTCAGAGCGAATGCGGGATTTTCGCACACGCTATGAAACGTTCGTCCATTTTCGACGTAATTTACAGAAATAGTTTCATAGTTTCTGCAGGGGCTTCGGAACAGGTCCGGCAGGTCCGGCGACTGCCAGATCAATAATTTTAACATATTTGTAATTCATCTATAAAAAAAAACGGAATGTAAATATTTTATCAAAAATGTATGTTGTTACCACTCAGTTGAACCGTCTCGGCGAGACGGTTCAACTGAGTGGTAACAACAAACACTTTGGGTGGATACCGGGGCCACCCAGTAGATTCGCCGGACCAATCTTATGATGCTTCCGGCGCCCCTGTTCTGTAAATATGTTTATGTAGAAATTCGCAATTGCTATGACATTTTCGTCAGGTTTCGGCGTCATTTACAGAAAGTATAGTTTCTGTAAATATTTGTTATGAAAAATCGCACATGATCTTAGGTACAAAATCGCATGGCGTGTGTAAAATGTGGTAAGACGAAAATAATAGTTTAATGTATGTACATGCATGCATATGGAATGGAGAACTATCTATACCGCCCGTACCGACTGTTCCAGAGCACATGAAGCGGGTACGGGTTCAGGCGCGACAGGAGACTTGGACCAGTGACCTCGCTGATACGGGCGGGCCGGCGTACTGGGGCACCATCAAACAGTATAGTCCCTTGGTAAGGTATAACGGGACAGTTGAAAATGCTGTGGCGGGTGGCGGCCACCGTCTTGAAACAGGTGGCCCTTGAAATACAAAACACATGAGCCAATATAAATTTATCAAGCTCCTTTGCTATTTATACCTTCACCTTCACCTTCACCTTCACTATATACCTTCACCTCTCCATCCCCACCCCCTGATAATGAAAATATCAGACACGCGAGCTTCGATATAGGCTGTTTTGTGAGTACGAATACTTGACCGGAATCTAAAACCGGTTTCAGAACGGAGTCATAAACATGGCAATTTTTTTTCGCTACAGGAATATTATATATATTCCCAAATTTGCATTGACATTGTTTATGTCCGCCGAACCTGCTTTATGGGCATCGCCATATGCAATGACGCAAGAGCAAGCAGGGCTTGCAGAAGTTTCTGAAATTGAGAAATAATTTCATAAATACACGTTGCTCAACCCCACACACATGAGTATTCAATAAACTTGCTCACCGATGATAATGTACATTGATTGGCAGTAAATGCGCATGTTGACAATGTGTGTTTTCATATGATGATACCACACTGGTTTATGCAGTTGTCGTACACTGGCGATATACATGCTCTTGTTTCAGATATATGGCGTCTTGAAGTCCGCCTTCCCCGACCAATACGTCACTCACAACATTGTGAGTATCAGGTATGTATGTCTGTTTGTCCGTCCGTGCGACCTGTATAGGCTCGACTAATGCTGCAAATTTACAACTTATCAAATGTGTCTGTGATACTGGGCTTTTATTATATACCTACCCATAAACTACATAGTTATACGATGTAAATAATAGTTATATGTTATCATCGATGAAATAAACAACTTCCGGTGAAAATACGAATACTTCCGCTATCTATATTCATAACGCGCATTTGCAGTGCTGGATTGCAAATAGGCTGCAAATACACATTCATTACCGTATACAGTCTAAAAAACTGCTAATTTCCATGGAGCGGTATATAATAAATAGAATATTCATATTTTTGCAACGAATATGATATATATGTTCATCGAGTGGTGTGAAATGTCCATATTTCACGAGTGCCGTTCATCGAGTGGTGTGAAATGTCCATATTTCACTCGTGAAATATGGACATTTCACACCACTCGATGAACATATATGTCATATTCGTTGCAAAAAATATGAATATCCTCTATATGGTTAGTGCCACCAATACAACTACTGATCAAATAGCACATTCATGTAGCCTGATAACGATCTATATTGCTTGCTAGAAGAATTACGGGTGTTTCATTGATGAAAAGGCGAACAGTGCAGATCCTGATCAGACTGCGGATACACAGGCTGATATGGATTTACGCTGGTCGCAAACTTTGAGTAAGCAGGGTATGGGATCACGTGGTCTATTGTTTGCACTGCATTAATGGCGGCGCCCATGAGGTCTCGGGTAAATCGTTTCCTCCTTTTAATGATGACCCTGTTGCAGCCGTTAACATCATCATTAAAAGGAAGAAATCGCAGTCGTATTGATGAAAAATAAGATTTGCCTGAGAACTGTCATTACGAAAATGTAAATAATGGACCACGTGATCCAATACCCTGAGTAAATGAGTGCAGACTGTATGTTATTTTTCAGCCAAGGCTCTGTGCTACTGGACGCTGTGTTCGAACTTACAGATGACATCGGTTTGGATGAAGCCATAAAAGAAATCGACAGCGCCGTCAATCGTCCAGAATATTCTGTCATGTTCCAACTGAAATATGTCAGCGGAATAGGTAACTCGAGTAACTTCATTATTAATTCAAGATGGCACCCAACATGGCCACCATGCTCTATAAAAACAATACCCCTGTGCAAAAGGCTAAAGAAAAGAGATATTATACAACAGTTTTGCTTTCTCCTCGTCCTACGCCAATATGACAGTGGTGGATTCAAGGGTGGGGGGAGGGGGGGGTGGTTGGGGGGGGGGGGGGGGGGGGGGGGCCAGGGCCTCCCTTTCAGGATTCCAGATTTATTGTTTTTGCAATTGAGAAGTTATCTGATTCTGTAAAAGAAAATAGCAAGCACTGTCAAATAAAGGTGATATTATCAGCTCAAGGTCTAGTTGCGAACGGTAACTCTTGCAATCTACTCCAGTACCGTCCGTAGGCTACGGACGGTACGGGAGTAGATTGCAAGAGCGCAGATATTATATAGATCCCGTTCACAATGTGCCTTATCACATGAGCATTATGTACTGAAATTTTATCATTTGAATTTCGACTGCCCCATGGATGCTAGTAACATAGTGTTACCAACGTTATACATGTAGAAACGTAGTGTCTTAATGCATCTTTAATATAAGTTACCTTAACTACATAATTATGGTACCAAGACGACTTTCTAACTGATCGAGACGAGACAACTATGGACGGCGATTTGGATTTTAATTTAATTTTACATGTTATCAACTTATGTTTCAACAAATACCGACAGTATGACGACTTAATACAATACAATATCAACTTGATCATTGTTAACTCGGCTTGAAGCGATATATATATACCGCGTCAAAACGACTTACTAACTGATTACAACGAGATTAAAGGTACTACAAATAATGTCATTAGTGGGCAGTATCACGTTTTTGGTCGTCTAATTTTTTCTCGTTACCAAAGTACAAATATGTCGTTCCGACCAATTTGCTAGTCGTCTTTACGCGAAACGTTGTATATTTAAAACGAATCATAATGTGTGTTTAGACAGTTAGCTATCACGTTATCACTTTAAGTAGATTGCAGAAATGTGCCACCGAAAATACACGACATGAACATATGTTTTCTTATTATAGGTACGTTCGTTTCTCATTGAAACACAATGAGACGCAAGACGTCAATATTTTTTCCATATTGACGTCTTCGTGAGCTCATATTGGTCAGTGCCACGACTACGCCTCACAGCGCAAACTAGTTCCTTCTAAATCACCGCTAATTTGTTTATGTTGTTCATATTTTGTATAATTTGTGAAGCGCATACAAATTGTGAGTGATTTACGTATATGATAAACAGGTTATTTGATCTGTATGTGGATACATGGCATTCGATCAGCCACGCAACATATAAAGTTGCGCAATATCGCACGTTGCGGAACTCTTGCATATGTCCACATACAAATCAAATAACCTACTGTCTGTTGCATGTTTTGCTGCCGACGAACTTTTGGCCATTAAGCACATTAAATCTAAAAAATATTTAAAAGTAAGTACATTTTCATCAATAACAAAAAAAGTCACCCTCCCCAAAAAACTTTATTTCATGAAATTCCATCAAATATTGATTTTATTGCGAAAAAACGATTTTCCTATGGGAATTTAACATGGGGGCTAAAAATAGATTATTTTTAAATATTTTTGTTATTTGTGGACTGATTTTCAAAATCTAACTTTTGTTTTCAAGGCTTAGTTACATCATTTTCAAGCTATCTCGCCAGGTTTCGGAGTCAATTTCCAAATTTTTTAGTTTTTTGATCCTGAAGGATCAAAAAACGAAAACAATTGGAAATTGACTCCCCATGTTAAATTTCCATAGGAAAATAGTTTTTTCAATACAATCAATATTTGATGGAATTTCATCAAACAACATTTTTTTGGGGAGGGTGACTTTTTTGTTATTGATGAAAAAGTATTTTTTAGATTTAATGTGTTTAATAGCCAAAAGTTCGTCGGCAGCAACACGTGGAACAGACAGTATACTTATTTCAGCGAAATCATGTTCCTATGATGGCGAGACACTGCCCGATGGGACAACCTTCTTGGAGGAAGGGGGATGCAACTCCTGTGTGTGTAACAGTGGGGACATCACGTGCTCAACAATGGATTGCAGCAGTAAGTTGATACATATGTGTATCTCCATAAAATAAACAACTTCGTGTGAAATTGCAGTACATAGCTGTAATTCCGGTATCTGTATTCATATGCGAATCTTCTAAAATTGACTGGAAATGTAAATACACATTCTTACCACACAGGGGCGTAGCTAGCCCTCTATCCATGTGGATTCATAATTGTGCTAGGGGGGTCCGGGGGCATGCCCCCCCCACCGGAAAATTTTGAAAACAATGGTGCAATCTGGGCGTTCTGAGGTGCTTTATTTAGTACTGGAAAATGGAAAGTTTTATGATCATAAATCAACAAATAAACCGTTTACTCGGCAGATTTTTTTCTCAAAAATAGAGCTAAAATAGCAAACAAATACAAGCCCCGATTATTCCGGCAAGGAACGTTATAATATGAGTATGTAGTCAAGTACGCATACTGCAACTTTGGCTGAATTGCAACTTTGGCCGATTTTTTTTCTTCTCAGAATCATGTGGATTCAGCCGCGTACTCGCGTATAGGCAGCTGCGCGCCTGGCACATATGGTATAAAAGCTAACTTGCTTGGTGGGGTATATACTAAATATAATATCCATACGTTTGCATCGAATATGACAAAAATGTTAATCCCATGGTGTGACATTTACACATGATTGTAGCAGTAAGTTTAGAAGAACGACGAGGGCGATAAGTACGGAGCCCCGCAGGGGACGTAGAATTTTTTTTTTTTATTAATTCGTTCCGTCAATTTAACAATTCGTTCCCACTAATTAATAATTATAACAATTCGTTCCCAATTCGTTCCGTCAATTTAACAATTCGTTCCCACTAATTAATAATTATAACAATTCGTTCCCACGGGACCACGGGAACGAATTGTTAATAGATTGATAGGTTCTAAAACATTGTGTACGTATAATAACTCTTCATTTGTGGTTGTGACTGGAGAAATGTGGCTTATGTGTTTTGTGACCAGTGTAACCTTACCATGGAGTAACTATGATGTTCCTTATTGTACAGAACTGCCTGCGTTAAATTTTCCCAAATGTCAAACGTTTCTGAACATATATTGGCAATCTCAAATCGCATCCAAAAGCAGTTTGATTGGCTGAGTCTGAGATGTAGCACATCTCAGACTGAGCCGATAAATCTGTTTGGTGCAAGCATAACTTTCAAGCATTTGAAAGAAAACAATTGACAACTATTGACAAGATTAACGCAGACGGTATTGTATCGCTATATACAGATGCTTGGCTGTACGAATATTGCTCCGTGACGGATGACTGCGCAACCGGAAACGCCAACTGTTTACACAACCGGTGTTGGTGCATGGACGGGTTCTACGACACACTCGCCGTAGCAGACGACCCGGTCGGACAGTGTTTACATCGTAAGTGAGGGATGGGCCGTGCGTGGCCTATGGGATATGGCATGGCATTGGAGTTCAATACCGGATGTTGTGATTTCAATCCCCACCATAGGCGTGAACAATACTTGTGTAGTATTTCCAGTACACTGGTCTGTTGGATGAGACTTTAAACTGTGGTCCCATCTCTACCATATATGACCTTTGCTGTTGCTGGGACGTTAAACCCATTCATTTCCAATTCCATCCCACTGGTCTGTCGGATGAGACTTTAAGCTGTGGTCCCGTCTCTATATGACCTTAGCTGTTACTGGGACGTTAAACCATTCACTATGGGGGTGGGGGTGGGGGGGGGGGGGGGGGGGGGTGCGTTATCGACGGTGCGAAGTGCTAAACATTTTGTATGCACATCCACGGATACCTCGGCAGATTAAACCCTTTCACCCCTAAGTTACTGGAATGGATTTTGATATTTTAATTTTTCAACCCAATACAATCATCACAAAATGATTTTCAGACCAGTCCATTTATGAACATGGGGTGTTTTTGTTCTCAAAAGTATGAAAATTACTTGCAAAAAGTGCAGATCCTGATGAGACGGTTCGTTATGAGCCGGCTCATCTGGATCTACACTTTTTGCCAATACCACAGGCATGTGGTGTTGAAAGGGTTAAGGGGGGTGCGTACGCACCCGTCGCACCCCCTCTGCGTACGGGCCAGCATGGATTGCATACAAATAGTGTACCTTAATTGGCCTATCCGGATATGGGTTAGAACACCTGACTTCCAATCCGGAGGTTGTTGGTTCAAACCTCACATTGGGCATCAAAAATACTTTCATAGTAGTTCCATCCCGCTGGTCTGTCGGATGAGACTGTGGTCCCGTCTCTATATGATCTTAGCTGTTGCTGGGACGTTAAACGAATTCACTTTCACTTTCACTTTGAATTCAAGTTTCTGAATGCAGTAAAGGCGCGTGCATTTTTTATCCCGTCAACACAGTGCGCATGTGCCGTGAAACACGGTGCCGTGAAACATTTTTGATATCCAATCAACACTATTTTTACATTTTACAGCCATTTGTAGGTGTTGTCGGGATAAATAGAATAGTAGGTTAGTGCCGTGAATGGAAAAAAATATCTGGCGCGGCACGGAAACGGGATGTGCTCGGCAGAGCCTCGCCCATTCCGTTTCCTGAGCCTTGCCAGATATTTTTTCCCATTCACGGCACTAACCTACTATTCTCTATATATGCATTGACCGATGTTGAGCGTATAAAAGGTATCGTACATCGACAAATTACATTGTACAGTGGAACTTCTCTAACCGGACACCAAGGAAACGCCTGTGATCTTATTCTTTATGAGTTTCTCGGTCATTTATCTCAGGCGATAGATACTGTCTATTCGCGACTGCAGGCACACAACTGTGGCTCAGAATGATCAAATGCCTTATTTGCAGTGAAACCTCTCTAGGCCGGACGCCCTGTGGACCTCCGAGGGTGTCCGGTTTGGAGAGGTTTCACTGTACAGCCTTAAAGACGAGCTCTACAACCTAAGATAAGGGACCACACGAAAGCTTAACAATGATTCGGAGCAGTTGCACTTTGATTAACTAGTTTCAGCTCCAATGGGTGGTCTCTAATGAGTTAAGAATAGTAACTCTTGAAATTTACTCCCGTACCGTCCGTCGGCTACGGACTGTACGGGAGTAGATTGCAAGAGTTACTGTTCGCAACTAGTTTATAATGACATATTCACCATTCCAAAACGCGTCTTCTTTCAATTTCAGTGAAAGAGTTTGGTGCAAGTTGCGACGATAGACGTGAGTGTGTTGGTGACCGTGCGGATTGCATTAACTCGTTTTGCGGATGTGACGTCACTTATGAACCTGCAAATGGCATCTGCAGGCTCCGTAAGTTATCGGACTATGGCACTACCTCTATCTGACCTTATTGTGTATAGATATGCCAAGTAAAATGTATTTTTATATTAGATTGGACATGAATGATCTGCCCCTGTCGCATGTATAATTTAACAAAACCAAGTGTACACCTTGACACCGAATAGAATAGAATATACAATTCTCTTTGCTCATCTCCACACCAAAATTGACTTCCTTTTGGTGTGGAGATGAGCAAAGAGAATTTCAAGTTTCGATTTTATAACCGCTTTATGAATTGTCTTCCCATTTCGGACCGTATACAAGTTTATCATTCAAGATATTTTACCATCAAAGCAGTACGTGTGACTTCCATGTTATATACGCGCATTTTCTTTCCATACTTATATTACAAATTGTCCTACATGCGTTGACTGGATAGTCATATATGTAGCAGATTTCATCAACATTGCAAAGTATACATATCTAGCAAAGTATACATTGAGGGAGAAATTTTCAGTTTTAGGATAAATTTATTAATTTTTATTATACTGAATTTATTACATTATCACAGCCAAAATGGCTGTGATAACATAGTGATAATGTAATACATTCAGTATAATAATTATGCATGCTTGTAATCATCAAATATATGCAGTTGGTAGTTCTATATGAAATAATGCATTTCGGGACAAATAAATGATTACTCCCTCAAAGTATACTTTGCTAGAAAAGTATACTTTGCAATGTTGGTGAAATCGGCTACTGGGTCACAACTACTTTTGCTGACAACCCATTGGTCGAACGGAGTCACATGACGTTACTAAATTACGTCAGCGTAATGACCAAACCGGAAAAATCCCCTTCTTTCAACGAAAGTCATTGTTATATTTGTATATATTTCTATCATGCAACGCTACCTGATAGATAGAAAATGTTAATGCTTTGATTTAACGACGGCACTGGCTCGATGAACGTGCATGTCGTCTCCCAAGAAGGAGAGGATACAGAGGAAACCGGTCCCAGGCGGACCTAGCTCTTATTACGATAGTCCCCTCTGGTTCTTTAACGTGCCCAGACTCTCTTTCAAATCAGCTGATACACGAGACCGCCTTTTAAAGTTTCCACCAGGATGGAAAGAGCAGGAAATGCAAAGTATCTCAGAAATAATGACGCCCTGGAACTGAACCCTGAATTGAACCCGGGTCGCCAGCGTGGCGGTGTTACACCTCGGCAACAGTCTGCCCTTGATAATTAGAATACCATGCAGTGTCTTTTATCAAGTTTATCAGGCTCGGCTCGGAATCGAGGAATTCCTACCGTTTTCGAGTCGAGCCCGATAAACTGGATATCAAAATGCACTAACATGGCATTATGTATATATTCAGCTCTCCAGTCCGCATGCGCGGACACGCCAGACTGTGAGGTGCCAAACTCCAAATGTGTACAGAACGTGTGCGGCTGTGACGATGGATACTATGAGAAACTTGGTTCATGCTCGAGACGTACGTTTTGTATTATAGCTGTTGGTTATGTTCTTCGAATTTTCGCCATTTCGCCGTAAAGCCAAACTTCGCAACACATATGGCGTTGACACTTGAGAGGATTTTTCTCATTTTGTTTAGCTTTTCGCTCACCCAGTTGCAATACATGTAGTTTCATTTCAAGTAAGAAATATTTAAAATGAAAAATAAACAAACTGTTGCTGTGACTGGAGTAATGGGGCTTATGGGATATGTGACCAGTGTAGCTATTGATCAAATAGCACTTTTCTGTAGCCTGATAAGCTTGACGGGTGTTTAATTGATTGAATTGCGAACAGTGCAGATCCTGATCAGACTGTGCGGATGCACAGGCTGATCTGGATATGCACTCGTCGCAAAACCCTTTAGCCCAATGTATGCAGTCACAGCCACATATTGGTATTGGAAATAAATCCCATATTTCAAATTGATGGTGGAATTAACTGAATCTATTTCTGTTGTACCTAGTGAAGTCAACATATCTGTATTATGTTATATGCTCAGCGCTACATAGTTTCAGTACTTTTAGTACTTTGATTTATGTTGTACCTAGTTAAGTCACTGGACGAGACGTGCACAGCGGCAACCGACTGCGGGGACGCCAGCTCCGAATGCCGGAGTGGTCGGTGTGTGTGTATGGCGTCGTTCTTCCAAGTCGGACCTGGGTGTGAACCTGGTACGCTATTATGTTTATTTTTCGTGCACATGTCAATTTTCGCTGGTGATGCAGTGGGAATTCGACAGCGAAACGATTAATTGGGGCTGTAATTAGACTAGAATAGTGGGAATATCATATCGATGAGAAAAAGTCTGTCCGTGCTGGAAAATAATTTAATGGAGAAGATACGTCTCTCTCGGGAATTAGACATTTAATTTCGTGATGCTGGAATTAGACTGCATTATTTAAATTGTTTAATTCCTGTAATATTTGCTCACCGATCTATAGATACGACGAGCAAGACACTGATAGGTGCATTACTGTGTCAGGAGAAATGGGGTTTATAGCATCTGTGGTCAGTCTAGATTCAGACCAACATTGAAAATAGCCTACATGTATTTCACCAACATTGAAAATAGCCTACATGTATTTCACCAACATTGAAAATAGCCTATTTCACCAACATTGCAAAGTATACTTATCTAGCAAAGTATACTTTGAGGGATAAATTTTCAATTTTAGGATAAATTTATTATTTTTTATTATACTGAATTTATTACATTATCACAGCCAAAATCAAATTTATTACATTATCACAGCCATTTTGGCTGTGATAATTTAATAAATTCAGTATAATAATTCTGCATACTTTTAATCATCAAATATGTCCAGTCGTTAGTTCTATATGACACAATGCATTTCGGAGAAAATAAATGATTACTCCCGCAAAGTATACTTTGCTAGAAAAGTATACTTTGCAATGTTGGTGAAATAGGCTACTGGTCTGTTATATTTCAATAGAAACCCACGGTGTCCTGTTTGTAGGGGTTACAAATAACATAAAGAAAACGAAACAGTTACTGTCAATAGTCATGTACAATGGAATCTCTCCAAACTGGACACCCTCATAAGTCCCCAGTGTGTACGATTTGGAGGCGTTCCACGGTATAAAAACATGAAGAAAATTACAATACAGTGAAACCTATTGAAACCGAACACCCTGTGAGGTTGCAACGGTGTCCAACGGTGTCCAATTTAGAGAGGTTGCACCACTGGAGGTCCCCAGAGTGTCAGATTTAGAGAGATTTAACTGTATAAGAAAACGAAACCTCAAATATACAGTAGAATATCCGGTATATGGTACTGTAATATACCATGGAATCACTTGAAACGGGACACACTGGGAGGTCCTGAGGGTGTGCGGTTTATAGAGGTTACACTGTATATTTACTTATTTTGGGCTTATGTGTTTTACGGCCAGCGTAGATCCAGATCAGCCTATGCATCTGCACAATCTGATCAGGATCTGCACTGTTCGCCATTCCATCAATAGAACATTCGCCATGCTTCTAACAATCAACATAGATCCTTTCAGGCTACAGGAGTGCGATATTTTATCAGCTACACTGGTCACTAAATCCATAGCAGGCCTCGACTCTTCCACTCATCCGCTGGTATTGGCGAGTGAATTTTCCATCTGCACGAGTGGTAATTTGAAGAGACATTGGCCATAAACATTAAAACATAATCGGAATGATGAGTTGATTTCCAATCTGGACGAGTGGAAAATGAAGAATTGTTACATGACTGTCGTTGTTTGACCTTGGCTGTAGACAATGCTCATTCCGGGGCCCAGCCAACAGCTACGTAATGCAAGTGTCTCAGTACGTTTCTAGAACGCGCCATTACGTCAGCAGACCAGTTCACAATGGTCGCACTGACATTTTGAAATTAATGTGGCTGCATCACGCGACGTGTACTGCGGCCCCGGAATATGTATGTGTACACTGTACATCAGCTGTTTGAATGCAGCAGATTATCAAAGTACCGAAAGATATTTCCGACGAAAATGTAACAATAACGTTCGACCATGTCCAGCCGTGGATAAACGTTTGCTGTGGCATGAGGGAACTGTTTTAACCCCAAGGCCATAGGCCGCGGGATCAAACAGTTCCCGAGTTCCCTACGGCCTTGAGTTCAAACAGTTCCCCCATGCCACAGCAAACGTTCACCCACGGCTGGACATTGCCGAACCTTAAATTTGTCAAGGCCTGATAAGCCAAATTTCTCAAGTTACACTCACATTTGTATCGCACAGTTCGAGCTCCGGGGGAAGAGTGTACACACGCAGCCGGCTGTGGGACGGAGGCACTGTGGTGCGTTGGTGGAGTGTGTATGTGTGGCACGGATTACTACATCACCGGAACTACTTGTCACTCAGGTAACAGGGCCGATGTGGTAATCAGGTGACTACGGTGTCCTTGCGAGATGGCGAAAACACGAGGCGAGATCACGCATTATCGCCTCGCGTTCTCGCATTATCGCCCCACGTTCTCGCGATCTCGCCTGTTCTTAATCACATATAACCAATACATGTGACCTCCGTGTTCAAGGTCAATGTAAAATGCTTAGCGCGCGAGCTGCGTTCAGCTGGTTCACTCAATCGAGAAATTTATATTTAATTGTGTGACTCTAATGACGTAAACGTTCACAATAGGGGGCATTTCACTAAACGTCGTACGACTAAAATGTTCGTAAGTGCAAATTTAGCATCGTCTGGAAATTTCAATTGATGGATTTACATGTATTGATCATAGGCTGCATATGCAGCCTATGTTCAATAAATGTAAATCCATTAATTGTTTACGAGAAAACAGTGTAAATGTGAAATTTACAGACTATCATAATTTTGCAATTACGAACATTTTAGTCGTACGAAGTGTTGAACTTGCTATTCAGTGCTAGATAGACGTAATACAATTAAGAACGGCTATGATGTTCCCACCTAGTCTACCAGAAACTTCGGGGCATTCTTAATATTTCAGTCACTGGTTACCGAGTCCGGAGAAGGTGCGACGTTGTGCTGTGAAAAGATTTAGCGGGTACGATTCGACAAAGGGACGACCTGACCTGTTTGCCGATTCGGACTCGGTTGTAAATGGGTTGAGGTTTTTGATCGCTTTATTTCAATCTGTTTACTTCACTCTTGACAGCTAAATTACTGGGCGAGAGCTGTAACAATACTGTCACGTGTGCCGGAAGCAATACCGAATGTGTGGCGGATATATGCACGTGCAAGATCAGCTTCCGTGAAACCGGATCCACGTGCAAAGCAGGTATGTCAAAATTGTTACCTCACTTATTTGTTCGTTAAAACGTACATGCTAGTGGATGGTGAAATATCATTTAGCAGAGACTAAATGGAAAATACGTTTGATTGGGTGTTAGTCAAGTTGTACCCAAGTCAAAGGGTACTGACCTGTTTTGTTACTCATTTTAAGAAATCAAAACATACACACACTTTATTGTCAAAAGAACCGGTGCGATCGGTGCCGTTTATATCTTTAAGACTATAAGAGAATGTGGTCTTGATTTCAGAATCTGAAATGTTGTTCTTCTGAAACGATACGTTTTTACCTCATGTTTTACAGTAGAATACATATTGGAAACATGTTAGTCAAAAGCAATGGCGACTGGCAGCTACACTTCTGACTTACCTAGCACATATTCTGGATGCGTCCACTAGTCGTTCAGTAAGAGATGATAGCCTGATGATCATAGTACATTGGACTTCGACACCGTACGCCGTTGGTTCAGTAACCACATTAGGCATGACCAATACTTTAACCCTTTCACCTAAGTATTGTCCGCAGACGATAACGTGCTACTTGTTTACAAACAAACCGGTCATAACAAAACACAGAATAGGTGAGACAGGTAAATATTATTGTGCCTGTATTCCTTTTCAATATTGATTTTGAGATTTGTCATCAAGTCTTATGTAGTCCAGTGGTTAGAGTGACGGATATCAATGCCGTGGGTCGTGAGTTCGAGTCTATGTTTTTTCATACATATATTTTGATTTTGTTATATTTTAATATATATTTCCTTTTTATGTGTTTTGCTCTAACTTACAAATTGCATTAACTAAGCATGACATAGATTACATGTAGAACGTTAGTCTCACTTTGAAGAAAACTAATAACTAAATGCACATTTCATATGTGTCTACATGAAGAATCTGGGATTATTTTCTGGCCGATCATGTTGTATTGAGGTCATACAGCAATAGTGATAACCCTCGCCGTTTCAAATATTTATAAAAAGAACAGAATGATGTGACAAAAGTAATGTGTTTTGTGAGGTTCGAACTCTCGACCAGTTAAAATTAGCAAAAGTTCTGCAAACATATGGATATTCTCCCGCTTCGATACCATTGAGCCACACTACATGTCTATTTTGCGCACCAAGATACACTATTATATTGACATGCATGCACGTGCACTCTATCATGTAGTTATTATGCACGAAAACGAGGCTATGGTATAAAACACCTGTTCTACCTATATTTGGACTCATCGATTGACCTCCAGCAACTTATTATCGTCTGTCATTTATAACTGGAATGGATTTTGATATGCTAATTTTGCAACCAATCCAACCGTCACGAAATACTTTTCAGACAAGTCCATTTATGAAAAGGGGGTGCTTTTGCTGTAAAAAAAATGAAAATTACTTTAAAAAAGTGCAGATCCTGATGAGACGTCTGGATCTGCAATGTTTGCATAAACCGCTATAGCGGGCTTTCGGGTTCAAATGGTTAATATTATGTCTATCACCTTCGTCTTTCGTATGTGCTTTCCTATGTCAAGATGATTGATCACGTGGTTACACCAACAACAACGTCGCCCACTCCAAAGTAAGTATTATTTGATATTTTCCTTAATATGCAACGAATTTTGATGTAATATGGCGCAGCAAACGCGTCTTCATGAGCTTCATTTTGTGGTCTAGGGAGTTTGGCACAGACTTATGTCATTTTTGCGAAGAATCGATTTCCGTGTCGGAGACACGGAAATCCTCCGACACGGAAATCGATTCTTCGCAAAAACGACAGAAGTTTGTGCGAAAATAAAGAGACCACCAAATGCAGCTTAACAAGACGCGTTTGATGCGCCATATTACATCAAAATCCGTTACGTAATACGGACACTATACAAGAATACGTACTTTGAATCGGTACTTGTTGTTGTTGTTAGTACCACGTGATCATACACCTTGTATGTGGTCCCGTCTCAATATGCCCTTAGCTGCTGTACATTATACCTTTTCACTTTCATATTTGTTTGTGGAAACAGTATTTGGTCCTCACGCCAAAACCCGCTCCTAAATCATACCAAATTTACTCCGATATTAAACATGTAGAAAGGTAGGACATTCGGCATCTTTTCAACCAACGGAAGTGGATTAATAACATTTAACCCAGCTGGCTACTTCCGTAATTGTAACGTGCGAAGGCCGGCCTTGCTGGTCCCGACTTTCGTGCACGTTACTCAATTAGCGAGCCGGGCCCTATACCACTTCCGTTGGGTGAAAAGATGACGAATGTCCTACCTTTCTAGATGTTTAAAGGTACATTCCCACTCAGTAGGCAGAAAATGTTATCCGAGATATTTGCTGGTAAAATAAACATTCATTCATCATTACACCACGTATTGATTGGCATTAGTATACATTTTATATCAGCCGTAACTTTCCACACTGATATCAGGGGCGATAATCGTGTTTCCTTAAAATGTTAACGGACATTACTATTTATACTATGTATTTATTTTTTGATGTGCAAGTATTATACCTTATAATCTGTCGAAAATATTATTTTTTTCAGGCGACGCATTTAATCAGTATAAATCATTAATAAATACCATGCCTCATTTGCATGTGAAAAAACCTGATACCAATGCGCGTCACTATCAGTAAAATATATATTACTAAATGATTATGTCTGTATATCGACCACTCGTAATTTTTAGAACTGGTGGAATAGTGACACAATTATACACTTATTTAATTCATATAAAGAACATTTTGTGCCTACTGAGTGGGCATGTACCTTTAATATCGGAGTAATATTGGATAAGAGTTTAGCAGAGGACTTTGGCGTTCATACCACAAAGTACAGGGCGGTTCAAAATATATGTCCCCAATTTGTGACACATCTGTTACAAGTAGATAACAATATCAGAATAACATATAATTCACCATTGTTTTCAGTATATAATATTCATTATCCCGTCAACTATGTCGCTACTAGACGTGAAAAGCAGGTACGTGTATTTTTTCTCGTTCACGTCTAGTAGATATGTCATTATGTATGACGTTACGTCATTATGTGAATGACGTAACACGATAATCTTGTCGCTTCAGAAGACAAACTTATGAGGCCACAAATGCATTTTTAGAGACATTTGAACAACTTTGATGTGGTTAACGGGATAAATAGAATATTATTATAGTGTCATGAACGTGAATAAATATCTGACTCGGCTGGAAATCAGGATGTGCTCGGCAAGCCTCGCCCATCCTGATTTCTCAGCCTCGACAGATATTTATTCACGTTCATGACACTATACTAATATTCTCTATATATTCAGCAAAATATATGCACACAATAAAGTACAATTTTACAGTAAACGCACAGATTATCTACTTTATACATGTGATTTGTAGTAGTATCCGTAGATGCCGACGATACAAAGAATGACACGGTGATCGGTGCGGCCGTCGGAGCCACCGCCGGCGCAGTAATTTTCATCGTCGGACTTATCATCTTCCTGTTTTACCGACGGCGCAGCGGTAAATATGAATACACATTGTCCGCCGGCATTGTAATGCTTTATATACAAATAAATGAATATAGTTCATCAGAACCTGACATAGCTTCCTTTCTTATGAAACCAGTATAAAACTAATAGGTATAAGTTATTGTTCACATATTGGATTGTTAAGGAATTAAATGCGAGGGAGCGCTAGCGACCGCAGCATTTAGTTACTTAACATTCCAATATGTGAACAATAAAATATTTATAGTCCAGCAAGATTTACAATGCATCTCCTATCCGAGTATTGATTTTCCATTTCCTGTCGAACAATTAATGATTAAATCTGGAAATATGTAACTAATTGGGGTTAGATGTTGCAATATGTGAAATAAATGTAGCTCAATACTGGCCAGGGATTGGCTTATAAAGTAAGACGAACTATACATATCATGTTAAATAATTACTCGTGTAACATATACTCTATTTCTACGTTTCATTTCACCGCTGTATCATAATATTCTAGACACAGGGCCTTTAATATCCATGGGCCCGTTTCACTAAACTTCGTGCGACTAAAATGTTCGTAAGTGCAACATTAAGATCGTCTGTCAAGTTCACATTAACGAAGTTTTCTTGTAAATAATTATTGGATTTGCATTTATTGGGCATGCTCAATAAATGTAAATCCATCAATTTAAATTTCCAGACGATCATAAATTTGCACTTACGAACATTTTAGTCGTACGAAGTTTAGTGAAACGGTCCCCAGAACCGTTAAGATAGTAGAAATAGATAGCAGATCTTACATGAGTGATGATTTAATATGATATTTATACAAGTTTAATGATTTCATAAGCAACGAGGCTATGTCGATACCATATTAAATCATCCTAACTGTTACATTCTAGTATTGTATAAGCAAATCATCATCCATTGAAGCTGTAATGGTCACCAGACCTGTTTTCTGTAACAAGCTAATGTGCATATTTATTACACGAGTGTATTATGGTTTTTATTACACTGTGTTAATACACTTCGAGCGCCAATTGTATGCAATAAATGGAGGATCTCAAACGAGCTTCCATCTGATATGAGATGTATGAAACGAGTCACGCACAATTTATGCACAAAGCCTCTGGCGAGGTGCATACAATTGCTGACGAGTTACATACATCTCATATCAAATTGAATCGAGTTTGAAATTCTGTTCATCGCATGACTTCACACCTCAAAGAGCAGAAAACTTGGGAGATACCCATTACGTTTCAGTGAGAAGTTGCATATCTAGACCGAGAAAAATAGTTTTAATACCAGCAACAAGTATATTATAATGTCAAAGTATGGGTTCCCGTTAGTTGTAAATAGTTCGTATTACCAAACAGGGGTCTGCTTCACTAAACTTCGTACGACTAAAATGTTCGTAAGTGCATATTTAGGATCGTCTGGAAATTTTAATCGATGGGCTGTATATGCTCAATAAATGTAAATCCAATAATTGTTTACAAGCAAATATTGTTAATGTGAAATTTACAGACTATCATAATTTTGCACTTACGAACATCAACTAATTTAGTTGTACGATGTTTAGTGAAACGGCCCCCAGGAGCGCATTTTAACAATTGTTGTGATTCTACTGATTCACCGACGCTTCTAATGACGCTTAAAATCGGATGACGTCAACGTCAAAACATCGTTGATTTGTCGCGCCATTAGGGGCGTCATTTGGAACGTGGCACAACGTTAGTACCACATAATATGAATATGTAATTAGGGTGATGCGGCCAGCCAATCAAATTCGCTGCAGGTGTTATTACACGTGTGTCATGTCACATTTATGAAATGGGTAACACGCCATAACAAGGTTTTCATGTGATAAACGTATGAGATAACCTGATAGCTTAATGGAAAGATCATTCAAATGTAATACCGAACGTTTTAAGTTCAATCTAAGAAATAGACAAGAAGCAACACTGTCATAGAGTTTTCATTCCACTGTTATTTTGGATGAGCTTTAAAGTATGTATGTATATGACCCGGTCGGTTACTGGGATGTTAAACCCTTTCATATTTATTTTTGTTTCTAGTGAAAAAGAACAGAAAATCACGGTAAGTAAATGTGACGCACCGGCGCACAATTTACACATCCGCCTACGTTAATCTTGCCCAGATTATCAAGTTGAACTCGCAATCAAGCCATTTTATTAAATGAGCCCGAGCGAATCAAGTTGCTTGATTTCAATCACACTATTCAAGTATTTTGATGTAATGAAATTGACAAAATATTTGCATGATTAACGTAGGCGATAGTAGGATATACATTGGAACCTCTCTAAACCGAACAACCTTGCGACATCGATATATTAAATTATGACCGACTTTACTGTCAAATATCTCGTGTGTTTATCAGTGTTTATGATTGCAGTACACACAGACATGTGTGTCAGTGCTCTTAAATCGGAATGGCAGTGAAACATCTCTAAACCGGACACCCATGGGGACCTCCCAGGGTGTCCTGTTTAGAGAGGTTCCACTGTATTTATTTACCAGGTCACCCGCTATGCATTGATCAAATGAACACATGCTGACACACTAATAGTAAGAGTAAATTGTCTACTGTAGTGAATAGACACGTATGTCACATCTAATTTCTCTGACGTCACACGGCGTTAAGGAATGAAGTCAGTGTAATGACGCAACGTAAAGAAGTCTGCGTTCCCATAAGCTTCATTTCTCCATTAACAGCCACATACTTATGCGTACTAGTATGGCACCTTACCCATTGATGTAGTTGTTGCTATTGTTGTTGTTATATGTTCTTCCATAATATAACATTGACCACGGTGTTCTACTTACTGTTTACCTTATTTTAAGTTCCCATGACGCTATAGCAACGAGAGAAATAGAGAGGCAGTATGGTTTGCCAGGTAATGCATGGTAGAATGCGAGGATTAATTTTGATCGTCTACTGTTTTTATTTCGTTCATTTTGTCTCTCATAAAAACATACTTTAGAATCATTTCCGATGGAATGATTCTAAAGTGTTATCAAACCATGTTTTATTGTTTTTATTGAGAAATAAGACAGAATATAATACAACAGCCGACGACGATTTATGTTTCCCCGCAAGTCTAAGCGTTAAGACGTTTATTTTGAATGTGTGTAAGACGATAGTAATGTTTCATGAGAAACATGCAGATCACTACGGAAGCCCATTAGGGCCACTTCACTTTTTTTTATTTCCATTTATCTTTCTTGAAATTTCAAGTTCTTTTCTTGAATTTTCGAGCTCTTTTCTTGAATTTTCAAGTTACTTTCTTGAATTTTCGAGCTCTTTTCTTGAATTTTCAAGATACTTTCTTGAATTTTCAAGATATTTTCTTGAATTTTCAAGTTCTCGAATTTTCGAGATCTTTTCTTGAATTGTCAAGATCTTTTCTCGAATTTTCGATATATTTTCTTGAATTTTCAAGATCTTTTCTTGAATTTTCAAGATACTTGAAAATTCAAGAAAAGATCTTGAAAATTCAAGAAAAGATTTTGAAAATTCAAGAAAAGATCTTGAATAAATGGAAATAATAACAAAAGTGAAGTGGCCCTAATGGGCTTCCGTAGATGCCTGTACTCGGAGTGTGCATCCACTACAATGAGCTATAAAGTGCACTGTAGCTCACACACCACTAGAATGTAACATGTGTGTTGATTTAGTATGATAGTCATTCAAACTTGTCGACAGATTTCATAAGAAAGTCTGGTTCCTAAACATACTAGTACATGCGATTAGAGAGACCATAACCATGTTACCATTCCTGTGACCTATGATCTTATATTTAATGGTAGGAATTGGCTCGCAGGCCTTCCAAACCTGGGTATATGAGCCCAGAAAATGTGTCGAGCCAATGGCCCGTTTTCCTTTCCGAATTTAGTATGTATTGCAATGTAGTCGACATGTGTGCTTTAAGGACCAACTATATACCTGATCATCGTTTGATTCAAAGATAATTGCTTTGTAAATGTGATGGAATATATGTATAACATGTATGTGAACACTGCCCCATTAATGTATCCTATACGTCACATAGGGTGGCCAAGTCGGCCATCTTCTTTGTGTGTTCCAGCTATCAGACAGTTTCACCTGTTCTGCCGTTTGACAAATAACTCAAAATGTGAAGTAGAACATATGATATAATGTAGCTAATCACATGTAGGAAAGCCAGGAGAACGGACTTCTATCAATTATATTACATTAAACTGTAAAATATGTCGGTTTTCTGGACAAGGTTGTGTGTGTGTGTTTTAACAACATGAACCACCATTATAAATAACCTCATACACAGAAAATCCAAACGTAATACCACTGTTGAATGCTGACCTAACCCTAGTGCTATTCATCCACTAAGATTGCTGACCTAACCCTAGTGCTATTCATCCCCTAAGATTTATATATTTATCTATATATTGACAAGAATAGTTGTATGTGTTAAAATAGTATGGAGATAGTAAGTAAACACAGGTTAAAAACATTGCACAGCATGTTTATGGTTTGGTATGCCGGAGGTTGCCAATTTGTGACCTGAATTGATCTAGGTCTTCGAGTTTGGCAACCTCCGGGGGAAGGGCGTTCCATTGCACAACCGCCTACCTATGTTACTAAACAAATGCATTGTTATAATTATTATTGTTATTATTGAAAACAGCTACACTAGCCAGGCATCTGCTCCCTTGTATCATTGTTCTTTTTTTTTGCTTGGTCCGTTCTGGTAGGGTGCCAAACAGCTACTAGTCAAAATATCAGCGGCTGGAACCTACCACTCAGCTGAACAACAACAACAACAACAAAACAATGCAGACGACCTTTCGCTTTTCTAGGATTCCAGGAACTTTTGAAATAAACCATTTAATACATTACGAGATGTCGTTTAATTAAATGTATGTCGTTAATATTTACTTTATCTAACCATACTAAAAATGTATGTTCAAACGACTTAAAGAGGAAGGTGCGGTAAGGCCCTGAAATCGCATCCGATTTTGACAAAATTTCATTTTGTCAAAAATTTATAAATTTTACCCGTTTTGTTAAATACAACATCTCATCTCTTTAAACATATAATTTTGATCAGTTTAAACTTTATATCATGCGATGACGTCATGACACCGCGTGGCGTGACTGTCATGCAACCGGAAATTGGCATTTTCGTGACATTTTCTTCCCTATTTTCATGAATTTAATACCCAGACCACCCGTGTACCAAGTTAATATTTTCAATTTAAGTTACCTCTGCAGTCATAAACCTACTGTAGAAAGTAAAACTTGGTACACTCGTGGGCTGGTAGCTAACTTTATTTGAATAAAAACAAAATAGGCCATATTTCCACTAGGCCTACCCCACCCACGTGTCAACCACAGCTGTCTGGTTATTTTGACACTCAACAGCGTGGATAGCGTATTTATTCTGATATAAGGTGTCTATATATATTTATATACAACAACATACCTTGTGTATTCACTGACATAGTTTATTTCATCAAATTCATGCATTAATAGCCAAATATAAAAAATAATTATATAAAGGGAAATAACTGTCATCAACTGAATGTGTGTAATGATATAAATTATCACCATCAAATTCATCCCATGCTAGGTTAACCTACACCAAAACATGTATTGGTTCTATTTATCATGTAGGACGACACATAAAATAACACGGGAATAGTGTTATATAGTAACATGTCATGTGTGTTGATTTAGTATGATAGTCATTAACACTTGTCGACTGATTTCATAAGAAACTCTGGTTACTAAACATACTAGTACATGCGATTAGAGAAATTATATTTAAGGGTAGGAATTGGCTCGCAGACCTTCCAAATCCGGGCATATGAGCCCAGAAAATGTGTCGAGCCAATGGCCCGTTTTCCTTTCCGAAGTTGGTTTTTGTTGCAATGTAGTCGAAATGTGTGCTTTAAATTACCTATGATTCTGTCTGGTTCCCGTTTTATATTGCAGGTCTAACTGCCCCGGGGTCGGTGTTTCTAGCCGCTGTGAAAAGGTGAGCCGGGTACTAATACTAATTATTAATATAAGACACACCAATCGATTGTGTACCTAACTTAAGAAAATGTGTGATTTTTAATGAAAAATAAAAACAAAATTTACAATATTTTCCGTAAATGACGTCGAAAGATGACAACATTTTCATAGCAAATACCACGTTTTCTGTAAATATATTTCATGAAAAATCGCACATGTTCTTAGGTACAAAATCGCATGCCTTGTTTCATATGTTTCAAATGTAAATTCAGTATTTTAAGTTAACGATGTCTTATTTATGATTTTTGAACAATTTTAGCACTCATTTCTTTGCAAAGTATATATCCAGGCAGATTAAACAGTTCGTCCAGGAGAAGAATTCACATAAGCGTGAAAGCTTGCTTTCTAATCCTCTTTCAAACTGTATGTATTACATGTATGTATATCACTTATCTCTCTTAAAACAAATAGTGGTAAATGGTAAAAACATACTTTGCCGACTTACACGTTATTATGCAATACCAATCGGCATAATGGTATCTGTTCAACATTTTCTTTTAAAGTTAGATTTAATCGGAACAGGTTGTTTAGAAATATAGTTGTGTTTTAAAAAAAAGACTGTATGGCTTTTGTCACTATGTATATATATCAAGTTCATCAGACACGGAATTCCTACGAGTTGTCTGATACTTTTGACATTATACCAATATTCCCTATCAAAATTATGTGTTACAGTAGAGAATCGGGGTCGAAGTATGAAGCACCAGCTATAGGCGCAGTCGGAGACGAATCTCATTACTTTTCAGAGTTTCACACTTACGGTAATTATGCCGCATTCACAATGGTTGCTCACTGATAAAATCGATCCCACAACATGTGCAACCATCATAGCCGTAGATCAGTCTGCGCGTGCAAGTCCATTTTTTTCGGCTACCCTACCCCTCAAAATGGCTGTGATCTAATGTAATACATTCAGTATAATAAAAAATAATAAATCTATCCTTAAATTGAAAATTTCCCCCTCAAAGTGTACTTAGCAAGATAAGTATACTTTGCAAGTTTGGTGAAATGGGCTACAGAAACCCGTGTAAAATGGTCACCGATGTGATAATCCCATTCCTCCACATTCATTTAAGAAAAAAAAACATTGGCTGTTGCGTTTACTGTAGTATGAAAAACAATTTGTTTGTTTAATGTATGTGGAATCAGAAGGACTCCTCGCAAAGTTTAAAGACCAAAATGCCGATGGTGTTAATACTTATAGTTACATTGAATGTTCTGATAGTTTCAAAACGTCATTTTATTGCATTTCATGGAATAGCGACTTTGCATCCATGACCGTTATTGATAACGTCGTCGAAATGAATGACGTTAAGCAAACTTTAACCAATCAACGTCTCGTGACGTCGCGTGGGGCTCATGTAATGTATTGGGATTTAAACGCAACAAGTTGAATCGGGAGACAGATTCGCATATAAAGCAACTTGCTTTCTTCTGAATCACATTCATGTTACCTCGAGTTTTGCTCGTGATTTACCTACATCATGTACATATCATGTAATGTTCAATATTAATGAATAAAATATGTTTATGCTATTAAAGTTGAATGAGCGTTTCAATTGTGAATTCATGGAAGGTGCAAATATTTTGTTATATTTACAGAAAACGTACAGAATGACACAGCGATGCACACAGAAAGGTACCTTTTTACAAGAGTCAGTTGGCCCTAGACACACTACACGGATGCACAGTCTGATTGGTGACTAGGCTAGTCACCGGCTCAATTGTTAAACACATGTTGGCATGGCGATTTGAGTTACTAATTTGCACTTACGGACAGCAGTTTAGACGGTATTCGTTATTGAGTGTTCGATTTGTGTGCAACAATGTTGTGTAATGTTACAGCATGCGTTAGTTTATCAACAAAGATGTTTCTAAAATATAGAGAATAGTAGGTTAGTGCCGTGAATGAGAAAAAATATCTGGCAAGGCTTAGGAAACGGGATCGGCCATATATTTTTCCCATTCACGGCACTAACCTACTATTCTATTTATCCTGTCAACAACTACAAATGGCTCATACGCACTGTGTACACGGGATAAAACACTATCATCGAATGGGCGTGGTGACTATAACTGTCAGAGACTGTCGTAGTCGACTTTTAATTTATAGTGGTAATCTAACATTATTAATCAGGTATCATATCTAAATAATTAACTATGTTATTATTATACAAAACGCAATGACTGATCATACAGTTGGATCAAACTGCGACATCAGTATAATAATTCAATGGTATTAGTCACGACAAATATTCGAGAAGCCATGCGATTTTGTCACCGATTTTTCATGAAATCTATCTACAGAAACGGTGATATTTTCTGTAAATAATGTCAAAAGCTAAAGCTTTTAATACTTTTCATGAGATGTTGCACATCTTATTAGATGAACATCACACTGCTTGTGGATACTACAAAGTACATTTATATGTTATCTTTGGTAATATTTTCAGCACGGATACTGCCGAGATTGAGTTCACAAAGATTACCATGGATGACAGTGTCACTTATGACAAGCTGAAGCCAAGCGGTATGTTCTCCCCTACTCCTTCCATCCCATTTCTCACACTCCTCCACAGTTGGTCAATGCCAGTCTACCATGTGTCCCTCACTACATACGTACATGTACATTCAAAACATGTGCACAATGACATACATCAGGGATTCCGCTGGCGATCGCCACTTTCGCAATTGGCGATAAAAATAAACAATTGGCGATTTTTTTTTTCCCGAAAATTGTAATTTTTTATCGCCAATTGTTTAATTTTTTTTGAAGTGGCGATTTTTTGATTTTCCCCAGCGGAATCCCTGATACATGTACAATATACAAATACATGTACATGTAAAATAATACAATACGACGTAGATAATAACTACCAATTAAGTAACTAACATTAGCAACGAGGGGCGTAACTACGACCAACTCGCATTGGATCGCATAGTTATTGAATGTTTAGTTGACATTTTAAATTTATCAAATGTTTTACTATCCCGATACTAGGATGTAACAAATTCCATAATTGTGGAGCAGATAGCAAGAAAGGACCGACAAATAGTATCATCAGTACTTGTAAAAGTCTCATTTAGTATCTTGGACGCTTCTACGAGTGTGTGCATTGCGTTTTCTGTTTTGTCTGTATTTCGAAATTATGTTATCCCATTTTTTATACATTTTCCAGTTTTGTTTCTGCATTTACGAACCGTGATCTAACTGTGGCTTATTTACTGCTGAATCAATCAATTCCTTTGATTTGGCACTTTATGAGCCTTCTGTATTTGCAGGGAGTGTCGTGGTTGTGTGTGTAACGCCAGCAGGAAGGTATGTGTGACCCCAATCTGAATTTGAATTCGAAGTAATACAATGTACTCAACTGACAACTGATTCAAACTTGCCGGGCGGAGCGTAGCTGTTACATATGTAATTCATGCATAGAGCTGAGTTCATGACCCGCCATTGTAAACAACCCCACGTGTTTAGTGATAACGCTAACAGCTATAACTGCCTGTATAGTCAACATCAGACAGTGTGCCAGCCGCACAACTTTGATTTTGGACAGTAATATCAAATTAAATGTGTTGTTGGTATGCACCTGTAAAGCATGGTTTAATAGACCAGCAAGAGAAATATTTCGCCCAGAACTTGATACAGTGGCTGTGAAAATGCAGTATATACTAATTATAAACAGCATCAGCAGCATATACTCGGGTTAGTATGCACAGTCACAAAACAGCATGTATGTGCAGTCTGATCTGGAATTTACATGACTACATGAATTCAAGTTTGCTAGCAGCCTTATCAAGTTTCCTGTATCCTAACACATACCAGTATGGCTATTTCAACACTGGTCTCTAATTAGCTGTCAGCATATATTATATCTGCAGCAATGCAGTTTAACTGGGACGGGGTTATCTGTGGAATGACATGACACAGTTACACATTTTTATAAAATACCGACTTATTACAAACACATATTCTTATATATTGGTTACTACATGTACTTACAAAATACATCGGAGATAGGAACCTTGTTCAGGTCCAGAAGCACAATATAGGTTTCACTATATATACATGACACACTCTAATTAAGTAACGGACACTGGACACGTTACGACATGCATATCCCGGATCAGCTGGTGCATCCTCGCAGCCTCATCAGGATCTACACTGTTAAGTTTGGTGGTCATTCATGGTGGCTCTAATTAATGATATAAACTGCATCATGCTATAGTCATGTGCTATCTGATTGTGAGTTAAACTGATCAAACCCTCAATAAGCCCCATTTACTTATTGTGTGACACATGGAAAGGTGTTTCATTCAATTTTACTTCTTTCTATTTTTAATAATTTATATAATAGCATCAAAATACTCTTTGCTTTGAAATAGTAAGCAGCAAAATACTATATAAGTTTTAACACTTTTAGTAAATTCTCAATCATTTTCCTGCACAAATAAAACATACGGTACTATTAGAGGGACTGGTATACACTGTATCATGTGTGTGTTTTATGGGACCACACGTTTGATAACAAACCTACATACCATATATCTAGATACTGGTCAGTACAGAAACCCCTACACTGGCTATCCAGCAGCCCCCTCACTGTTCTACATTGGGAGCAGACGACAAACATGTGCTGCTGTTTATGTATTCTATTTATAAAGCCAGTGTATAACTGACAGGCTGGGGACGCTATCAGTAATTGGATATGCCCCTCCTACTAAATTCGGTACCAGGGCACCGATTGTTGGGCCTTTAAACTCCATATTAACATCCAATAAGAAAAGATGAGCTTTATTTCGAGTCGCCGATTCAGTAATAATTCCAGCACATTTATATTTACACAATTCCCTAACATTTGATTGGTCCGTAGCAAGTCTCTGTCCAAAATTTATATCCCAGTAAACTCCCACGCCAAACTACTTTCCGTAACCGTGAGGCGCAGTTAAAATAATTCTTAAGAAAACGGAAAATAAACACATTTTCTTGATGAATTTATTTCAAATGCTGGAATTATAAGGAATGAATGGCCTTTTTGTGGAATTTATCGGGGATATAAACTTGGAAAAGTCGCGGGAATACTGGACGAGGCCTTCCGGCCTCGTCCAGTATTCCCGCGACTTTTCCAAGTTTATACCCCGATAAATTCCACAAAAAGGCCATTCATTCCCATAATAAGAAAATATGAGCTTTATTTCGAGTCGGCGATTTAGTAAAATCAGCTTGATCTGCTTCTGAACCGGCTATTGAGCTTGTAGTAATCTATTATTTATTCCATCTTTATATTCATATAATGTAGACATATCAAGGCAGCGACCATGAGGTGAAGTTGGATACATTCTATACAAGATACCACGATACATACTTTCCCTTTCTCCGTCAGAGATACACAATTATTCCATATGGTCTAACCGTCTTGTATCAAACGTTGACAATATATGATTATTTTGCAGCCCGACTATTTTGCAACCACTTGACCATGTTATTTTGTTTGTTCTCCCGCTCATTTGCCAACAGGTAACATGATTAACATGCAACATGTTTATTTAATTTGTATTCTCGCCCTTTTGCCAGCACGTGGCATTGTTATTTATTGTACGTCCCTGTCCTTTTGCCTGCTCATGAATTTTTGTATTGTCCCCTCGCCGGTAGACAAGAGGAGATATAGCGTTAGTCCATATAATTACATGAACCGCTTCATTTATTTTGATCATATTTGGCCACAATGTGTGTCTAAGGATGATGCTTTGTTTTACATACAACCAACATCCGACCGCCCAAGGTCAAGGTCACTGAGGACTTATGTCTTTTTGCTTGCTGTTTATTATCAAGGCTGCCAGCGAGGGGATTGGCTTAGTGATAACGACGCCATTGTTCATTCCATTTTGTGTCCCATCTCCTTTGTGAACACGTGACATTGTTATTTAGTGTTTAGCCCTGCCCTTTTGCCAACACGTGACATTATTATTCAGTGTTTAGCCCCGCCCTTTTGCCAACACGTGACATTGTTATTTAGTGTTTAGCCCTGCCCTTTTGCCAACACGTGACATTGTTATTTAGTGTTTAGCCCTGCCCTTTTGCCAACACGTGACAATGTTATTTAGTGTTTAGCCCCGCCCTTTTGCCAACACGTGACATTATTATTTAGTGTTTAGCCCCGCCCTTTTGCCAACACGTGACATTGTTATTTAGTGTTTAGCCCTGCCCTTTTACCAACACGTGACATTGTTATTTAGTGTTTAGCCCCGCCCTTTTGCCAACACGTGACATTGTTATTTAGTGTTTAGCCCTGCCCTTTTGCCAACACATGACATTATTATTTAGTGTTTAGCCCCGCCCTTTTGCCAACACGTGACATTGTTATTTAGTGTTTAGCCCCGCCCTTTTGCCAACACGTGACATTATTATTTAGTGTTTAGCCCCGCCCTTTTGCCAACACGTGACATTGTTATTTAGTGTTTAGCCCCGCCCTTTTGCCAACACGTGACATTGTTATTTAGTGTTTAGCCCCGCCCTTTTGCCAACACGTTACATTGTTATTATTTATATTGTAGCCCCGCCCAATCACCAACACATGACATGTTGATGAACTACCCTGCTGAGGGACCCGTGACATTTTATGAGCCGGGGTTACTGGGTATGTCTTCTGAAAACAGTTGTAATAAACAGCTTTTCAACATTACTTCCTAAACCAATTTGCACTATGTCACTGTGTATGTCAAAATTAATCATTGTTCCAGGACATGGTTCTTTGACCTGAGAATCGCATATATGTGGTTGTGAAATGGGGCTTATGGGTTTTGCGATCAGTGTAAATCCAGATCAGCCTGTGCATCCGCACAGTCTGATCAGGATCTACACTGTTCGTCATTCCAACGACCATACAACCATACTGCTTCTAACAAGCAATGTAGGTCATTATCAGGCTACATGAGTGTGCTGTTTGATCAGGAGCTACACCGGTAACACAATCCATAAGCCCCATTTCTCCAGTCACAGCCAAATAACGGAGACGTTATAAGCGCCCGCACTTGGCAGTACTTAAGTAAGGTCACCATGTTCACAGCGTGTTAACAGCAGATTGCTATGCATAATACATACGTGTATTTGTGGGCTACATTTGTTGTTAATCTAATACTTTCTTGCATGCCATATACACAGCCGCCTGCGTTAATCTTGCCCAGATTATCAACGTTTCTGAACATCTATCGGCAATCACAACTCGCAATCAAGCAGTTTGATTGGCTGAGCCTGAGCTGTAGCTCAGGCTCAGCCAATCAAGCTGCTTGACATCAGGCACAATGTTCATGAAATAAAGAAAATTAAAAAGTTTGGAATGATTAGCGCAGGTGGTGGAGTATTCACATTTATAACAACATATCACATTTATTGATTTTTTCCCTTATTTCCAGCGCCCGATGGCCGCGGAGAAAGGTAAGAGTTGCGCTCGATCGTAGCAGGGAAGGTCACAATGGTCACAATTTCTCTGATTTTATTTCGAAATTAACACATGTATCATGGAAATAAATCTGGCCATGAAGACCACACCTAAATGCTAATTATCAAATACTTTGCCTTTAGTACTAAGTTTGTTTAAACAATATTTAGTTCATACAATACTTAGTACATAAATTACAGTGGGTGGTTGGTCGGGCGAACGTGACGGCGTATATTAACGGTAGGGGTTCCTCCTTATAGGAATCACGATTTGCTTGGTTGTTTTGGGTCTTTTGTTACTTGGTAGTTGAATTGGGTTATTGCCCATTATAAAAGTAGTAAGATTATTACTGATCCTACTGCTTTTGGGAGGGGGCCAAGTGATTCTGGTGTGGCGAGGACCTGGCATCAGATCAGGATTATTCTGCTTTCACGGCTGAATATATAGTTTATTATTTTAAATATTCAGTTCTGATTTTGGGATTTTCCCCCCATTTGTACATGTACTTGAACAGGTAATATATGGGATTTAGTACTAAACCCATTGACCCGGTCCTAAATGACCTTAGCTGTTGATAGGCCGTTAAACCCCACCAAACAAACAAAAACATCAATTACATGTGATATGTACATGGATTTGAAAACAATTTAATGGTTTATGGTTTATATGAATTCAGTATTTATTCAGCTTTTAGTGTTGACTGGCAAGGCTATTTTTGCGTATTGGATTGTTTTGCTCCTTTCTAAATTAATATAAGATGAAATGTAGCTTTGGCAATCATTGCTACACGTTTTACTTGTGGCTAAAAACTATGGAAGCGTCCTGGTGCCAATGCTAAACTATTTGTATCTCCTAATTAGGAGATACTAACTCTTAATTAGGAAATTGTATCTCCAATTAGGAGATAGTATCTCATAATTAGGAGTTAGCATCTCCTAATTAAGACTTACTATCTTCTAATTAGGAATTAGTATCTCTTAATTAATAGTTACTATCTCCTAATTAGGAGTTAGTATCTCCTACTTAGGACTTACTATCTCCTAATTAGGACGTACTATCTGTGTCAATGCTAAACATACTTTATCTCCTAATTAGGTAATTAGGAGATACTAACTCCTAATTAGGAGATACTAACTCACTCCTAATTAAGAGATAGTAAGTCCTAATTATAGGATAATTAAGAGATACTATCTCCTAATTTGGAGTTACTATCATCTAATTAGGACTTATTATATCATAATTAGGAGATACTAAGTCCTAATTAGGAGATAATTACGAGATAAATATATTTTAGCATTGGCACCAGGACGCTTCCATAAAAAACGGCGATGTGATACGGAGATGATATCAGAACAGATTATATCAGTAATATTACATGGTAGTATTTACATATTTTGTTTGTCTAAAGCATTTCATAGTTCGCCCTACTTTCTAAGCCAATCGCTGGGCAGCATTGTGCTACACTTATTTCACATATTGCAACGTTTAACCCCAATAAGTTACATACTACCCGCTTTGTTGTTTGTCCTAAGTTCTCGACCAATGAAACTTCAAAGCACAGTATTTCATCTCAACGCATTCGCCAATATCAATTAAATTAATTATTAAATGTTGCAATGTGTACAGTGTTATATTTAAAATGGATGTTACACATGTATTGTTGTCGTCACTTCACGTTTAAGGGCGGAACTTCGAGTCTGGGCTGGGCAAACATTATAAGTTGTAGTTCACATAGTGATTTTTTAATAAACACATTTAAAAAAAAATTAATATGTGAACTATAATTTATTATACAATACATATTATACCATCCTATCACCAAGCTGACCGCATGCGTTCACTGTTACAGAACGGTAGACGAACCTGAGCAGGGTCCGCTTAAAAAAGACGATGAACACGGCACTACCACCTATTACCCCTTATCAGCGGAAGGTATTATTCAATATTGACGCAAAAATGGGCTGCAAAGAAGCATAATTAATCCTTAAAATGATGAAGTTTGTCGTCTACTATATATTTTTTGGTTTTCCAATTTCCTCTTTAACTCTATGCATGCTAGCGGCGAAAATATCCGCCAAACGAATTAGGAGTATATGTTTTATTTCTCTCTGTAAATATGTCTCGACACAATTCTAATGAAATTCCAAGACATATTCATGACATTTATAAGGAGAAATAAAAGAACATATAATCAATTGTCATCTGCTATTTTTGAACTATTTATAGCTCACACATTTCCCAGCATGCAAAGAGTTAAAACCATGCAATGGCAGACAGAAGAAAAAATATAAAACAGCAGCAGCCGATAAGTTTCTTCCCAGACATGTAAGGAGTATGTGTCTTGCCACAAACGTTGCGATACATCAAGTGTATGTGTATCATCAAACGGTTTCACAAAATACAGACCATAATGAACAGTGGTGTGACGAGGTGGTGCAAGAGATGAGAATGCGCCCCCCTAAAATTTGGTCAGGGGGTGTTTTTCACTTTAACTTACGTTTTTCGGTGTGAAATAACTACAATGTACATGTTTGTGAAAGTAATATATTTAAAATGACTGTCATCGAGGAAATTGAGTTTAGAAATCAATCGCTTATCCGGGGAAGAATGCTCCCGCAACCCTTTGTAAACTCGATCACAGTTCGCCACTCCACCCCGCCCTATTTTAAACTCGATCACAATTCGCACCCCTTTGTAGACTCGATCACAATTCGCACCCCTTTGTAAACTCGATCACAATTCGCCCCCATTGTAAACTCGATCACAATTCGCACCCCCATTGTAAACTCGATCACAATTCACATCCCTTTATAAATTCGATCACAATTCGCACCTTATCTGCAATGCCACTGATGAACATACCGAACGTTATAAAAATAACATTTTGTTACTTTAGGATCGTTTGGAAATTTTAATTGACGGATTTACATTTATTGAACATATGCTGCATATACAGACTATCATAATTTTGCACTTACTAACATTTTAGTCGTACAAAGTTTCAATAAACGGGCCCCTGGTGGGGGAGGGTACCTCACATTCGACTATCTTGTAAGACGGGTTCAATGTTTATCTATTCAACTATTATTTTTAAAACAAAAAATATGTGTTTTATTCGATATTGGAAACGCTGTATATATGTTTCAGGAAACACCATCGTTGTATGTGTGACACCAGCTGAAAGGTAGGTGACTCTTTTCGGGTCCAGGAACAGGTTCTGTAAACATTGTGCCGTCACTTTTATGACAGCTTCAGCACCACGTATGTCTCTATAGGTGACCCAGCTCGATAAGTGTTGTTACCTCACGTTAACAGTATTGATGTACATGTACTCACAGCAAGTGGTACTGAAGCGGGAATTGTCAAGAGAAACATGTACTCGCTGCAAGTGGTACTGAAGCTTCTCTTGACAATTCCCGCTTCAGTACCACTTTCAGTGACTACATGTACATCCTATGTTAAGCAGGCCTTTTAACCATTACACCTTTTAACCCTTATTTATGTTGTCGTCTTCTGTTTATTTCCTATTTTCCATTTTTATCATCAAAAACATGTTTTGGCAGCCCTTTAGAATAATTTACAACATGCTTTGACAGCACTTCAGAATCATTTCCATTGGAAATGATTCTGAAGTGCTGTCAAACCATGTTTTTATTGAGAAATAAGGCAAGATATAAAAGCAACAGCAGACGACAATTGTTGTGAGTAGCGGTCTTAGGGTTAATGCATAATTTACTTATTTTATTCACTGCTTGCCATGTATTGGTAGTTGGGAAATATTAAACCACCACATCACTTGATAGTATACTTCGTGAAACGGTATTGGGATTACATGTATTTTGTTACAGCCCAGTGCCTTCGCCCAGACGGGAAATGGCGATAAATTGGCCAACAGAGGACGCTGCGGGTAATAGAATTTCGTTTTTATTTATCATTAATACAACGTGGAAGTAGTATAGCCCCGTGCAGGCACCGGGGCGGGATCAACAGATCCTGAGAATAGTGCTGCAGTAGCCATTGCTTGTCGTAAAAGGCGACTAAACTGGCTTAACGATTGGGTTCATACTGTCCGGAACCCACTATACCGGATTTGGCCCTCATGTACATTTTTGGCTTTCTTGTATGTGAGAGTTGAGTCAGGCTATGCCCCATATATAAAAGTAAGATTAGCGCTAATCCTATTACTTTTAGGGGATGGGATAAATGATGCTGGTGTGGCGAGGGCCTGGCACCAGATCAGGTTGTTCTAATTTCAGGACTGAATATATATTTTGATTGTAAATATTGAGTTCTGAAATTGGGATTTACCCCCCTCGGACAGGTGGATACGGGACACGACCCCGTTGACCCGTCTGCGTGTAGACTCCCTGAGGCTTGTACCTCTATGTCAGAAAAGCGGACGTTAAACTAAAAAAAAAACAACAAAAAAAACAAAAAAAAAAAACAACGTGGAAGTACACGTCTTAGTACTCAATGCACCAGATAGTATATAGTAACACGACAATATTCACATATCTTACATGCATGTATCACATCACTCTTATGAGGCCAAGTGTAGTATTTTATGACTTTAGTCCTTAACCAACCAATTGCATTTCAGTTTCTATAAATACATTATCCCCATATGACATTGATCGGCATTGTTGATTGGTTAAAGTTTGTGACGCAACTATTTGATATACCGCGTTTTTGATCGAAACACGCTGTTTAACGAATTACGACACAATGACGTTAAACAAGATATACATGTTTTTTTGGCGACAAAATGACGTAAAAGAAGATGTACAATATTTTTTACGCCATATATATATGCGATTATTTACATTTTTGAATCTTATTTGGAAATATAAATTTGTAAATATAAGAATTAAAACCGGGGGCCGAGCTATTGTTATACGCAACATATTTGAATTGTTTAAAGTTTTCGAGGAGTCCTCGCAAAGTTAAGCTGACCAAATGGTTATCTTTCCACATTAATCGTAACAGCGATGATTTTTTATCCATTATTGAATATTTACAATGTCCTTACATTCATAATGGCAACGCCCATTCAATGTATTGCGTTTATACCCCAGTACATTACATTAGCCCCACGTGACGTCACGCGACGTTGAATCATTAAAAGTTTGTTTGACGTCATTAAAATACATGACGTCATCATCGTTGTCAATAACGTCCCGCTATTGACCGGCGACGTTGCTGTTCCAGCAATTGCAACAACATGATGTCAAACAAGATTATTCTTAAGTTTCACAATATATTTGCTTATTTACATTTTTTAATCTATCAGAAAATGCAGTAAATCCATAGGCTGTTGCGTTTACTGTGGTAAATAATACATTTGGTTTGTTTAAAGTTTTAATGTTAGTGAGGAGTCCTTCGGACTGCACACACTTTAAGCAGACCACATGTATTATACACCCCAGTAAACGCAACAGCCCATGGTTTTATTCCTTAAATAATGCTCCAAACAGTTTATAGTTTGACATGGCTACAATGCAAGTTATTTATGTACTAATATTTCAGTATCATATTTCGTATTTCAGGAGACGCCTCTTTGTTCTCACCCCTAGAAGGTGAAAGGTATTATGCACGATAGTTGACGCAGACATGTGGACCTGACGAGAGAAATGGGCCTACGGGATGTTTGGCTAGTGTAGCTGCTGATCAAATAGCACACTAATGTAGCCTGATAACGATCTACATTGCTTGTTAGAAACATCACAGGCGTTTCATTGATGGAATGGCGAACAGTGAAGATCCTAATCAGACTATGCGGATGCACAGGCTGATCTGGATCTACACTGGTCGCAAAACCCATAAGCCCCATTGATAAAATTCCGAGAGATGTGTTTCGTCCTTCCAGTGTAGCTCCTGATCAAATAGCACACTAGTGTAGCCTGATCACAATCTATATTGCTTGTTAGAAGCATGCCGTGTGTTTCAATGACGAAATGGCTAAGAGTGTATATCTTGACCAGACTGCGGATGCACAGGCAGATATGGATATACCGTGGTTGCAAAACCCATTGGCACCATGTTTCCAGTCACAGCCACAAATACTTTGCATTTTGATATAACTCGGAGCTGCACCACTTGTATTGGAAGGCCGTCATTAGTACAGAAAGAGCAATTTTGTTTGTTTGTTTATTGGTGTCCTGTTTAGAGAGGTTCCACTGTATTAAAACAAATAGACAAACGCATCTCAATTTGGGTCACATTCGCAATGAGACCATGCTTAAATTGATAGTTATATCTCTCAAATCAAGTTTGGCAAGCAAGAATTATGGGATATTGACACCGACAAATGTTTTTAGTACAGTGGAACCTCTCTAAACCGGACACCAAGAAAACATCCTTGATATTATTTCTGATGAGTTCCTTGGTCATTTATCTCAGATGACAATGTCTGTTCATGATCGCATACCAGACAACTATGGCTCAGAATGATCAAATGCCCAGGGTGTCCGGTTTAGAGAGGTTTCATTGTAGTACTAAAAAACATAAAGTAAAAGATAAAATAGAGTAAAATAAAAAGCCGACCTCACCTGATATATTCTGGACGGTTGCCCGCACAACTTTTTTTAGTACTTATAGATCAGGAGCAACTGTGCATTATAGGAATGAATGACATTTTTGTGGAATTTATCGGGGTATAAACTTGGAAAAGTCGCGGGAATACTGGACGAAGGCCGGAAGGCCGGAAGGCCTCGTCCAGTATTTCCGCGACTTTTCCAAGTTTATATCCCCGATAAATTCCACAAAAAGGCCATTCATTCCTTATAATTCCAGCATTTGAAATAAATTCATCAAGAAAATGTGTTTATTTTCCGTTTTCTTAAGAATTATTTTAACTGCGCCTCACGGTTACGGAAAGTAGTTTACTGGGAGTTTACTGGGATATAAATTTTGGACAGACTTGCTACGGGCCAATCAAATGTTAGGGAATTGTGTAAATATTTTTGTACTGGAATTATAGTTGTATAAGAATCCGGCTCAGGGTGTTAATTTTTGTCACCCGATGATTTTATGACCTTGAATGTGTAAGGTTTCTAAATATCCGGGTATCAGTTTTTCAAAGCATGTTCAAGGTCATTTTAAGGTCACTGAGCTCCTCAGTCTTATCACTGCATGCCAGTTAAAAGTTTCAAGATGGCCGCCACATAGCTACTAAGTCGAGGAAATTGCAGGATTGCATTTCAAGGGAAGTTACTCGTGATTTTCCAAGTTCAGTAACCTATTTATAGACGTGTCTTTTCTATATTTCCATTGTAGCCCGGCGTCTTCGCCCAGACGTGATCCTTCAACAAGCAAGATGACAGGTTCGCATGTATGCGTGTGCTATTTTCTTAGTAGCTACTCTGGTTACAAATCCCATAAGCCCCATTTTTCCAATCACAGCCACATATGAGACAAGCCATCTGATTTTGTACATTCGGACATCTGCGTAATTTCATGAAATACGTTTACAAAATTTACAATATTTTCTGTAAATGGCGTCAAAACTTGACAAACATTTCAGAGTACATGCGGAATTATATTTGTTGTCAACTTTTACTTTAGTTATGAACATTAAACTCGTTTAGTAAATATCGTAGTATACTGTCATTCCACTATTAAAGATCTTGTGTCCCTAAAATATGTGTGATTGCCAGGCAAATATACTATATAGACCACACTGTATCTAGCATGTACATGTATATACCATTCCGATGTGTCCACTTTAAAATACCCTTTAAATACCCAGTATCTAATTTAAGTATACTTAACTTCATTACTATGTCACCATTTGTCCTGACTGACGTTATACATACATGTATTCTCTATTATAGGAAGGCACAGTCCTCTGTTTGCACCCACTAACAGAAGGTAGGCCTCTGGGGGACATTTCACCAAATTTTGTACGTCTAAAATGTTTGTAAGTGAACATTTAGGATTGTCTGGAAATTTCAATTGATGGATTTACATTTATTGAGCATATGCTGCATATGCAATACATGTATATCCAATACTCGTTTACAATACAACATTGTTAATGTGAAATTTAAAGACTATCATCATACGTTTGCACTTAAGAACATTTTAGTCGTACAAAGTTCAGTGAAACGGCCCCCAGATGAATATTTATCGGGTAGCATAATAAACCAAAATAAACCACTATCCTGGTTTACCCTATGCCACCCGATTCATGCGCGTATGGTGTATTTTATAGTATTGCATACAATCGGATTTCACAGTTTAATAATGCAGTGTATTAAAAATCACAATTCACTCGTGTGATAAACACTCAAATGTGACACGCCATGTAATTTTGTACCTACTGTCTGTTTCACTAAAGCTGCCCAGATTTTACGGCTATATAAACAATTCAAAAACAATATCTTTTTTTGATAATATTAAATTAAAGGAAAATTTAAGAATGAGCATTCTTTTTATTTCGTGAAATTTTGTCAAATATTGAGTTTGTTGCGAAAAAACAATTTCCCCATGTTAAATCCCCATAGACATCTTCACATGTCGATGGGAATTTGACATGGGGAAATTTTTAGACTTTCAGAAATACTGGACCAATTTTTAAAATTTAACTTGTTTTCTTAGATCATTTCCTAGCTATCTAGCCAGGTTTCAGAGTCAATTACCAATTTTTTTTGTTTTCTAACTCATCCCACTACTCGTCTACATCCTTTTCCCCCATGGTAAATTCCCATAGACAAATCAATTTTTCGTAATAAAATAAAGATTTGACCAAATTTCACGAAATAAAAAGAAGGCTCATTGTTAAATTTTGATAAAATTTAATATTATCCAAAAAAATACTGTTTTTGCATTGTTTATATGGCCGTAAAATTTGGGCAGGTTTCGTGAAACAGACATTAAGAACATGGCGATACATCATTCAAAATACATGTATTTATACAATTTACCCTAAATGATGTCAACAGTTGACCAAATATTCCGCATTTGCTATGAAAATTTCGCCACCTTTGACGTCTTTGGCAGAAATATCACAGTTTCTGTAAAATTATTTCATGAAAAATCGCACATGTTCTTGTCACAAAAAGCACATGGCATGTCTCAAACGAGGTCGCTAACGAAAACACGTTATTTGATAAGTATGGGTTTATTTATTATACTGTGCTTATGCAATAAATATAATTTAAGACTTCTGTTGATTTTAAGATTTTAATATGATATTTATTAAACTCGTTGACTGATTTCATAAGAAACTCGAAGTTTCTTAGGAAATCATTAAGCTAGTTTAATAAATATTTTAGTAAAGCTTCACTCGTATACCAGTAAGATTCTCTATGTACCAATCTATATTTTCAGTCGATCCGGCTCACCAACACGTGACCTACTCAAGTCCGCGGAAATGCTTGCAGCAATTACTGATCTGAATCCCGAAGGTGATTTGGTATAAACATATTTATTTACTGCATTCACATACAAACATGTACATAGGCAGTAGTTTGGATTGGATTGAAAGCTTATAAAAACTTATTGAAATCCTCTCCAAAAGGTGATTTCATGTCACGTAACGGGCCAAACAGTGCACATTAAGTTAATGAAATACTGTATCGTTGTGTGTACTCGTGTATTCAGCAATACTACATACATGTACGTCTGAATTATTGACTAATTAAAGACGTTTAAATGTACGATGACAAAATGCAGACTTCATTGTACATAGTTCTGAGTACATAACTCTAATTACATTTCCTTACACTGCATTAGTTATGACGGAGTAGTATTTCCAAATGTTGCATTTGAAGTGTTCTTTGTTTACTGTCTACTTCCTGGAGAGTGACCTAAGAATTTTGCTAATGCACACTTTACTAGGTAATATTTGTGTGTCGTATTGTAGAATTGTCTCTCAATAACAATATACCGTATTTACCCTATGTATTGGGACAGTAAAAAATAAATAAAATTCTACGTGTCCCAATACATAATATAAAATAAATAAAAAAAAATTTTTGGTGTCTCAATTATTAATATTGAAAGTTGTATCCTCGAAATTTCGGTTAGTACACGGTTGTGCCTTGGCTTCCGAATGTTTTGCCTATTTGTATATCAAAATCGTGTTAAATTTGTAACACGACTATTGTCAGAAATCGTGTTAAATTTGCGATTCTTTCCCAAATTAGACCCAAAATGGACAATTTCTTATTTATTTTTTATTTTTTTTTTATGGACGCATAGCCTCCTTTTATCTCACCGATGTGAATGTGCAGCTGATCACGTTTGCACATTTCGTAAATTAATCCGAGCAAACTGGGAATACCGGTAGCGGAGTATGAATGTCATCGCCCTGCAGGTTTTCTCCATATTTTAGTGTGCAAAGTGTAAATGCTATTACGCACATTTTTACTGTGCAGCGTGGTGTAGCGATTTAGTGCAACCTGTTGCATATAAAGCGGACAATGTGCATCTATAAATGAACGACGATAATAAGTTGCTGGAGGTTGCTGGAGGTCAATCGACGAGTCCAAAAATAGGTAAACCAGATAAATGATCATATCATAGCATCGTTTTCGTGTATAATACAAATATAATATTATACATATAAAGGACATGCATATATATCACTAGCTTAGTTTTCACAAACAAATATCTGTAGCCTATTTCATCAACATTGCCATATACAATGTACTTATCTAGCAAAGTATACTTTGAGGATGAAATTTCAATTTAAGGATAAATTAATTATTTTTTATTATACTGAATTTATAACATCATCACTGCTGTGATAATGTAATAAATTCAGTATAATAATTCTGCAAACTTTTTAATCATCAAATATATGCAGTTGTTAATTCTATATGAAATAATGCATTTCGGGAAAAATAAATGATTACTCCCTCAAAGTATACTTTGCTAGATAAGTATGCTTTGTAATTTTTATGAAATCGGGGGGTGGGGGGGGGGGGGAGATATAATCGATGTGGCAGAACTTTTGTTCAATATATATGATTCGAGCGTTCGAACCTCGAACAATTTTGTCCATATCGCTTTGCTCTCTTTTGATGGCTGGTTGGTTGGTGGTGAGTAGAGTATGCGAAATAATGATGTGTATCAATATTTCTATATGACGTCAATGTGACATGCTCGGCGAGAACGTAATCTCAGTTTATCCGTCAACACAGTTCGTATGTGCCGTGAAACACGGTGCCGTGAAACACTTTTGATATCCTGTCAATACGACCTAATCACTGCGTATGAATATGTGCGGTTATCATACTAGTCGATTCTCCGATTTTGAGGATGCGGCTGGGGTTATTTTTTGTGCATTTTAAAGCTATTTGTAGTGTTGACGGGATAAATAGAATAGTAGGTTAGTGCCGTGAGTGGGAAAAAAATTCTGGCGCGGCACGGAAACGAGATGGGCTCGTTGCCGAGACCGTTCACTCGCCTTTCCTAAGTCTTGCCTGCTATTTTTTTCCCATCCACGCACTAACCTACTATTCTCTATTTATACGCAACAGTGCAGACATTTGTACATTACAGGCACTGGGTATATCAGATTTGCGCAAAAAATAATGAACAGATCCGTACTCTTTTGTTTTTACAAAATGTAATTTTCCATTCCTCTCGTATTTCTGAACTCCGTTTTACATACGAGTCACCAAAACGAATCGGTGTACAGTTAAACCTGTGAATAAAGGTTCACCGGTTCATTTATGTAGTAATTGAATAATTGGGAAAACAATAGTGTGGCTGCTATTGACATGTAATTGCTATTCGGAGGTGGCCGTTAGCACAGGTTCGACTGTATACTAACAATAATGTTTACAATACATAACAATACAAGGTGCAGTCATAACATTCTAGGACTGTGTTCATACCTTTGGAACTATTTGATCAAATAGGTTGAAAATGTGTCCTTGGGTTAGAGGATACAAAATGGCACAAAATCGCCCAGGGGGCAAAAGTAGTTGACAAAATGTTCACAGCAAATGCGGAATGATATGAAAATATCGTCGTCTTTCAAGTATAAAAAATACATTTACAAATATTTGCAAGGTTAGCGCAGGCGGCGGTGTAGTTGCAATTTGTCCGTACAGTGGGAACGAATTGTTATTTCGTGGGAACGAATTGTTAAATTGAGGGAACGAATTGTTAATTGGTGGGAACGAATTGTTAAATTGAGGAAATGAATTGTTAATTCGTGGGAACGCATTGTTAATTCGTGGGAACGAATTGTTAATTGGTGGGAACGAATTGTTAAATTAAAGGAATGAATTGTTATTTAGTGGGAACGAATTGTTATTTTGTGTGAACGAATTAATAAAAAAAAATTCTACGTCTCCTACGGGGCTCTGTAGAGTTGCATGTTTTTCGATAGACTTTCGTTTTTCAGAGAATGTTTTGTCACATAAACTACTTATTTGTTCATTTTCGTAAGTTCGTTATCAGCACGACAAAAATGTTCGTAAGTGCAAAATTATGATAGTCTGTACATTTCACATTAACATTGTTTTCTTGTAAACAATTATTGGATTTACATTTATTGAGCATAGGCTGCATATGCATATGTAAATCCATCAATTTGAATTTCCAGACGATCTTAAATTTGCACTTACGAACATTTTAGTCGTCGTACGAAATTTAGTGAAACGGCCCCCTGGCTACAGGAGTATGCTATTTGATCAAGAGCTACACTGGTCACATATCCCATAAGCCCCACACTTGCAGCCACATTTGTATGTACGCATTTCTTGAATACAATTTGTTGCTTTTACAGCGTGTATAATTTTATCTTCCAATTAAATACGCAATGTATTCATGATTGAATGAATATTTAATCACTAAATAACATCGTAGCTCTCATAAAGAAGCTGAATGAAATAAAAATGTCAACATGACGTTGTTTATAGTGTCGTATTTCTCTGCACTATGTAATAAAGGCAACGTGTATCAGTAGCCGATTCCATCAACATTGCGATTCCATCAACATTGCGAAGTATACTTATCTAGCAAAGTATACTTTGAGGGTTTAATTATTTATTTTTCCTGAAATGCATTATTTCATATAGAACTGACGACTGCATATATTTGATGATTGAAAGTATGCAGAATTAAATTATTATATTATCACAGCCAAAATTCAGTATAATAAAAATTAATAATTTATCCTAAAATTTAAAATTTCTCCCTCAAAGTATACTTTGCTAGAAAAATATACTTTGCAATGTTGGTGAAATAGGTTACAGATGATGTCTCCGATATTCAATATGTGGGCTTTCTATTCATACATTACAAATGGCGTGGAGATACTGTATAAATCACAATGATTACTTCCCTTGAGAGTAACATAACGCCATTTGCTTTGTTATTCATAAATAGCAATATCGACGCCGAAATAATGTATAAATCACAATGATTACTTCCCTTGAGAGCAACATAACGCCCTTTGCTTTGTTATTCATAAATAGCAATACCGACACCGAAATAATGTATGAATCACAATGATTACTTCCCTTGAGAGTAACATAACGTCATTTGCTTTGTTATTCATAAATAGCAATACCGACGCCGAAATAATGTATACATCACAATGATTACTTCCCTTGAGAGCAACATAATGCCCTTTGCTTTGTTATTCATAAATAGCAATACCGACGCCGAAATAATGTATAAATCACAATGATTACTTCCCTTGAGAGTAACATAAAGCCATTTGCTTTGTTATTCATAAATAGCAATACCGACTCCGAAATACTGTATAAATCACAAGGATTACTTCCCTTGAGAGTGGCATAATGCCATTTGCTTTGTTATTCATAAACAACAATACCGAAGAAAGCCGAAACACGCTGTATGCCTGTAAATCACTATGATTATTTCCCTTGGGAGTAACATAACGCCATTTGCTTTGTCATTTATACATATGTGTCTCTGACTGGTGAAATAGGGTTTTTGTGATTTGCGAACAGCGTAGCTCCTGATCGAATAGCGCGTTCCTGCATTCGGATAACGATCTATATTGATTGTTAGAACAGTGCAGGTCCTGATCAGATTGTGCGGATGCACAGGCTGATCTGGATCTACAGTGGTCCCAAAATCTATACGCCCCATTTATCCAGTCACATCCCTATATCTGTCGCAAAACATATTAGTTCGGAAGAACTGTTGTTCAAGGTTAGTTACACATTTGAAAAAAAACGGACTGCCTCTTTCAACGGGTGACACAACAAATACACTTGCACTTTAATAGCTTCATTTATCATGTACCCGAAAGATTGTTCGTGGTGCATACAGTCGTCAAACCCTATCCGCCTGTCCGCCTATGACAGCCACGCATATCCAAGGCGCATGATCACGTGGTTACAACTACGACAACAATTACTGAAACTCACAGAAGCGCCACCGATTCAAAGTACGTATTGTTTTATATTGTCCTTATTATGTAACGGATTTTGATGAAATATGGCGCCTCAAATGCGTCTTGTTGAGCTGCATTTGGTGGTCTCGGTACTTTGGCGAATAATCGATTTGTGTTTACCATGTTTACTGAACATGGAAATCGATTCTTCGCAAAAACGACATAAGTATGTGCCGAAGTCCTGAGACCACCAAATGCTAGTCGTGGAGACGCATTTGCTGCGCCATATTACATCAAAATCCGTTGCATATTAAGGAAACTATCAACCAAATTAACCATACTTTGGAGAGGGCGCGCTTTCAACACTTTCAGACATTGTTGTTGTTGTTCTAACCACTTGATCATGCACCTTAATATCGGGTTAGTGGCTACATTGACCGAATGTCGACCCACGTAGACCCAGATGCGCAGTCTGATCTTGGGCTACGCTGGCCGCACACGCTTCTTGTACGTTTTCTTGTGAGTCGCGAATGAAAAACAGGGTCGTTGAAGAAGGAACGATGCAAGACGACGCTTAATCATTAATAGAAATATATAAGTTTATTGAAACAAAAGCACACTTGTACAGTACAACGAAATCCAATATGATCAAAAAAGCAAAATAAAATTCACACTTGTGTATGAGATAAAACTGAGAACAAGATATGCAAAGGAAATCATTGAACCCAAAAATGTCTCCGTTTTTATTTTTATTTTAACACGGCCAGTAACCTATTTCACCAACATTGCAAAGTATACTTATCTAGCAAAGTACACTTTGAGGGAGAAATTTTCAATTTAAGGATACATTTATTAATTTTAATTATACTGAATTTATTACATTATCACAGCCATTTTAATTATCAAATATATGCAGTCGTTAGTTATAATATGAAATAATGCATTTCGGGAAAAATAAATGATTTCTCCCTGAAAGTATACTTTGTTAGATAACTATACTTTGCAATGTTTGTGAAATAGGTTACAGGTTAACATATACGTGTATACAAGTGCTGGAACATGTCAGCTGTAACAGAATTTAAGTGCGAAATGCCTGTTGTATCGAAAAACCCTTCTAGATCATTCCAAAACATGGCAAATAAAACTGGTGATACATGTTCTCCTTGTCTAACGCCCACTGTACAAGTGAAATCATATGAGTGTACATTTCTTACTTTAATGACCCGTTCTATATCTGTACTGATCATCCGTTCGTTTACAGAGAATTGCTTCGTAAATGTGATGAAATATATGTATAGCATATATGTGAACAGTGCCTTGTTTCTGTATCCTATCCGGCATATGGAGTGGCCAACACGGTCATATATGTGTGTTCCAGCTATCAGCCAGTTTCAACTATTCAGGGGACCGTTTCACTAAACTTCGTACGACTATAATGTTCGTAATTGCAAACTTATGATAGTCTGTAAATTCCACATTAACAATGTTTTCTTGAAACAATTATTGGATTTACATTTATTGAGCATAGGCAGCCTATGCTCAATACATGTATCTATCAATTGAAATTTCCAGATGATCCTAAATTTGCACTTACGAACATTTTAGTCGTACGAAGTTTAGTGAAACGGCCCTCTGGCGTTTGACAAATAACGGAATATGCGAAGTAGAACATTGCTACATGTAATATATAGGATCAGTAACTAGGCACAGTTCACATACATGTATATGTACGATAGCTAAATAACGATAACGCGATATTATATCGTGCTATTGTACTATCGCGGAATCGGGGTATCGTCATCGTGGTATCGTGATATCGTTATCGTGCTATCGAAGTATCGACCCGATACGGAACACCGTAAGAAATCGTACACATTGCGAAGAGCTGTAGACTGAGTACACGTATATTACATGTAATGCAATTACATAATTACTGTCTGTTTCACGAAACCTGCCCAAATTTTACGGCCATATAAACAATGCAAAACCAATATTTTTTTCGATAATATTAAATTTTATACAAATTTAAGAATGAGCCTTTTTATTTCGTGAAATTTTTTCAAATATTGATTTTATTACAAAAAGACAACTCTGTGAAGATGTCATATGGGGATTTAACATGGTGAAATTTTTAGAATTTTAGAAATACTGGAACGATTTTCAAAATTTAACTTTTGTTTTCTTAGATCATTTCCAAGCTATCTAGCCAGCTTTCGGAGTCAATCTCCGAATATTTTTGTTTTCTGACTCATCCCACAGCTCCTCCACCTCCTTGTTCCCCATGTTAAATTCCCACAGAGAAATCAATTTTTCGTAATAAAATCAATATTTCACCAAATTTCACGAAATAAAAAGAAGGCTCATTATTAAATTTTTATAAAATTTAATATGAATTTTTTTTACTGTTTTTGCATTGTTTATATGGCCGAAACATTTGGGCAGCTTTCGTGAAACAGACAGTACGCACAATTATACTGGGAGCCGTTTCACTAAACTTCGTACGACTAAAATGTTCCAAGTGAAACGGCATCCTGGTGAATACTATCTCTTAATATGGACATCGTCGACTTGAAATAGTAGTAAAGAGCTAACAACCATTCCCTCGGTTCGTATGAAATCAGTAAATTCGTTTAATAAATACCATAATAATGCGACTGTGACTGGAGAAATAGGGCTTATGAGTTTTGCGATCAGTGTAGCTCTTGATCAAATAGCACACCCCAGTAGCCTGGTAACGATCTATGATTCGTGTTAGAAGCATGATTGGTGATTTGGATCTACACTGGTCGCAAAACCCATAAGCCCCATTTCTCCAGTCACAGCCACAAATTATCTCTCCGTTTACTATAAGGAATATATACACTAGATATGACTGTTCCAAGCTCAAAAATCTGTTGAACAGGCTTTAATTTACAATAAAAACAAACAGAGATGCCGGAACATTTATAGGCAGGGTCGTGTTTCCTTGGTTACCATCACCGCCACATTTTGAGTGTAATTTAAATTCAGGATGGGACGCCGATGATTGCTTTACAAAGTAATGCAATTAATCGTGAACTACGAACACGAAAAGGGACACATGGAATTGTAAAACAAGACTTGAGAGGATTAGAATTGATCATATTAGAATTGATCAACATGTTATGCTTGCCGATTGTCAACCCAATAATAGGTTTCTTTGAAAATAACGTGGACGTGTTAACATTGCGTCAATACCCTGACGCAATTCGATAAAGTCTTGAGACGCCGTTCAAGCAATGAAACGTCAATTATCAATTTGTTGTAACCCGGATATTCGTACAAGGTCGTGGGCGGTTAGTTGGGAGAATGCGAAAGGTACATTTAACGATGGGTTTCATCTGGAACGGAATCACGATATCACTGGTTTGACCCTCTGGTACATTTTTGGCTTTCTGATACGTGAGACTTTAATCCGGTTATTCAATTATAAAAGTAATATGATTAGTACTAATCATATTACCTTTGGGGAGTCGGACTAAGTGACTCTGGTGTGGTGAGGACCTGATATCAGGTCCGGTTGTTCTAATCTCAGGGCTGAATATACATGTATAATTTTTCTGTAAATTTTCGGTATTAATTTTGGAATTTAACCCCATCACACCAGGTAACATATGGGATTCGACTGATACCAGTAGCCTATTTCACCAACATTGCAAAGTACTTATCTAGCAAAGTATACTTTGAGGGAGAAATTTTCAATTTAAGGATAAATTTATTAATTTTTATTATACTGAATTTATTATATTATCACAGCAATTTTGGCTGTGGTAATGTAATAAATTCAGTATAATAATTTTTCCTACTTTTAATCATCAAATATATGCAGTCGCTACGTTCTATGACATAATACATTTCGGAAAAAATAAATGATTACTCCCTCAAAGTATACTTTGCTAGATCAGTATACTTTGCAATGTTGATGAAATCGGCTACGGATCAATGCTATCAGTCGGTACGTATTCGACCAATACAAATTTCATTGTCTGATTAAAGAGACAGATGTGCAATAACCCGATACTTTGACCAGTATCAATTCATTATCATGTCTGCAAATGGCGATCCAAATTACAAACGTGATTTGCAAGTATTACACCACCGCCTGCGTTAATCTTGCCCAGATGTCAACGTTTCTGAACATATATTGGCAATATCAACTCCCATACACAACCGCCTGCGTTAATCTTGCCCAGCTGTCAACGTTTCTGAACATCTATTGGAAATATCAACTCCCATACACAACCGCCTGCGTTAATCTTGCCCAGATATCAACGTTTCTGAACATCTATTGGCAATATCAACTCCCATACACAACCGCCTGCGTTAATCTTGCCCAGATATCAACGTTTCTGAACATCTATTGGCAATATCAACTCCCATACACAACCACCTGCGTTAATCTTGCACAGATATCAACGCTTCTGAACATCTATTGGCAATATCAACTCCCATACACAACCGCCTGCGTTAATCTTGCCCAGATATCAACGTTTCTGAACATCTATTGGCAATATCACTCCCATACACAACCACCTGCGTTAATCTTACCCAGATGTCAACGTTTCTGAACATTTATGAACATTTATTGGCAATATCAACTCCCATACACAACCACCTGCGTTAATCTTGCCAATATGTCAACGTTTCTGAACATCTATTGGCAATATCAACTCCCCCTAACACCCCGGGGCGCTTGCCTTTAATTTCTGAACAGGAATATCAACCATACACCCGCAATCTTGCCCTTATCACTTTTGAACATATTACAACACTCCCATACTCAACCACCGCAACTTGCTGATCAATTTAGAACATTATTAAATATCAATCCCATACAACAACCTGCGGTTAATCTTGCATATTCAAACGTTTCTGAACATATTGGCTTTATCATCCCATACACAACCACTGCGTTAATCTTACCCCAGATAATAACTTTTATGAAAACCCATTGGCAAATATCAACTCCATACAACACCTGCGTTAATCTTGCCTTATGTCAACGTTTCTGAACATCTATTGGCAATATCAACTCCCTTACACAACCGCTGCGTTTATCTTGCCCCAGATATCAACGTTTCGAACATCTATTGGCAATATCAAACTCCCATACAAACCACCTGCGTTAATTTGCCCAGATATCAACGTTTCGAAACATCTATTGCATTTCAACTCCATCACAAAACCGCCGCGTTAATCTTGCCCATTTAACAACGTTTCTGAAATCTATTGGCAATATCAACTCCCATACACAACCGCCTGCGTTAATCTTGCCCAGATATCAACGTTTCTGAACATCTATTGGCATTCAACTCCATACACAAACCACCTGCGTTAATCTTCCCGTATCAGTTTCGAACATCTTGCAATATCAACTCCCATACACAACCGCAGTTATCTTGCCAAGTATCAACGTTTCTGAACATCTTGGCAATATCACCTCCCATTAACAACAAACGCTGCGTTAATCTTTGGCAAATATATCACGTTCTGGAACATATATTGGCAATATCAACTCCCATACACAACCGCCTGCGTTAATCTTGCCAATATATCAACGTTTCTGAACATATATTGGCAATATCAACTCCCATACACAACCGTCTGCGTTAATCTTGCCAATATATCAACGTTTCTGAACATCTATTGGCATTATCAACTCCCATACACCACCGCCTGCGTTAATCTTGCCAATATATCAACGTTTCTGGACATCTATTGGCAATATCAACTCCCATACTGCTTGATTTCAAGCACAATATTCCAAGTATTTTGTAATAAACTCATTTATGAAACATTGGCAAGATTAACGCAGGCGGTGGTGTATTACTGAATAAACGAAACCGGGCATATGACCCTGTGTGAGTATGTGGGACATAATTATTCATGAAGGTCTGGCGGTCAAACTGATATAGAATAGTAGGTTAGTGCCGTGAATGGGAAAAAATATCTGGCAAGACTCGGCAAACGGGATGGGCGAGGCTCTGTCGAGCAAATCCTGTTTTCCGTGCCGCGCCAGATATTTTTTTCCCATTCACGGTACTAACCTACTATTCTATTTATCCCGTCAACAACTGCAGATCGCTGTAAAATTCAAAACATATAACCCCAGCCAACGCACATATTCATACGCAGTGATTATGTCGTATTGACAGGATATCAAAAATGTTTCACGGCACCGTGTTTCACGCCACATACGCACTGTGTTGACGGGATAAATATAATTCATGCTCAGGGGGACGTTTCGCTAAACTTCGTACGATCAAAATGTTCATTCGATGAATTTTATTTTGTTACCTAGCACATTAATTCTGTTCACTAATGCTACCATTTACTACATAATTATATGTAAGAGTCGTTAAATTTGAACAAATCCACAAAAAGTTTCACAAAATTCGCTGTTGATGCGAATTTTGTTGGGAGTTTTAGATTTGCACTTACGAACTTCTTAGTCGAACGAAGTTTAGTGAAACGGGCCCCTGATAGCACTCTCCTGCAACATGTCTTCGTATTATTTATTATTTATTAGAATTATAACCACAGGTGTTTGAACAGATGGTCAGTATGTTTGTGTCATATGGTTATTTCAATAGATTTCGGTAGATTTGGGTGGATTACGTTGGTTTTTGGTAATTTACATAGTTTTGTGCAACTACTAATGCTCCAACATTACACACGACAGAACTCGCCAATTATCTACACGTTTACCGTTCCGAACTTTCCGGACCCTTTTATACTGTAAAAAGACTCTTTGAAGTATACGTGTAATTCGCGGGAGGTGAAGTAAATTTAGGGGATAACCATGCAGACCATAAAACCTCACACATACCGCTTCAAATCGAAAAACAAAGCATGATTATCCCCATTCTAATGCACATAGTGTGCTCCCCGCTTTCTATAAACGTCGTAGCATATCACGAACAGTGATCTTTTTCATTACGTCAGCAGGTTGTTGTCGTCATATCGATAACCGCCTCACACCAAACAATTTGAAGAAATGTAACTCCGCCGAAGAATATTCCCATTTCAAATAGAGATTAACGGGACTTTTTCTAAGACATCTATACATTTATTCAACTGTAATGTTTATATTAACTATTGTATTGCTTTTGTATGTGTAGTTGCAACAGTTATTTGCTTTTATTCATTTAAAGAAATGCCAACAATTCTGCATTGGGTTCGTGTGATTTTACAAAGGAAATGTCAGCAACAACTTGTTGTGTCAACAGGCCTAGGATTTCCCTGTATTTACGCCTAATTCAGGTGAATACGCATCTGCAATACAGTTTATTATGTATAGTCACTCATGTATGTGCACATTGGAATTCGTAAAATTATAGGCTGGTACTGGCATATTGAGTTTGCATTTGAGCACTTTATTAAATTCTTCTGCATTTTGGGCGGGTGGGGTAATATTTTTAGGAATTTGTTGAAGGGCCACCACACTGAAGCCACGTTTGTCAGCCGTTGGTAGATTCTATTTTCCGCTTTGGGTTGTACATGTCAATATGGCCGAATGGATAACCGAACATGTACCGACATTAATTTGGAAATATTTGCATTCCCCGCCGCGCTGGCCATTGTTTACAAAACCGCGTAGGGTTACATACATATGTCGAGTTGTAAAACACAGGCTGGTAAAACGGAGATTTTATATGCTGTGATTTTTCATATTTTATAGGCTCTGATTCCAATTGACCAATCAGATGCGTGCTTTCTAGTTTCGGTGCATTATAATGTATGTTGGTAACAATTCAGCCAAACCACCAGAGATACCGAAATAACCCATACAACATCTAAATATGAACCGTTCTTCAAGAATATGCGGTATAACGGGTGTGTTTCATT